>SJOL01005588.1:246181-278012 GCA_004794785.1 Opisthorchis felineus
CACCCCCCCCCCAGTATAGCTCAATGGGTCGCTGAGGTGCGCAAACCGTCACACCACGGTAAGGTCCAGTCTCTTCGTGACGGTATTCTACACACTGCCCCTTAAACTCCTTGCTACAGATCACTTCTGGATGAAGTTAGTATTCCAAAAGACAACCGATGGTTGGAGGGTGACATTTCTGCTCCATCACTTTTCAGTATTTCACATGAACTTACTGACAAGCAGTCTGATACTGTTAAATCATCATCTCGGTATAAAGGACCGAAGGGTACTTAACATCATAAAACTCCGCGAGAAGTCGACTCTAAAATAAACCTTAGCGGTATTACATAAACAGTGAGGAGTGTGGCTGAGTACTTATATCGTCAGATAAGTTTTGCCAAATGCATCAGTCTCCTGGTGAAACTTTGTACAGTTTCATTTTTCGGATTGTGTTCCGTCCACCCACGAATATAATAATGAGTACACAAAAGGTTAAGGATGTTCCCATGATTCAGTAGCCAATATCTAGTGTCGGAGGGTCAGAGAATATCTAGTGATGCATTCCGCGGAGGAATTGACATACAATCGTACATGTCAAAACGTAGACGTCCAAGGACAAAACAAGCTATTTCGTAGGAAGTAATAAACCTGAAATCGCGATTGTACTGCATACATGAGCAAAATCTGTATCCGGCAACTCGCCTGAGGAACATTTACAGAACAAGCAAGTGCCTTGTTGATTAAGTGAGCCAGGCCTAAGGAAATGCCTGTTGTCAGCGAAGGAAATCGAATTTTTTGGACTTACAATCTTCAATGCCTCGAATGTCCTGGACCAGCTACGGTTGCGCAAGTCAAGTGAATTCTAGGAATGTGTTCCTATTACCTCTGACTCTTGCCAAACCGTCCGTTCGATAGCATGTACGTCCGAGGTTTCTACCTTCGATGAGAACCGTCCGATATATGGTTCAACCGATGCCTGAAATATGCGTTTGGGTGCTACCTTATCTCATCTGTAACTCACTTAATCTATAACTCCAGAATCCTATAAAACAGAGCGCAACTACTGTACCTTTGAGGAGACACTCGTTTACGTTTGGGTTTGCGAAAACAGCACTTCCATCTATTCAAAATCACTTATGTTGTACATATAATCACTCTGTACTTTGCTCAGTCGCGGTAGTAAGGGGCGAAAGCAAGTACAGGTAAGCCGGTGGTACTCCCGACTTGTGGTCCACAACTGCGAATTAACATATGTAACCGGAAGACAAAAGCAAGTTGCCGACGTCCAGTTAAGCGCCAGTGTGCGTTACTGGCGTATTGCTGCTAATTACGACGATGACGCTGATGCGCTCTCTAAAAATCCAACTGAGAACAACGGATAGAACGAAGATTCAGGGGAGGCAAAAACAGACTCAGATGAACATCTCGAACGGACAAGAGAACATAAGAGGGTGGTAATGTGTTGAAATATTGGTAGCTCGGGTGAGTTTATTGGTTGTTGATCAGGTGGCTGTTGATCTGTTCGTCGAGCTTGGCAATTGGCTTGCAAACGTTTCGTCACCCACCCAACTGCGCACTGATGATGTCTCCTCGTATGGTGACGAAACGTTTGCAAGCCAATTGCCAAGCTCGGCGAACAGATCAACAGCCACCTGATCAACAACCAATAACATAAGAGGGTGTTGAATCCATGAGAAAGTCATGCGAGTATATTACTAGTTCCCGGTCACATCAAACTAAGGCTCCACCAGAAGTGCTGCCGTTTTATACCATACGTGATAAGTTTGCCATCGTAGATGGTTGCATTTCTGTTGTAGGATCCAAATGAGTGGCAGCGAGTGGTGGATCACTTGGAAAAGACTCCAGAAGACGATTCTCGCAAATCTGCCAAACATCCAGATCTGCCAGTCTCTTAGTCGCCAAGCGAGTTGTCCGAACCTTACGTGGCCCTGGGAAACGAAGGGAAAAGCGACTCCAGACGCGCGTAGTCAGAATCCACGTGTTCCAAAACGAGCGACAGCCAGTTATTGATCTGCGCCGTCCGTAACTGATGGTGACGTGATCCAGTTGAGTTCTTAGCTGGAACTCTGTTGGATGACACCATGTGACCAGACGACTTCGGTTATTCCCGAAGTTAGAACTGCATAAAAGTCTGCGTGCAACACATGGCTAAAGCACGGCTAACCACCTAGCCGAGTCTTAGATGTGCCAAGCATGCCCACTTTTATACATTTGAATCGCCGGCAACCACGATGTATGAAAACTATCTCGCAACACCAGGAAATCAAGGCGCCATAAAAGTTGTCTTTGATGATGTCAGAGTTACAGTCGGTTGGAGCGTGTGCACACACGACAAACAGACAGCGAGAAACTTTCCACTTGTAAGATTTCCTCACGAACGTTGCCGGACGACCTTCACAGAGGCGATTATAAACGGATATCCAGTAAAGCAAGAATCCTTCAGCCCGGTGATTTAGGGCGACGCCAACCTCTGCACGTCCTGCTGCAGCAGCCCCTGGATCGCCAAAGGTGTGAAGCCGGAAACGAGTGGACTGATGCGGCAGTCATGTCCTAAATGATGGGCCTATAAGGAGAGTTATTATCGGGTTGCGTGGAAGTGTGTGGGAGAAAAGAGAGGCGTCAGCAGTAGCATGCTTTTGTTTACCGACCCTGATGTATGCAGCAAGTAAGGCAACCGGATGACACCAAGCGACGGCCAATTTGGCGTGACGGCATTGCTATCTGTAGGTATCATGATTGTACAAGGGATGCGATACTGCCAGGGTGCTTAGACCTAGGTAGGAGCACGATTAGAGTCATCGGCCAAAGCCTTCGGTTGAAAATCCTGACTGCAAGGCAGCGATGTTTGGAGAGAAATGCCAATGCAGTGCCATTTTTGAAAACAACTCGCCACGCATGTTGCAAACCACAAACTGGAGGGCCAGGAGACTGCGTTGGTCAGACCCCTAACCATTGACCAACCAACCCCCAGCATAGCTCAGTAGCCCACGGAGGCACACAAACCGTCACACCAAAGTAAGATTCAGTTTCTTCCTGACGACTTTTATCTTCGCCGCTAGAACGAAACGCCCATCGCCGCCCATACGGTTATTCTGACCCGACCAGCATATAGCCAGTTGGACGATATTGGCACCTCATCGTCAATTTGCGAGACTCCCGGATTAACCACCCCCTTATTTAGACATCCAAAAAATCGACTCATTGACGCCGGAAAACTGTGCAAACCTAGTCCACATAATGACCTAGTTTCTGAAACACTAAATAGAAACGCCCGAAATCGATAACGAAAACTTCATTTAATCGAACATAGGAAAGAAGGGAACTTTATTGCGGTACGGATGAACGACCTGCACACATCAATTCCGTTCATTATCCGCGCCACTGTTGTGCACTGCCTTTTCCTAGATCTACTATCAGAGGAATTCCCTTGACTGGTCCTGGTGTACCGACAGAACCAAAATTATTTTGGATATCCAAAATAAAACAAAGTCCTGCTATAAAATGGTGATATATCGAAGACCGTCTGCTTCCTGGACAGCTTAGAACGTGAGACACTTGGTATGGTCCGAATGCGGAACCAATTTTTGGGGTTCGGTTGCTGGGAAACAAGTCACCGGTGGTACCGTACAGTGGCAAATTTCTCCGCAACTCTACCGTTTTCCACGCAACGTTACCCTCAATAAACCCACGTAATTCTTACGTATAACAGACCTCTAGGATGCATCGCAGTCAGAATGCGTTTCCATTCATACAAAGCCACGAGGATTAATGACGTGCATTTGCTCAAGTACTTCACAGGGTTTTGCTCATCAAATTTCACGATCGAGTAACTTATGTTCACGCTCCTTAGACAGGTTATCTCAAAACTCAGCGGCTCCTTCAGTCATTTCGAAAAGATCCGGCCACAATCAGCTTTTGAATTTCGCGATGGGACAGATGTTGCCTCAAGGTCGCGCACCTTGATTCACGGACTTACCGATAGATACACAGGATCCAGGCTTTCGTTCAAGCTTCCTGGGTCGGGTTCGTTCTTGTCGTTCAGCGGCTTCCGTTCGCCTGAGAGATGCAAGCTAATAAAGGCTGTAGCACCAGGCAGTAAGCATGCCAGCGACAGGGCTCATAAAAAACATCTAAGAAAACTTTAACTGGGTACTAGGTGCAGCATGAACGACCGCCAAATGAAGGTTCTTCCGCGCACCAACGACCTGAAATGAGAAAGTGTGTGTGCTCTGAGCTTAAAAATCTTCTTACCATGTCCCCGTCGTGTGTTAGTTGGGTCGACGGTGAAAAACCTGTTGGCCAACTCTTGCAAGCAGGGCATAAGTAGCGAAATACGCTCATTTGCAAACAAATTTGTTTTTTCGAGAGACTCACCTGGAACGCAGCTGAATCTCTCGCTTGTGATGTTTCCAGGTAACTGAATGTGCTGCACCAGGCCGCCTCATGTTTCAGTTGCTACAATATTCGAGATATCGAGATATCAGGCATAAGTAAGTATTAGGTCTCCTCGGAGGCGACGGTATTTCAGCGGAATGAGGTCAAGCACCGTGAATCGCGTTTCATGAACATGTATTTAAGGCCGGTAATCACGTTCTTTGCAGCTCGTTGGACACGCTCAATAAGAGCTGCGTAGTTCTTGCATCCTGAGTAGACAGATGGGTTTGCATATTCAAGGGCCATCTCACGTACGCCCCATAGTATCTGGAAGTTCATGCGGATAATACCGGGGAAGGTGCACTGAATCAACCGAAGAACCACGAATGCTCCTTGAGCAGATATTTCGTGGTGTATTGAGAGGGACATCTATCATCGTAATGTCTTCCGGTCGATTCTCGACATGCACGACAAAGACGTTCGCTGAGTCTCCCAATGACATATGAACACAATTTTCTCATTCAGAGAAAGACGCCAGTCCAGCGAAAACTGCTTTGCAACATCATCATTTTGGGGGATGCTGGCGTTGGAACTCCCAGATTTCTAGTCGCCCGCAAAAAGTAGGCATGAGCTTGAATAACATCTAGAAGATCGTTGACGTAGATCAGAAACAGGAGTGGTCCAAAAACGAGGACTTGAGGAACTCCAATGGAGACCGATGCTGAGCCTACTTTCACTGGGAATGTTCTGTCTGATTAGAAAGTTCTAATCCACAGTAGGGTTCTTCCTTGCATGTCACAAGACTCGGGATTGTGGAGCAGCGGAACGTCTGGGACTCGATCGAATGCTTTTGAGAAGTAGAAAAATGTGGCATCCGATATGAGTTCCCCGTCCCTAGCTTGGGTAAAACCGTCCATAAATACGAGCATGTTCGTCACTCAACAACGGTTTTGGAGGAATCCGTGTTGCACTGGGGATGTCAACTTGTTGGTAGTGCGGTGCTTTAAGATGGCCCACTTCAGAAAGCGTTCCACCACCTCGCATGGTTCGCTGGTGAGGTTATAGGCCTGTAGCTGCCCGGCAATATTCGGTCGCCAGTTTTGTAGATTGGCGTGACAATCGCTTCTGTAAAGCGGAGAGATTGTCGAATTCGTCGAGCGACTGACGAAACATGAGGTAGAAATGCTTTGTCAGTGTGAGCGACGTTTCATCCAGGAAGCTTGGATTGACATTGTCTGGCCCAAATGCGCTGAAGGGGCTCGCCTTTGCAAGAGTTGGCGAACGTACTCAGTGACCAACAGTTTGGTTGGAGGCCATTCGTAGTTACGTCTGGACAACATCATATGTGACGAGGCCACCGGGGTAAAATACACTCTTGCGTGATGTTCTCTGCAGACTTCAACTACCACTGTAAAGGCGAATGCTACTGGTGAGGCATACGAGTAGTATGCGGTTTTCTCGTAACTCCATCTCGCGTCTAATGGAAGGTGAGGTTTATTACGGAACTTGTGGAACTGCTTTGCAGCGTTCGCTCACAATTGCGTGATAGTCAATGAATATCCACGAAAGTCCAAAAAGACGCGTGGGGTTTTCAAAACAAGGTGCATATGAGATGTTTATTTTCCTGTTCAATAGTTTGTAACCGTTTATTTGGTGTTTGCTAATGAACAACTCCGCGGAGAAGGGCTTTCCTCTTTTCATTTAGTGCCGTGACCGGGATACGGATGAAGATCCCGTGGCTACAACCGTTTGAGGATGGGGAATCGTGGACCCTCCTGGAGGATTTCGAGGAGGTTGCGGAGGCGACTGGACTGGAGAGCGACCGGGGTAAGTTGGCGGCACTGAAGACCCTCCTCAGGGGCCGGGCTGAGGCGGCCTTGGATGCTGCCAGAAGGGGCCCTCGGAAGATGGACTGGGCCGCCGCGAAGGAAGCTCTTGCAGCGGAGTTCGACAAACCGGCCAACCGCCAGGAGGTTCTAGATGGCCAGGATGGGACCCGGATGCGACCGTGTTCTTCGTCAGCCTGCAGCAGTCGTTGGATCGGGCTCTACCGGGACTTGACGGAGTGTCACTCCAGCAGTTGCTGTCTGACCAGTTCGTTGAAGGTGTGAAGCCTGCGCTTCATGCCTAGTTGCGGTTGGCGAGAACAATTGGATAGTTGAGTGTAGAGGAGCATGTGCGTATGGCACGGGAACTGGCCTAGGCGCCACAGGCCATGTTGTGGTCGCAAGAGAAGAGGGATGATCCACCAATGGAAGAACTGAGGAACAAAGTGGATCAACCAGCCGAACAGCTTGCAGACATCAAGACGGAATTTCGGAGGCAAGCTTGAACGAGCGGTGAGGGAACGAAGCTGAATCCAAACCGTGCGCGCTAGCTATGAGAGCAGTTGGTGGATACCGACTGAAAATTAACGGATTGTGGAATGCGCCTGGGCGACAGGTCCGTGCAGCACGAGTTCCCGATCAGCCCAGACAATCGTGGGAGCAGATTTTCTCAAGAGCGCAGAATCCGTGGTTGACATAAAGTGGGGAAACCTGGTGATAAAGTATGGCGCAGACAAGCTTGAAGGTTACCCCAGCACTGCCGTGAGCGAACTGCACTTCCGGAGGCTTCGGCCTTGTAACGTGCCGTCGGTACAGTCCGTGGTCGAGGAACACTCCAAACTGTTCATCCATCCATCCGTTTGGCTCCTGCACTTGGATTGAACACGAAATTCCCCTCTTGTCCGAATGCTTCCGACCGTACGGCCCCCGTCCGCTGCCGCTCCGTCTACGGGAGGAGGTCCACAAACAAGAACAAGATGTGTAGAAAAGTGGCATAATCGAGGAAGCCGTGAGTGCGTACAACTCTCCGGTTGTGCATGTAAAGAAGGCGAATGGAAAATACCGGTTTTGCGTGAATTTCTGGCGTTCAAATGAACTGACCGTAAATCGGGCTGTAGCTGTCACTTCTGTTGCAGAGATTTTCGATTCCTTCCAGCATTCCCGATATTTCACGGTGTTTGACTTGCGCTCCGGATATTGGCAACTATCTATCAAGGCGGAGGACCGGGAGAAAACGGCGTTCACTGTTGGGGACACCCAATATCAGTTTGAACGGATGCCGTTTGGTTTGTCGGGGGCACCATTCACATTCCGGCGCTTGATGCTTCGTTTAACGAAGGGTCCACAGAATGTTGCCGTGTACAGAGATGATATCGTTGTGTACAGCAATTCTGAACCAGAACAAGCAGTTGATTTGAAGGCCGTATTGAAGCGTATCCGGGAGGCTGGCCTGCGGATACATGAAGCCAAGACACAGTGCGCTCGAAGTTCAGTGACACTGCTGGGGCATAAAGTGGGTCACGGAGAGGTTAGCCGACTGCCATAAAAACTGCCAAGGATCGGGTACTCTGCTGTTCCAAATTCCAAGCGACCCCTACGACAGTTTCTCGGACGAGCAGCATACTACAGCCAGTTTGTCCGGGATTTCAACACGATTGCTGCTCCACTGTACGACTTGGTTGGGCAAAATCGGAAGTTCGAATGGACCAAGAAACCACACGAGGCTTTCGAACGTGTCAAAGCGCGGATGCTGGATCAGCATCTGACCCTCAAACCACTCAGGGTCGGAGAGATGTTTACTGTTGCAACGGACGCTAGCGACCGCGGTATCGGCGCTGTCCTGAAGCAGAGGCATGGAGTTATCGAATATGCCAGTCGCGTCCTGACTAACGCTGAGCAGAAGTACTCGACTATTGAGAAAGAATGTTTAGCGATCGTCTGGGCCCTGGATAAGTGGAGGCCATACCTGCTTGGACAAAGATTTCATGTCGAGACTGATCACAAACCCCTGGAGTGGATCAGGACCACCAGAGATCCTCGTGGAAAGCTCGCGCGCTGGGCACTCCGGTTCCAAGAGTACGACTTCACGATCCGGCACGTGCCAGGGAAGGAGAACCACCTTGCTGATTGGCTGTCAAGACCAGAGGCTGAAGCTGAGGCCCGCAGGACCGCGTCGCCGTACTGGATCCCGGGAGGTTGGTGCAACTCCAACGGCAGGATCCTGTGTTACGGAAGGTTGCAGCCTCCTTGTTGGATGGAAGGAATATTGAGAACGGAGACGGAGACAAGGAATTGCAAATGTTCCAGAGTCACTTTGATAGATTGAGTCTCAGTGAGGCTGGTATAATTTCTTGGAACGACACTGATTCTGATGTTGTACTGCCCGTAATACCTCGCGTCTTGAGAAGGAAGCTGATCGTCGAACGCCACGAAATGGCACACACAGGGTGCACCAAGACATACGACTTACTTCGGCAGAGGGCCTACTGGCCCGGGA
Organism: Opisthorchis felineus; assembly: GCA_004794785.1. Taxonomy (NCBI): domain Eukaryota; kingdom Metazoa; phylum Platyhelminthes; class Trematoda; order Opisthorchiida; family Opisthorchiidae; genus Opisthorchis; species Opisthorchis felineus. The sequence continues at coordinate 254,882 of SJOL01005588.1, forward strand.
TGAGAAGTGAGGTGATGGATTATGTGGTGTCCTGTAAGCGGTGCCAACTGATGAAAGGAGATACGACAGGGGTAACCCATCCCATGAAACCCATTCGTGTCTCAGTATTTGGTGAGGTATGGTCCGTTGATGTCATCGGCACCCTTCAGTCGACGATCGGCGGAAATCAATATATCCTGATAATGAGAGAACACCCGTTGCGGTGGGTCAAGGCGGCAGCCGTGCCAAACCGACGGGCGACGAAAATCAGCGGAGTGGTAATGCATCACATCGTGGCCAACCAAATGATCCTAACGGATCAGGGGCGCTGCTTCGAGAGCGAAGAGTTTAGGAGTTGATTGCAGAAGCTGGGCATCAGACGACTAAGTACGGCACCCTATCACCCGCAAACAAATGGCCTAACCGAATGCAATAACCAAACGATCAGGGAGTGGGTGGATGACAAAGAAAGTGACTGGGAGTTAAACCTGTTGATGGTGTTGCTAGCATATCGGGCTTCCATACAGCCCACCACAGACAATTCCCCGTTCATGCTGATTTACGGTCGACATCTGCGCCTTCCAGTTGATCAGGAACTCGGGTTGTGGCCGGCAGCAAGCTTGTCTCCGGAGGAGCTAGGAGAGGAAGGAGGGAAGCTCGAAAAAAATTGACCACCGTTCAGGAGAGGACAACGGTAAGTAGAGAGACACGACCACTCCCCATAGGCGCGAAGGTCAAGTGGAAGGATCATCAGAATCCTGGAAGGAATGGATTGGGTTCGCGGAAGTTGGGCAGTCGATGGCAAGGTCCGTTTGTTGTTACCGACCGCCGGGGAAACGTCTACATAGTTCAAGACGGTCAGGGATCGAAAAGAATAAATGAGACTCAGCTCCGGAATAGGCATGATACCCCCTTGAAGAGCTGTCGGATAGACCAGCTGCCGGGGCCGACCGGACGGATGTAAATGGAAATCGGTGGCATGCAGGCGACCTTAAAAGGGGAAAGTTGTGTAACGGCGGATAATACTGATGAGACACACGAGTAGTATGTGGTTTTCTCGTAACTCCGTCCCGCATCTAATGGAAGGTGAGGTTTATTACGGAACTTGTGGAACTGCTTTGCAGCGTTCGCTTACAATTGCGTGATAGTCAATGAATATCCACGAAAGTCCAAAAAGACGAGTGGGGTTTTTCAAAACAAGGTGCATATGAGATGTTTACTTTCCTGTTCAATAGTTTGTGACCACGTATTTGGTGTTTGCCAATGAACGACTCCGCGGCAAATGGATTTCCTCCTTACGCCAGTATTGTGTCACTTGTGGGTTCCCCGTTTCCTTTCCTGAAGGATAAGGCGGTTGGCTTATTTCTCCGGCGGTGTCCCATGTGCATAAATGGCACAGTTTTGTTTTCCCCAGCAGGGGCTAGTATCGTGGCTTGTTTTCGTATGTTCCACTGGCGGTTTTCGGATTTACAGTGGTTTTGCATTTTCGAGCTACCAGCTTGTCTTCCGTGTCAACTTTAGTTAACTTTTGGAAAAGTAGATGGGACATCTTTTCCAGAAGAAGTAAAACCCTTGCAGATTTTGGTCCATCCGACTGCGCACTGGTTTTTTCGGGATGAACAACGCATCAGCCTCGTGGACTTTCTTGACAATGATCCTGTATAACTCTTCCACTGAAGCTGGTCCCAGTTTAAAATTATCAAGGAAGCTACACATTTCTGGGATGTCTGCACGGGAGAAGTTTCGAATCCACGTTTGAGGTCCTGGATTTCTGGCCCAGTAGCAGACGAAATCAAACGTCAGCACACAGTGGTCACTATGTTCCTTCAATTAACACATGATCAACGAATTGTCTTTCGGTGGTGATAACCAAATCCAGGAGGGATGACAGTTTGACTGCGCGGTATCTGATGGGTGCGACGACATGCTGAGTCAAAGAGTTCTGCTAAACAACTTTGGCCAGCGCAGATTCAGATGGTCTACTAGACCGGATACGCTAGATTTTCATCCAAGAGGCCTTTGGAAAGTCAATGTCAGCTACCAGCAAGAGGTGTGAAGTTGTATGGGAAAGAGTTTTTATGAAGAACTAGTTATCTTCCGATGGACTCGAGAGGTAACGTTAGACCACGCTGAGAGGAAGAGAATCGGTCGAAAGCAGCAGGATCTGAATCCACAGTGCATCACAAAAAGGCACAGGAGTGGTGCCGGAGAAAACAGTCGGGTTGCGCAGGGCCGGATGTGAGCATAAAGCAACCCCTTCTGTCTTACCACGTTACCAGTCAGCTCCGAATGTAGAATAGCCATCTGTCGAGATCTCCGCGCGAGGGACATCTGGGCCAGATCTCTGTAAGTACGATTATGGACGGCTGTTTGAGACAAGCGGATTGTTTAATATCGCGAAGTTCGTTCGGAAGACTGAGGCAGTCTGTTGATAACACTTCAACACGATCTCCGTTGCGTCCAAAAGTGGGCAGCTGAGATGTGTGCTGTCAGAGATGTCAGCAGATTTAATAGCTGTATGCCGGGTTAGAGTCCAAGGCTCTGAGGAGGCCTCTGCGGCGTACTGTCTGCTTCCTGCCTTGGTGTTTCCAAGAGCTGTTCTTCGTTTGCAGGGGTTGCCCCCTGAGAGTCCGGTTTGCGCGAAACTTTTACCTTTGGGGGACGCAGTTTCCCCCTCATGGTCAAACATTTTGATGGCTGCTACTTGTAGCTCGCGCAGTACCAGCTTTTGGACGACTGGATTTGTTTTTGTTCAAGAATTTGCGGTAAACATGCATCCGTTTGTTTCCTTGGGTTTTCGGGCGCGGTTTGGCCGGCAAGGTGTATCTGTGAAGCTCTGTTGATTTGCTTGCGCGTTCGGTGGCGCCATCAAGGAATATTCCTGTTGTTGGCATTCTCAAAAGGCACCTTTTCACAAAGGACTGCACTTTGAATCCAGGAAGCAGTTTTTCGTTTGGGCAAAATTTTTTGTGGATCATCTGACCGCGGTCATTTTCCCTTTGTGTTTGCGTGGACTCGCAGGTCAGTTGCAATCAATGCGGGAAACTCGATGTTCGTAGGATTTTCCGATACGGCACTGGCTGTTTTGTGGCATTGGCCTTCGGGTTTACGAGCGACGATTGAATTCACAATCAGACAGGCATTTTATGACAAAATGAGCTGGAGGTTGTTGATTTTGCTTTGTCAGTGGTTGTGGGGCTCTCACAGCAGCAAAGGCGTCAATGTTAACGCTTGTGGTTGATCTGTCGGTGAACTTCGCTATTTGTATTTGTCCAGCTGACTCAATCCAGATACGAGCTTGTGACTTGTCTTTGGAGTTCACCGCCGCGCCCTTACCGTTCACCGTAGAAATAAGCAACGGTATTTCCACATATGTTGGATCCTCTGTGCTCGGGAGGCTTGTGCGTACAGAAGAATCACTGTCGTTAGCAGTCGACTGGTCTGTGGCATTTGAGCAGAAGCCGCAATCTGGAGCCGCGGTCGGTGGTATCGGCGTGATTTTAAGAGCACAAGAGTCCATAACTGCCATTGGGTTGATCATAAGTTTGGGTTCGGCTGATCTGTCGCCAGGTGGAAGCTTGTTTGGCGTTTTCCCTCTAGGACTGCTACGGCTTAATTTTCGCGCCTCTAGAGGGCGATCCTCGGATATACGCTTGACTTTTGCGAGGGTCTTCTGAATACTAGCAACCAGCTATTGGGTCCTTAATACAGCAGCTGAGGGGGGGGAATTGTGAGTAGAAGCTCCTGCCTAAGATTGGCGGACGATGCAATAGTTAGAGCTTATTTGAGAACTTGTCTAGAGTCAGAAACGTGCTCTTTATTTTACCCGAAGGCCAGTCAGTGTATAGGTCTTATTTGACTTCGGTTTCGCCTTTTGTCTATCGAAATGTCTCCGCTAGTTTCGCGTTGAATTCTTGTCAATTAACTGTGTACTCCCAACTGTATAGTGCAGTTGCATAAAAAACGGAATAGATTAATAAACTTGGCTTTCTAGTCCATGCGACCCTAGCGCCGACTCAGCCAACTGGGTTTGAAATGCATCCACTTCAGCTTGCCTCCTAAGATCACTGCCTGATAGTCCAGCTCTACTTTCTTGTTGTTGCATGGCTGAAAAACTTCTGTGGTAATGAATATGTAGTCTGGCCACTGTATCTGACGGGAATGCGACAGGTGTGTACCAAAGGAGTCACGATGTGACGGGGGCTAATGTTGTTGCCACGGAAGACACTATGGCCTCTTCTCAGACCAAAAAATCCATCTGTCCGAACGAACCGGAGGCTTCTGCTGCAAGATGTATACCACTGCCATATATTGTTATGTCCACCTTCCCCTGCCTTTCCATCTGATTGCTTTAACCCATCCAACTACCTCGTTAAACATTCTTGTGATGGCACAAACCTCACAACAATAGGCTTATTCCTGAACAGAGCAAGGTCAGCACTTTCAAAGGACCTCATATATGCCGGTCTCCTGCGGCCCTTTAAAATGTGCGGAAAAACAACCCAGCCTCCCAGGTTTTGGCCAATGACTCTTTTGTCCTCAATAAATAATCTGATTTACTCAAAGTTGCCTGCAAAGCACCGCCATTTGCTCAGATTATTTCATAGTTGGGGCAAGTGGCACTTTATTCTTTCGAAAGGCTTGGTCCACCCATGATGAAGCAAAGGCGTCGTTCTGAAAGTTCCAGTTCAGAAAGTTCGTGTTCCACCGTTAAGCCTGAAAAATTTCACATAAGCCGTGTTCACTATCTCTCTTACTTTATCATCCACAAAATCCCACCCAAGGATAACAAGACAGCCTTGTTTCAGGAAGTATCTAACCTGACCAGGCTAACCAATTTGGCCTGAGCTGCAAACAGAAATGTGGTTATCCACGCCCGACCAGTCCTCAGAGCTGCTCGCCATGTGTCTCTCTATCCTCGCGCCTCCCCTATTTCAAGGAAGCGAAACTGAAGGCTACGCCGCCTGAGGCCGCAGTAGTCCCGTTTGTCCCAGTTGTCTCCTCTCCCCTCTCAGTCCGAAAACTCAACGTCTTATTTCACATTTTTCAACCCCGCAGAACCGCCAATCAGACTCCCACCAGTAAAAAAGGTTCCGCGACCAGAACGAAATATACAGTCCCATAAGACACTAGCACCAAGCTGTTCCACATGGCTGTTCCACACAGCCATCTCCGTTTGCAAGAGGCGATGTTTATAAGTCAAGGCTCACTGGAATTGGCAAAGAAAGTTTGTGATGGGGCATACTAAACATCCGGTTCGTTTGCAGCTAATCACGGACCGTGACATGACGCTGCATAGCGAACAAACGTGAAAATTCTTTTCCCAGCCTCAGATAAAGTCGGATAAACACTGGACAGCAATGCTTATTTGGGCAAGTTAAAATTAACCGGAGCGATCGGCGTTTCCAGAAGCTTAAGTGGCTCGACGGCTCACGCTGCATGCCATCTGACATCATGCCCCGAGCTAAAACTCATGGAGCTGGATTAGATCTGCAAGCTGAATTTGTTAAAAAATCCAACAGACGTTTCCTTGGATAAATGGGTGTGCGGCACTCCGCCACCCTACATAAACTCACGCTTTACAGCGTTCAGTGGAGGGATTCCCGTAACGCTGTGCGCCCATACTCGCCGGCGTACTGGAATGGCGTGCAAGAGTGAAAGCCAGACAGTACCCCCTTCTTATTGCCAGATCAATCCCAGTCCGAAAGGCCCAGTACCGTACGCAGTCTTTCCCAGTGATCTTCAGGGACTGGACTGATATAGAAGGCCTTATGTATGCCAAGCAATACACCCACTGCCTCATTACTCACACTTAGGCACTGCAGCTAACTCACTCACTATCGCCTGAAAGTTGGAACAGCTGGTTGGTCCAGCATCAAAACGAGCCCTGATTTGTTGAAAACCTGCACCGAACCGCCTATCATCTTTCGGTGCCACAAGAATACCAGTTGTCAATGCTCCGTATGGGTGTTCGATGTCTGAGATTACAATCGTTTACCATGTCTTTGGCTTGTTTTTGGACGTTGAATACATCCTCACTACTTCTGGTTGTTCTGCTCAAAACGTTCACTTGTAAGGCTCAGGTTGAGGATAAAGCTGGGACGCAACCAGACACACCTGAGGTCCTACCGGCTGAAATGTACTAGCGACACACTGAGTGCCACTAGCCCTCGAGTGAAGAAAGTCCTGAAGATAGGGCACCAATAAAACAGATGGCGTTGACCACCTTTCCACTGTTTGCTCATAAACAGAAGCTTATGTAGTGTATGAGGCTCACTAGCTTTTCACTCCGGTTCTCTCCACTCCCGTTTGACGCTAGTTTTTCGTGAGCCTCCTAGGATTCACCGCAAACTATGGACCAGTGTGAGGCATGTGACTGAACGCTGTTAATAAGCGGACGACAAACACACGGAATACAAATATGCTGTGCGATTCGTAACCGAGTGCAAGGTTCATACCAAAAGGGTTCACAGGCTCTGGGCGTTTGAAACAAGAGGGACTTCCCTTGGTAGATTAGAATGGATACGAGGACGGGGTCTAGCCCACAGATTTTCAGACATCAAGGAATCACGTGAGGGGCGATGGTACAATGTGCGGTCTGTACTGTTTGAACTGCTCAGTTTGTCGTTTGCACGAAACAGTAGGACAGAATACACACAATGGCCAGTGAACTAGGATTCTGCTTCCATCGTAGGTAAGAATCAGGCTGCTACAACATAGGGACAAATCATGGTAGGCCTGCACTCCGGAACAGATAATGGTCGAAGCCTCCTGCTTCTATGAATAGCGAGTAGGGTAACCCCACCTTAACACAGCAACACCTCTTTGTCTTCATTGTTTTTCTTCTGGGCATTTGACTATCAGACTGGGTTACACATAGATACGGGCATAGCCCAGAACAAAGGCATGTGGCGCATAATGGACAGCCGCGTATGAAGCTAAAATATGTTCCCCATACTATGAATATACGACAGACGAGAATCGTATAGGTGTGGTCGGATTGGAGAGCATAGTTTAACGAGAAGTATGCATAACCTGCTAGCTCAAACGATTAATAACAAAGGTGACTGCAAACCCTGAAACGCGATTAGTTCTTCAGTTGGTTCGGATCATGTATCCAATTAAGAGTTGCCTTGAGGGATATAGGCTGAAAAATTTGGATACGTTGAATAGAATGGGAGTGGATGAAATCAAGCGGAAAAGATAGCCTCAGTGGTGTCGCGCGCGCTACACATACCCAGTCACCCAGTAACAAGTCCCGTTTCAATGACAGATTAAACAGATATCATTGTGCCAAATAGATTAGAAAGTGTTGTTGCGAATTGGCCTTGCATGCACAAAAAATAGAAAGATAAACGTATGCTGAGTAAACGAACATACGAGTCGGAAAAGCACAAAGCTGTGGAGAAACACAGCTAGTCGTGGCAATGGAAAAAAGTATCAGGAAAGAATGGGAAAAATGCCACATCGGAATGGAGATAAAGAGAAAAAATAAAGGTGCAGGAAAATACGTACACAACTACACCGGTTGACTTTTGATCAGACAAATGGCTGCCGTTTGGTCCGTCCAGATGGGCGGGTGGATGGTGACCTGAAGGTGAACCAAGGAAATAATGCATCAGACAGATGAACCGACGCGACAGTCATGTCAAGATGATATGCGTGGTGCAAGATAATGGCAGACCCACACTTCAAGTACTCGAACTGCGATGAGTAGATGGCAGCTCCAATCGACTAAGAAGTCAATTCCATTGCGAGATATATCTGAATGTATATCAGAGCACCGCACTACGCAGGACCCACTGAGCAAACTTTCGATTGTTACAACTTCCCTGCAAGGTATTGTTCAGGCGTCACTTGTTAGCCCGACTGAGTTAGAGTTTCACGGAGCAACGAGATTGCTTCTTATACCTTTCCTCCCGCACTTTAGCAGGACCAGATTGACCGAAAATGACAGTGGGGTAAAGCGGTCACAAAACGCTGGAGCGTAACTTTAACCGTGGACGTGGATAGATTTGTTGAAAATTACAGAAAATGAATTTCTTAAAAAAGAATTTTTGCCACTGCAGTCATTTATGGGTAGTATGACCTATTGCTTTTGGCCTTCAAACTCTACTAACACCTATTCGGTTTCCATTCAAGTAGACAAGTGAATTCTGTTAACTTTTGATAAAGTGGTGCTTTCTCCAAGGTTAGATTAGTTTAAATCAGACTCTCAATAACGCGTAGAACGTTAATTAGTACAATACTAAACCGGATTCCTCAGACTAGAAAGGAGAATGTACGTAGGTAATCGAAATTCCTGATCACGCGTTCCTCAACAAGTTTCCTTTTCGTGCAGATGCACTGAACACCAAATGTTCACAGTTCACATCTGGCAACTCATTAGGCAATAAAGACTAATCGGCTGTCACGTTTCACACAAACGAGGGTCGTACGGAGAATTGAACAACACGACTGCCTGCGACCTTGTGATGATGGACAACTAGTGCTTCTAAATTACGGCCCTCAAGTATACGAAAGTATGCCCGCCATACACTTAAATAAACGGTCAAAACCCAGGTTAAAGCACGCTATCTTGTTGTGCCGCCCAGCTGCACTGTCCAAGTTGAAGTTACATTCAGATACTGAACCGAAGTGACATCAATCGAAACTCAGCCACCCGCATTATCGAGCACGAAAGACGTAATGATCAATCTTATGCAAGTGTCCGAACGGCTACTGAAATAAGCCTAGGGTATGCTCCCATCGGTTCAATTCGATAGCGGGGCTAACCAGGGCGACTAAATATACGGGGACAAATGGTCACTTTTCTGGGAGGATGAATGGACATAGCCTTTGCACTCGGCAGCACAGATGCAAGTGCTTTCGCTTCAAGCCGTATCTGGTATCTCGTCTTGAAAGGAAAAACACAAGCTGGTTGATGCAAAACAGTGGAAAGTATTCAGTGAAGTAGTCAAATGAAGCACACGATCGAATACCCATTCCGGTCCCCATAGGGAAGCACGGTCTACTTTTATGAACACACATAATGAATGAACAGCCTGTAGTATTTTGCTGAATAAAGCACGCTTATGTTCTTGATTGATCGCCAGTCCTCAGTACGTACTCCGAAATAGTATGTCTGTACCATTATCAATTAATTGCACGCCGAAGCGAGCCGCGCAGACACAAAGGCAAGGTCGTTCACCGTCTGCATAAGTAAAGTGTGACCAGTGTGTAGGGTTGGGTTATTTACAACCACGTGAATGCATTACCGGTTTAGTCAATTTCATTGCCATGTCCGGCTGTCACCAGGCTTTGACAAGCCCGTTTATCAATACTGTGTGCCATGTGACTCGGCGACAACTTAACCAAGCGCGGTCAGAATGTACTCAAACGCCAATGAGTGATTATGGAAAATTGGGCGGATTGAATGTATGACACAATTAGCATCTAGTTTCGTTGTTCACGCAGAGGATAAGATTAAAAAGTGACGAGGGTATACAGCAAAAACATCCTTGCAATCGCGGCTGGAACTTCGAGATTATTCACAGCTGTACGTGGCTGGTAACCTAACAGGTGAGATTTACGTAAATTAGCCAAATCAGTGACTACTAGACGGAATTAACCCAAGTGTCACCAAAACCAAAGCAAAAAGTGGATCGGACGAGGAGACTAAAAATGTCTGAGACCTGTATGGCTTCTGGTTGAAACTAAACCCATTCAAACATGTATATTTGTCAAAAACACTTTTTGGAGCACCACACGAGGGACATTAGCACTTAGCAAACAGCAACCACGCATGGGTTTCGCAGTACAAATAGTAAAATCCAGTCCTAATGAGAGCCGAACAAACCTACAACACCCTAACAGACAAACGTGCTGATGTGGTGACCATGATTCTAAGGTGGATATCTTTTTGTAAGATACATTGGAATTCAGTTGCTATCTAACGGAAAATACAAAGAGAGCATAAAGATCGGTAGCCATGCTCCAAAGCCTACCAGAAGAACAGTACATCACAGACCAGTTCGAACAGTCATTACCATCAAACTCAGCTGCGCTGGTCATTGCCGTCTCCGTGGATGGGTACCCTAAGACGGCACACATCAATGGTTAGAAACATTGTCAGACATGTCACAGTTTCACCCTCAATGGCCCCGTGCATCCAAGCTATTGCCTTCAATGTATAACTCCCTTCCCGATCTCCCTACTTAAAAGTGCACTGACTGTATTTACGCATCAATTATGTCAGCTTCCGCCTCCAATGCGCAGCTACCTACCCCACCTCCCCAAATCATCAATGAACGAAACTGTGGCAGCCATAACCACCACACAAGAAGTACGCGGTTCTTATAGCTGATAATGATGATGAGTTCGAAAAGGTGAAACCTACCGGTACATATAAACGGCATCTGTATGGTTCTCCCAAGTTCCCCGAACGCCCTATTCTCGATAATTCCGATTCACCTTATCACACCACTGTTCGATGGATGTGTTGAATTCACAAATCCGTACATGAAGTGGTTGTAAACCGCCTGCAAGACACATTTCCTCTTTTGAATGTGCAAGAGACCGAATGCTTTTGAACAAAACTGCCTACATTGGATGTTTCCTCGCTGTTTACTGATGTGCTTGTGTGAAGCCGTAGACTATATCCGCAACACTATACAGGACTCAGTGGAAAAATTAGTTCCTTGCTTACAATGGCCTAACCAGTTCGACCACGCTGTTAATGATCAGGCGATACCATATGGTTAATTGATCAACACACATGAACGTTATCCGCGACTTGACGCCGCACAATCTAAGCCTCCAGTTCGCCCTTAACTACATCCCCCGTTCTCATAAGACCCGATTTGATTTTTGATTACGCGAATATTTGTATTGTTTGGCTTAGACCTACCTACGTATAAGCAACAGCCTGATGACGAGATACCGAAAAATATTCCTTCACGCAACTCAGTTTTCTCAATCTGCTTGTAGGTAGCTTGAGGCCAGCCATAGCGAACAAGCTTATCAACTTTAGTGTGGGGCGGAAAAAGGAGATCATAAGTTCTTGATGTCAATGCCAAAAAAGATAGAAAATGTCTTCAGAAGCCAATGGTGCTCAATTGCCGTGAAGCACCGCTGGAAGGTGTTATAGTTAGACGGGCATGTTAACCTGTGTTCAAGTGACTTATAATATGACAGCATTTGATGCAGGTGATAAGTATCTGTGCACATTACACAAAGTTTATTGTATTTATCTGACAATTTGTTTATCTTAGGTGTGCTAACAAGATTTCATTATGATCTTTCGTACATACTGTAAAGGACGTAAGTCAGGGAACGACTTGCAGATACGGTTGAGAACGCAGCAGGCTACCAAAAAAGCTGGCTAGATAATGTACGGGAGGCTTGAAATCATGATAAATACGTGCGGTCTAATGTATACCTGGTAAGGTTAGTAAGCAGACAGGATGGATAGAGTGAGGCGAAAGGTTTGTTTCGAAACATATTTGCATGGGACAAAGACGGAACAATTTCCGCTACCTACCCCACTGTACAAGTATGTAAGCTTCAGTGGTCCTCTAAATCACGTACAGTTCTTAAGGGCACCCGTCGCAGAGAACCGCTCTCACGCTAACAGAAGGGGTCACTATTCATAATTACCAACAGGAGGTCTGTTGCCGACAAACAAAGGGGAAAAATTTCATTGGAGAAAAAAGCATCTCCATATGCATGCCGGAAGGTGAACTTATGGTTATTCAGGATGGCTGTAGCGAAAAGCATTAAGTATTCGGGAGATTTTGAAATTTCTATTGGGGTCTCATTTTGCAAGCGAGGCCACTCCTCGATAAAAAGCAGAGAAGCGTCATAAGGCTATTGGGAATCGTTAGAAGTGTGCAAATTACAAGGTACCGGAGCGATTTTAACCTGCAAACTCCCCGTTAGTAGTTAGGCGCAACTATCCAGCAACAAGCATTTGATCACCAAGTGATTAGAACGAACTTAAACAGGTCAGCGCCATTTACCCCGAAGTCATCCAGTCACGTGATCCGGTGTTGACTGACTCCTTGAGTGGCGATCCGTCAGATAAAAGGTAAATGCGGTCTCAGTAGAATGGTGAGGGGAAGAAGTTCTGGCATCTTTCTAGCCAGCTAGCACCCTGGGTCTCAAAACAGTGCTTCACTTATAGAGCAACACACCAACAGTAAACATTTCATCCATAAGATGATTTTTAAGGCACGGTTTTTTTTATTCCAAACCATTTTCCGAAGTAATGAAGCTCCCATAATTTTACGGATGAAATAGTGACTTTATTCTAAAATAGGAAAAAGCAAAAGAATATACACTATCGTTTGTCTAAATCTGTATGTGGACCATCTGGAAAAACGTTTGGTACCTTTAATAGCGCAATTGCAACGCGTATTGAAGCTACCGAGGATAAACAAACAATATGGTGGCGCAAGACAACATTATCTCTCGGGTTCCCAATATTTTTCAAACTGTACTAAGTTGCTACAACACAACACTTTAGACATGGGATCTTGAGTTAGGATATGATCACATTTGTCACTCCCCTTCGGGATCAATTAAGTACCCGAATGTAAATATTTTCCCCACCCCTATGGAGATGGTGTTGTGCTCGTAAAAGCGAGCGAAACTTACCGTGGATTATTAGATCGCAATCGCACACACGTTTCAGGATAAAGTGGTGAAGAGCACGTCCTTCATCGGTAGCCAGAGCCTCATTAGTTCACATCGAGACTGTCTCTCAGCTAACCGCTAACGAGCTTGAGCCTATTCGAACAATGTGACTTCTGGCGCATAGTCAGATTGTCTTATCTGTATCCGTCACGAAGAGACTGGACCTTACCGTGGTGTGACGGTTTGCGCACCTCAGCGACCCATTGAGCTATACTGGGGGGGGGGACGTCCCCGCGACACTCACAGAGTCTCTCATACCAGGTTGGTCAATGGGTAGAGATCTGACAAACACAGTCTCCTGGTCCTCCAGGGCGGGGGTTGGAAAATGTTGCGACCTGATCCGTAGAAATGGTAATGCATTTGCATTTCCCGCCAAACACCGCTGCCTTGCGGTTAGGCTTTTGAGCCAAAGGATTTGGTTGAGGACCCTAATCGTCCTCCTGTTTAGGTGTGGGCGCCCTGACAGTATCCCAGCCCACGTACAACCATGATACGTACGGCAACGAAGCATCCGTGTTGAACACTGATGTCATACTGTCGATGATGATGATAACTTATCTGGATAGTCATCGACCCTCTAAGAGGACAGGATAATTACGAAACTAAGGGCGTTAAACCTAACCGGTTGATCTAAGAAACATGAATCAGATGTCAGTAACACACGAGATCCTTCCACCTGTTGAGATTCATCAGATGCGCATCTGGTGCTCGGCCAGGTGAATTTTTGGTTCACGACTGTAGGCCATTGGTTACAAGACTGTAAACCTGCCAACCACTGTACTCATTGAATCCGCAGTGTGATTCCTGGTTGTGGACAGTGCAATATTGCTCGTTATGATTTTCGCGAGAACGTTACTAGCAATATGGAAATCCAAAATGGGTTTATTACTGCTTTTTATCAAGAAGAGCCGGGCCATTATTAGTGTGCAAAAATTATAAAAAGCAACGTAACCGACCCGTTCATAGAATACGTCACCGTTCGGCGACCACCCCGATGTTCTCGCAGTTCGTTAGATATAACAGTCCCTACAAATTGATCCATGGCCATTTGCCTCGTGCTCTAGCAGAGAGCAAACTTAGTGAGACTATTGATTCAGCGGAGTCGAAATAAGTTACGACACGTCAGTAATGGATATTCAAGCTCAGAGAACAAACCAAAGACCATTCAAGTTCTCATCCAGATGGCATCATTAGTTAACAGATGGAGGTGCAGGTTGATTAGCCGAGCAACTTTTCGGTGCGCAGTTCACCTTCCAAACGCCTAAAAAACTGCTCTAGAATTATCATGAGGATTGTGTTCAGCTCCAACAATGAAAATGATGAAACACAATATATAAGACTGGCTTTTGTACACCGCTCCTACATCCACGAGCTAGCTGTCACTGACATTTTCGCCTTTTGAAAGGAGAACAGGTTTGGCTCTTTCGCAATCATTTAGCTGTTAACCCAAAGAAGTAACTGTCTCAAAGCAGGAAATGATGTGGCTGATTGAATCAACCACGCCGCTGATATTCATTTTTCGATACGCAGCCAGAGTCGCTGAATATCGTGGATTACTATAAACGGCTAGTCACATCAAAAAATATTCAAAACAAACTATTGGCGAAACTCAAGCTAAGCGAGACAAGGTCCGTTTGTTCTGAGATCCAGAAACTTATTGTACTAGATGTTCCCATTCGTAATAAGTTCAGCGAACATATACTTTTTGGGCAAGTCTCAAATAGTTTTACGGTTGCAAACTAATGAAAAAACAGATGCAAAAAGGCAGAGTCGGTACTCAGACAACTTGAAAAGTGAATAATGGTCAAGTGGAAAGAGTGGCGTTTGCTCTAGGATGATCGATCGATGGCCAGTTCAACACGGTTCAGTCGCCTCTGCGCACACAGAGGTGGGCGCAGTTGTCTGACAGCGATCGAATCGAGAGCGTCAGTGTCAACTATTGAACTTTCGTTCAGAAGAATAAATAATAAGTCGCATGAACCTTCTGCCCGAGAAGTCATCACTCGAGGAGTCAGTCAACACGTGACCATTCGATGTAAATCCCGTGATTGAAGGATGAGTGGCGCTATGTCCTGTCTACGTGGAATCCAAGCATACTGTTGATCAGCAGCCAGTGGTCGAACGGTCTAGTCTTCAATTACTAGCCCCGAGGTTTCAAGTTCGAACCTCTCTGGAGGTTCGTAAGATGCACACTACTGACGATTCCTTGAAGCTGCCGTACAGTGCTTTCCAGTTTCTCGGCACAGACTGGCTTCACTCAAAGGAAAAAAACCGTTCATCTGTAGCACCCTTTCGGTGCCTAATTGCCATGCCACCAGAAGGAAGCACGAGGCCCGGGATACTGCCAGGTTACCCAAGCCTAGACAGGGGAAGTGGAGAGGCAGAGGTCGGGTTCGAACCACAGACTTTCCGGTCAGTAAATTCTCGCCCTAACCACCGAGCCATCTCGCCATCCCACTCAACGGACGGAATATCGATCAACCTATTTGCGACCTATCATTTAGAACCCAATAGATGAAGCAAAGTGACATTTATCCGTTAAATGGTTTGGGATTGTGCTTTTGTCTGACTTCTGTGAAAGCTATTTGATACCTGCCGAAAACAGACACTTTCGCTGAAATCCATAAACTCAGTAAACGCCTATAACAGCGGATTCACAAACCGCTATCAGCGGTAAAATAGCCATTGCCTTCTGGGAAACCTTCACCAATCCAGAGTAAAAAAACGAATTCATTAAAGGTGGCGTAAAATGACCGATATGAGGTATGGAGCTATAGCGGGGATGGAGCTGGTCAGGAGGTAGTAAAATTTTTGAGTAGAAGCATCCTGAAATAAATCCAATAAGGACAAGTTCGCGAGTTTCAAGACTGTACTTCTAGCACACAAATGTAGTAGTAGGAAGAGGTAAAAATGGAGCTTTTCGGAAGAGCTGAAACCAACTACAACAGTTCTCGGAAAACCGATACACATTTGATTCAAGGTCCTACAGCGCTAGAAGAAAAATGCTCTACTCCTAGCCTATTGCTAGCCTTATCGTTGTCAACAGCGAAATCGCGGTAGTGTATGTTGATGTTTATCTACCGTACAACTATGAAGAGTTGTAGTGGAGAATGGGAGAAATCGTGCACGGTGGGACACCCAGTACAAACAATCCTAAAGGGCCTCTGGCTCAGCAACCTGACTGCAAGGCAGCAATGGTACGCGTAAGACTACCAGAACAGCTCAAATTTAAAAGAACAAGGTGTCATGTTCCAGTCTCCAAATGTAGGGCCAGGAGATTGTTCTTCATATCGACATCTTGTCATCAACCCCGTAGGAGAAAATTTGTGGGTGCTGCATGGCAATCCTCCAATGCAGTCCAACGGGTTTCTAGAGTACGCAAACTCTCCCACAGTAATATGGTGCAGTCTCTTCGCGATAGCCTCGTCTATCCTACATCACGCAGTCAAGAGAAGCCGGGGACGAGATAAGAGCAAAAAATTATTACTGACATGGAGGTAGCTTCATCTGAACAGGTTACGGAAACATTGGCGGATACGCGTTAAAAAAAACTTGGTCTGGGGCCTCATTTTCCAGACCACATGAGTCACATGGGCCAGGTGAGCCAGTGACACCGGCAATCTGATTAGATGGTGCTGGATCAGTACCCAGCTTAACTACACTCGATCAAAAGAGAGACCAGTAACTGTAGAGTTACATGCGTGACGGTGTTGAAAAACGGCTACATGGAATAGAACGAAGTAAAGAAAAGAGACAAAGTTGGGAGCTAGTTAAACAACCGAGTGTGAAACAACTGCCAAAATTCGCTTTAGAAGGTTGTGCTATGTATATACACTATAATATATATAATATAATATACATAATAATATAATATATAATAATAATATAATGAGATAATATATACTATAATGACGATTTTGATTTAACAATGGCTAGGATAACAAACCAAGCGAACAATCTTCCTCATAATAGCAACTGGGGTTGAAGACATCTCAAAGAAGGCAATCCAAGGAAACGTGGACAAAACTGACGGGTTCACGACGCGTCCAGTGTTCTTTGAAGACCCTGTATCCAGATTATTGAGGTCAACCGTTTACGCAACGTGGTCACTCGGGTATACAAAAATTGGTCAATCCCAATATCATTTTGTTCGTATGAAGTCCAAGGTGACAGCGATCGCTTTCTGATCTTGACATGAAGCAGTCAGTGGTACTCGTGCATCAAAACTATCGCCTTCGATGAGTAGCTGTTCAATTTCCCGAACTAACTGATCATGTTACCGCCTCTAACGCTTGGCTATTTCTCCCACGCTCTTCCATTTTCCAGTGACCGAAACTGTTGCGTCTGGCACCAAGGACCCTTGGTAGATGGTTTAGGGCTGATAACTGGACTAAACTGAGTTCAACTACATAGAAGACAAAATACTTTGATACCTCAAATACCGTGCAAACTGAAGGATGAGGTCGTATTTTCGTGTTAGTTTCAGTTGAAGAGTATCGTAAACGAGAGATTCAGTTGAATCTCCCGTTAACACAAACTCAAATTTGCAAACTTCGGAGTATATTCCCGGACTCAGAAAAACCTAGTTTTCTTCCGAAGGTAACTGTCCACGGGTCTGCTGAGGTGGTTCATGGGCTCAGCTCATGTGAAAGTCTGATCGCTTGCTTTCATTATCATGCCAGTTTTCGATTTTCAATGTGACACTGTGGCAATAAGAGAGTCCTTCGAGGATATGCTCATTTTCTGGTGACCACAAAGGCGTTCCTCATCAGGCATGAGTCAGTGTGGAATCTCAGAAAACATTGCCGCCATGAGAGACCACAAAACCCCACAGTTCGCGGGAATTATTATGTTGATCGTACCTTTGGATCAAACGACTAGCGTCATACGATCCTTTGGCATATGAACTGCACGCGCGAGGTTACTGCATGTTCCGGAATCTGCTAACCATGAACAAGCCTCGTGGAAATAAAACGAGAGTATTTGAGGTTGTGGGGTTTATTTACCTTAGAATTGTACTAGCTGCCATTAATTAAGTGAAATAACTAGGAAGTTCTGAATCACGTTGATCTCGTACGTTATTCGGAGGGTCAAGAAACCTGTCATGTAATTTTACTGGTCGCCTGTAAAAGGCCATAGGACGAGATGTGTTTCGGTAAAGAGACATAACATTTGAAACTTGAAACGCCGTCAATATCAATATCATCGGCAGAATAACATCAACATTCAACATCGAAACTTCGTTGCCGTACAGTCATAAGTTATTTCGAAGCCCTATTGTGAAGAAAAGAATAAAAGTGGATGGTGAAGGGAATTAGTACTAGCTTACCACGATCATCCCAAGGTGCCTACACCTCCAGACACTCACTCAGGAAATCTGGATAAAAAATTAACAATAGGAACGCCACTGACATCGATTAGCAACCACATCTTGCAGCGTACGCAATTACGCACACCCATCCTGGAAGGCGAGTCGCACCGACAGTACCCAGACCTTCCGTAATCTCTTTTATACTCCACTGCCAGGTCAAAGGTCGGCCACCTCTCTGCTTCCGCCACTCTGAATTGGGCACGGAAAGCAGCACTCACTTCTGCATACGATGATTCAGCATATGCAAAATATAGCCTAACCAACGCGGCTTCTGGTGCTGGACACATTCTTTGATGGAAGCCCCGTTGCACAACCGAACAATCGCTTTCTCACCGCCTCGTTGCGGATTCTCCGACACCAACCTACACAAGCTTTGGATCTGGGACAACAGTTGTCGAAGACCTAAAGACATCTTAGTTCCGCTGCTCCAACAAGCCAAGTCTCAGCCACATAACAAGACAGCCCGTAATGTAGCTTGATACACACATCCTTGGAGATTCAGGGATTTACCGCTTTGGATCCATAGGTCTCAAATTAGCAAACGCGACACCAGCCTCGAAGATTCTTACGTTGACTGAATCCAAGCCGCTACAATCGGAACTATTACAACTTCCAAGATGCGTAATACCTCTCACAACTTCCAGGACGTGTCTCCGGACTGTGAGTGGTGTTCAGTGGCTGCATGTCCAGCAGTATGACGTTACACTTTATGGGTGCAAAGCCCGTGTCAAAAGCACTTGTACCTTGTTCTACGCTTCGAGGATGAGAACTATGTCGTCCCAGATCAAAAACGTTTTCATCAGAAGTTATTTGAACACCAGGGTTTTGAAGGCCTTCGAGCCAGACCTTCTGTCAGTCTCTCACTCGCAGGGCGACTTGTCCGTCCCTTACGCGGCCCTGGAAAACGAAGAGAAGCGTCTTCAAATGAACGCGTGATGAGAATTCACAAATGTGTTCCAACAAGAGCAGCATTCAGTTATCGATCCACGCCATCGGTAACTGATGGCAATGTGATCAACTTGGGTTAGTGGCTGGAGCGCCGTTGGAGGAAACCATCTGACCAGACGACTTCGGCTATTTCGGAAGTTGGTACTGCATAAAGACAGCCTGCGGTCAGAACACAACTGAAGCAATCGTTCACCATTGTCCGTACGTATCGAGTCTAATGCATATAGACCACTTAATAGACTCTCAAATGCGCTAAGCCTGCCCGTCTGTACATTCAAATCTCCGGCAACCACAACGATATATGAGTTTTTAGCCCACCGTGACGGGGCACTCAGGCCGCAACAAAACGTGTCTTTGATGGTGTCAGAGCGACAGTCGGTTGGGGTGCATGCAGACAAGACAAACAGACAGCGATCAAATTCTCGCTTGTGAGACTCCTTGAAGAGTGATTTCGAAATGCCTGAGGCTGTCAGTGTCGACTGACGCACAGATGTTGCGGCAAAACCGATGCAAGACGAACGGGGTCGTCAGTCCTAACGGATGCGCCAAGGAAAAAGTTATTATCGGGGTGTGTGAGGGGGGAGATAAAGTATATGAAAGAGGAAGAAGGGAGGCGTCAGCCACCACCTGTTTTCGTTTACTCGGCATATTGCATGAAGCAAGTAAGGCATGATGACACTAAGCGATGTGGCGTGGCAGTATTGTTAGTTGTACGTAGCATTTTTGTACGTGGGCTGCGATACTGCCAGGGCGCTCAGACCTAGACAGGAGGATGATCAGGGGAGTTAGCCAAGCCTTTGGCTTGAAAGCCTGACCGCAAGGTGGCGATATCTGACGAGAAATGCAAGTGCATTACCACTTCTATACAATAAGTCGCTATAGATGTTCGAGCCCAACCTGGAGGTCCTAAAGAGTGTGTTGGTGAGAACTCTAACCGGTGACCAACCTGGTATGAGGGACTCTGAGTGTTGCACGGAAACCTCCAGTATAGCTCAGTAGGTCACGAAGGCACACAAACCGTCACACCACGGTAGAGTCCAGTCTCTACGCAACGGATTTGAAACGTATTCAGGTTTCCTAAAATGAACGTTCCTAAACCGTATTTGGTTGGACTGGCGTCCGTGAATTCCAAACGAGGTAACTAGAAGACGAATGCTTGACTGCCCAGTTGCAGAAAACATCAAGCGCCATAAAGTGTAATAGCTCATTTATTGGCTGCCGAGATGGGTGCGGTTTATGGGTCTTCCGAATGGTGAAAGCCACGGGAGGAATATGGACGAATGGAGGAGATGAAGAAGTCTAGGTGATACACTCTCCGTAATGAAATACTTGTGGGCCTCTCCGTGTCCGATAGTAATAGTGCGAGGTATGGGTGTAATCCAAAGTCAGTGGCTTTCAGGTCGTTGGTTTGAACCTTGGATGTCGAGTAAGTGTTTGGAGATGTAGACGCTTCAGAACGCTTGCAGTAGTCTCATATCGGATAAACTCCACGGCTATTTACAAAATATTTTAGTTTTTAAGGGCGCAAACTTTCTATGGTGGTGGCGATGATGACTAATATGATTGATAAAGTATTCGACACAGTAGCGAAATACACTCATTTGCATATCAATCTGGTTTTGATGGGAGACTCACCTGGAACCCAGCTGAATCTCTCGTTTATGTTTCTATGAGTAGCGTATTACGTCTAGTCGACACATGTCACAAACTTTTCAACATAAGCGAAAACAAGATCAATCGCCATTTGGATGAACAAGAAGGTGGATTGCACGTTCCTAATGGGATCTGAAAACACTTGGTTGTTTGCTTTAAAGATAACCTTTTGCGGTTTTATCAAACCAGAGAGGTACCATGCCTTGAAACAAACAACAGTGCGTCCATATATGCTCGGATGAAGCAATTCAACTCAAGTTATTGCGTTCTTTCTCGCCATGAACATTATCACCTAAAGTCACACTCTAGCGAGATACCAAACCGATTTTGTGGTGCAGGACAAACTGCATCTACTTGCATCATCAGGCGTGAAAGCCTTATTACTCCACTCTGTGAGCAGGTGTCAAAAATACTGCTGAAACGGGCTGATGACAGTCAAGTGTACTAGCTACACATTTGCCGTACACACCAAGCGATGATACATAAATTTCAGTGAACGAGTACTCATGAACGAACTGGAAGCATAAGAGCTGGCTCAGTTTGTACAGGTGCTCAAAGGATCGACGGACATGTTTTCCACGATCGGAAAAGCAGTTCGTTGGGCCAATTCTCATGCGTGAATGTGAATTGAAGGTACAGACATGTAGGCAAACATCAAGCTGAGAAAGGGTTAAATTGCGCAGCCGGAATGGATCGTTACAAATTAACTTTGTGGAACCCAACACTGTAAATACAGAAAAACCATCAATAAGGGGTATGTGTAATTCCTGGTAGGCTACTCAATAAAGTCCCCCTGATACTAGGAAAGTTTAAAACAGGCTTGAAACCACAAAATCTCTCTGTGAAGTGGAATCTTAGCCAGACGTCAATTGAGAGCCTACACACGATTTCGGATTGTCGAAGAATTCGCGCAATATGGTACAGTACACCTTCTAGCAAGAAACTTCCAAGCAGGCAATACCCGTGAGAGAGAAATGCATTTGGTGTCATGGACCTTTTACTATGAGAATTCTTCTTAAATTAAAAATCGAGCAAGAAACATCTTCTGGTACCTTTACAGTAAAAAAACGGACAATTATGAGCAATGCGGTGTCGTCCATCCATATTTTATGAATTGGAAAAATAACAACTGATCACACATGTGTACATTTTCGTTGTTGTTACAGTTCTGGAACACTCAGAAATGAGGTCAAACAAGTGAACACCTAGAAACCAACGAGTTGGTGTTTATTTTACCTCATTTGCTAAGAAAAGAGGTCAACCAAGTGAACGGTTATCACCAACTGAAGGAATATCAACGGTATTAGTGTACGCATGTTAAACAAATAGGTTGTACGCCCTGATCTTCACTTGGTAAAGAGAACCTTATGACAGGAACTTGATGCATTGGCTCAGCAGCTGGAATGTGCGCATTCAAAACGGCTTGCGTAAATCTTAGTAAAATACAAAGACGAAATGAGTGAGCAGGAGATACCTTGATCAATTGTAGAGTTGTTTTAAAAAATTTGGGTTTGGGCTTCCACAGAAAACATTGTCTAACTTGGAGGAACATGGTCTGAATTTAAGCCGTCATCTTCCAGTGGCAGAAACAGTCGAAGAATGCCTCCTGTGACACGATGTTTCAACAGCCCTCAGGCAAAACTAATATCATTCGACAAGATGAAGAGAAAACCGTTTCGAAAACAGGAAAATTCGACGAAAACTGGAATCCTTGGATTAAAAAACATTCCTTCGGCACTGAGTTAACCGGTAGAACTAGCAACAAACTACCTGAAGCCCCTTCACTCTTGCATAACCACAATCTGCATTCTGATTTGTAGTGGATTCAGGAAGCCTAGTGATATTTGAAAACGGTACCTGCTTGACGTGCGTTTGGTCTGATCAATGAGAAGGCATTAAGAAAAGAGCTTACTCGTTCATTCACTGGGAGGCTTCAGAAATTTTTTACAGCAAGCAGTAGGTTAATATTATATATACTATCAGGTTTCAGTTCCGCTTAAACAAGTTGGCTAGTACTGGTTTGGAGACAAGTTGTGAAGGTCATACTTATGCAACTCAGTTTTACTACTGTGGCACTGAAACACAATAAGACAAGATAAACTGCGAAACTGAAACAGGAGGCGGCCTTCCGCAGCACACTGAGTTGAAGAAAATCACAAACGAGAGATCCAACTGGATTCAGCTGAGTCTTTCGTTAAAACCAAATTAGAGTTGAAATAGTGAAAAGTAACAGAGAAACCATGGTTACACGGCAGTGTAGCACTGGCTTTAAATGACTAGAGCCACTATCTACGACACTAACAATGTTGATGATTACAGCAACCATCTGGACGAAGTTAATGGGCACCTCAAACAGCATGAAAGACTGATCCATGGCACATGCCTAGAAACGTACGACAAGACATTCTACGGAACATGAAGCAACGACGTAGCCTTCATAACATCCTTTAAAAATTAGCGAAATACACTCATTTGAAAACAAATTTGGTTTTGCGGGAAACTCAG
>SJOL01005588.1:318919-334954 GCA_004794785.1 Opisthorchis felineus
GGACACCCATTTCGTCCACATCTGTTGTGGTCCATCGATGGCTGCGGAGAGCAGCTTGTATTAATTTGGGTCAACATTGGGAATGAGTGCAAAATAGGAACTGAGTGCGAAATGACAGATGTTATCACGTAAATGGTGTGTTAGAGTGAAAAAATTCAACAAATGACACGTGTGAACTCTGTAGCAGATTGAACAGTGAAAGAATTCTTTCACAAATTCGCACGAGAAAAAAACGAAGCCGGTTTCGAACGTACCGCGTATGCGACAGGTCGAGATTTTGGTGCATCGCTTGATATCAGCGTAGAAGTATTAAGGACGCCGACGCCCAATCAACTAACTACATGGAACCTATGTTGATCATGGAGGACAGCTGAGCAAATCTAGCTGACCTACATGGCTAACATGCGTCTACGGGTCCACGATGCCCTATCAACTGCCGACGCGTGCCCATCCACCTTTACCATGATTGTACGAGATTGTACGACATGAAAAGTTACATTTGATTGGTCGTCTTGATTAGTACATAGGACTTTCCAGGAAGCGTATGGCCTGCTTGATACGCTGTGTTCATTGAGCTATTGGCCTCCTGAAATGAGAGGAACATATAAGTTTGGTTATGGAAACATTACTATGAGGTAGGCGGATGACGAACTAAGACCAATTCCTACCCTATAAGGGGCGCACTTCAGCGGCAACAATGACGCAAAAACTTGTTTACACTACGCCGTCTTTAACGGCTGATTCGCATTGCGTGATTGCCTCTAGCATTGTGCCTACTGACAGTAAGGCCTCATGAAATACTAGACTCACATGGGTTTCATGAAGTCTCAATAACACACGAAAGGTCAAAATCTCGTGGGCCTTGCAGGAATCACACGAACTCATCGTCCGACAGCTACCGTTGGTGGATGGGAAAGCAACCTAAGAAATCATCTATGGAGAATGTTTTTTACTGCTTGAAACCGACTAGTCTCCAAATACATTGAACAAATGGATGTAGGAGAGACACATCGCCTGGCAGAAGGGGCATGTGCATTCTCCAGCTCAAAAGTCAACCTTCTGGATGAACCTGGGCGTTTGTACTAGGAACTATAGGCTAGTCAACGTAGGTTGACCTCACCTTGTTAGTCCCAACACTATAATAATGCAACACTGGGGGTCGCGGTCCCGCTTGCCTCAAAAGCAGGGAACACCCATACATGGTCATTCGACAGACAACGTTCAGAAATTAGCCGTGGCCTTCCAGGATTTTCCGTTGGTCACACTGATATGATGTATACATCTCATATTCATTCATGAGCCATTCGGTGTGCCGGGATACCTTCATTATGGCGTGCTCCGGTGTGTCTGAGCGGTGCACCGGGTTTTCAGGCGGCCGCTTGCATTCTTCAGACGGTGGTCACATCACCAAAGTGGACCATCCCTTAGTATGCGTGCACAGCCCATTTGAGGGTGATGTACAACCAGTGGGCCGTAAGGTTAGTGAGAAATAGTGAGTTCTTGCGGCGCAAAACTTGTAGATCATGTCGGAATTTGTGTGTAAGTATTACCATAAACAAAAACCTACTGTACGGCATTGCCAAGGCGAGCTATACGGTGGAATATGTGCCAGCTGTTCGCGGAGCGTGTCTGTGACCAATAATACATGGATGTTATATAATGCATACGTGCTCCCTGATAGCTTTTCTAATGTGGAAGTGGCAGATGCAGATATGGAAGTGATCCAGATAATAAGATGTTACTATTATACGGTTTCTGTGTCTCCCCAGACAAAAACTTACTGGACAGCCAGCGCTGCGTTTACCGCTTTAACTTAGTAAAAACGCTCAACTTACTAGCTTCTTCGGATTCGTCGACTTTCCGTTGGTTTTGCTGGCCACCTTTTACACTTGTTGTATACCCACTTGTAACGCAAAATTGCACTGATGCTTTAATTACATGCTGCACGCACGACTACCACATATTTATTCTTCGCCGTCTCAAATGCCACAAAGGATGAAAACCGGACAGAAGCCAATTTCTTAAAAAGACTATCTGGGGCCTTATCTGAAACCATAGCACTGCAACTTCAAAACTAAAATGCCCATCGAATATTAAGAAAGGAGCTGAGGTTATGTGAAACACATTCCGACGAAATTAAGGCAGATTATGGTGCTTTTTGTTGTAAGCATTCGTACAGCAAAATGCCACAAAGTTACGTTAAAATTTTTACTTCGCTGATTAAGGTTTCGGAGAAACTAGCATCAGCCGACCACTCGATACAACCAAGGACTAATTTCCCCGAAGTTACGATGTTTCGACATCTCGAGTTTCTGATATGATACGTGTATTCCGACTGCGTACTTTGGCGGTTCCTGACGACGAACGGCTTATTCAACTTCCGTCGAAATCATTAATGGCCTTCGTCGCCAACCTTATCCGCTCGAAATCGGTTCCGCTTCTCCTCCCCTGCAACTAAGTTAATAAATTCTCTGATGGTCTTGTCTTTCCGCGCAGTTTACGTGCCAGTTGGTCTGAATATTCTCACTCAAAAATGATCGATACCAGAGAAAGCCTAGTAGACTACAACTCCCTTTAGCTCTACACCGGGTACTTACATCCATGAGCTAGAATATGACAAGCTTCTCCCCGATAAGACTGTCAGCGAACCACACCGGATGTGAATGAAACGAATATCCGTCGAATGAAAAACTTATAATGCTCTGCCATGCTGATCTTTGACTACTAGGGATTCAATGCGAACAAAGGCGGGGACCACTGTTATCGAATAGGCCGCACAAACGTGGCCGAAAAGGCTGAATTAGAGTGTAGTCAGCTATGAAAACAAGGCTCACGGAAGTGTTATCAAAAGAGGCAACCAAATGAGTGAATGAAATAGGGCACGAATCACACTTCTTCGGCACCAAGCTACATCGGATATCCTCGCAGCCCCGCTTCGGGCCAATGCTGTTTCTGATATACGTCAGCGATCTCTCAGATGCGCCATCAAGTCCATGTCTACTTTTTGCGGACGACTTGAAATCCTGGAGTACCAATGCCAGTGCCTTCCAAATGGATGTGGACGCTGCAAAACAGTGGTCGTTGGACTGGCACCTTCCTCTGAATGACGAAAAGTGCGTCCATATGTCATTTGGAGGAGACTCAGCGAACGCCAATGTCGTGCATGGTGAGAATGGACCAGAAGACATCACGACGATAGATGCCAAAACGGATTTGGGTGTCTGGCTCTCTTCAAACATGTTCTTCTCAATGCACTATGAGAAATCGGCCCAAAAGGCATTCGCCGTTCTGCGAATGATTAGGTGCACCTTCCCCCGTATTACTCGCATGGACTTCCAAATACTCTATGGGGCCTACGTCAGACCGCTTCTTGAGTATGCCAACCAAGCTGTCTACTCAAGGCGCATGAAGGACCTAACCCTCATTGAGCGTGTCCAGCGAGCTGCTACGAAAATGGTTGCCGGCCTTAAATCCGTGGACTACGAAATGCGTCTCACGGCACTTGACCTCTTTCCCCTCGAGAACCGCCGCCTACGAGGGGACCTAATTCTTACTTATGCCCTGTTTGAACAGGGGCTGGCCAACAAATTTTTCACCGTTGACACAGCAAACACAAGGCGGGGACATGGTGAGAAGATTTTCAAGCCCAGAGCGCACACTTTTATTAGGCAAAATGTTTTCTCATTTCGTGTAGTAGCTGCGTGGAATAACCTTCCTCCGAGTGTTGCCCACGCTCCTTCTAGAACCCAGTTTAAAGCACTACTAGACACTTTTCTATGCGAGTCCTCGTGCTGGCAAACGTACTGCCCTGCGCTGAGAACCTAGAGAGCAGTGCTACACTCTTTTTTCGCTTGTGCCTTTCAGGTGAACGACAACCGCTGAACGACAAGAACACAACCAACCCGGGAAACTTGGGCAAAAGCCTCGATCCTGTGTATCAATTCGTGAATCCTTGAGTACGTGTCTGAGTTCCAACGGTGGTTGTCGTATTACCTAACCAGCCGCCACGGCGGAACATATGAGAATATACTTTGGTAGCTGCTACTTGCCTCTCACTCAAATTCCATCCTACCATCTCTACCGCACATTCCACAGTTTTTACGGTGACAGTAACCGCCCATTTCCTGGCAACGCAAACATCTCTCTAGCCGATGTTTACAGCCTTCTTCAAGTCCTTTAGTGTTCTGCCGTCCCTGAGGCGTATGGCACTGTATGCCACGTTATGAGAGACAGCGGTCAAGATGTTGAAGTCCTGAGCCAAGTCCTGAAAATCCTAATCCAATCTTTCAAATCCGGAGCCTTCGGCTCCCGATGAAAACTATGTATATTGCACCCTGACCTCATATTCTCATCCCGAAAGACCAATTCTAAATACAGGTGGTCAACTATGCCCGTCGCTTAATGCTTGTCATAGAATGTATGATTAAAGCCCCGCTGACTGGTGAAGAAGTGGACACAACACCCAAGCACGGTTCATTCTCGGAAATATATCGGCCAAGAATGCCACGTCCACATGGTATCTCAGGTTTTTATAGAAAGCTATTGTTACGTACACTCTGCACACAACACACTGACCGTAGGATTGCTTTGGATGTTTAGCACACTCTAGGCCCTCAGCAGTTTTTCGGACAGAAATTCTTGCTTAGGGAACCAGCCTAGATGGGGACAGAGCTTTTTTGTGCACAAAATTCTCCACCAGTCAGACAATATTTGATCGAGATAGTTGTGCCAGTGGAGACGTTTTGACAGCTGCTACATCTAAGACCATGTGTGCAGTGCATCAAGAACAAGTAAAATATTGACTTTATCTTTGATGCGTGCCTCCCATAGTTGCCGATCACACGAATACTTTGAATTGAGTTAATGGGCGTGTCCAGGCCATTTAAATAATTTTTGATGAGCTGAAGATTCAGAATGAAAACCCTGTAGTCTAAACCATTTAGTTATTTCATCCATAGATGTTTATTAATCTCTGTATTGAAGTGTGTTTAAGCGTCCTGAGATTGTGGACCCCTCACCATCCCACTAAAGTCATCGTTTAGAACTCCTCATGGATATATCACCAAGCCTTCTATTTTTAAATTTCTCATCAACAATGTCCTTTCACCACAGATATTTCCCCCGTACTCCAAGGGTTCAAAAAACAGAGCGCAACGGCTTAGCCGTCCCGCATACTGTCGTCAGCGGCCATTTAGCACGAGCATACCAAACCTTCATCCAAAGACAAGGCAAACGCTAGGCGTCTGCTGATCCTCATTCACAACATTACGGCCTCTCTGGCGTTAAACATGTGCTCATCCTTTAGGCTGGATGGCTTCAATGAAGCAGGCCCCACCAAACAGCACTATCAGCATAAGCATGGAGACCTCAGTGAGTCTGCAAACTCTCCACCTCGTTTGGTTGATGAATTTTGTCTTTGGAAATTTGTATGCCTGAGCGATCGGCCTTGCAGAACTCAATGTACGCGTTCACAAACACCCAGGTTAATTTACCATCAATCGTTTATGTGTGGCTCCCCTAAAATGTGCACGCGAGGCATTCCCTCCGGCACGATAAAGTAGAAGATAGATCACTGTTTCTGAGCACAACATTTACTTGCCTGTTTCATGGCGAAATCGGCTAGAACGACTTCCGCTCTCGGGCGATTAGGCACTACAGGCACGGCTGTCATGTTAACAAATCCAAGCTCTTAGCAGTTCAACCGCTGATCTCTATGGTACACAACCTTTGGTGTGTAGGGTTTTTGTTCTGTAGCCTGTGGGGTCCCGTCAGCAGCCACTTGAAGGGTGAAAACCGTCTCCACCACCAAGCGGTTAACCTCCGGCTTTAAAACAGTTATTGCGAACACGTGTCTTCTGATTCGATCTGCTTGAATCATTGGGACGCTGCAGCGCGCCAGGCTCTATGAGGCTGGTGGTAGACCATTACTTGATCTTGAAGCCATATCATAAAAGCAGAGTAACCCATCGCCGGAGAGCTTTGGCGGTATAATTCAGTATCCCTTTCTTCAAACCAAACACAGTAAGGAGCTGCATGTGATCTGTCAGTAAGGTATAATGACGGCCATGGGGCATTTTATGGAACACCTGACGGTAAACAGGATATCCAAAGCCTTCTTTTACCGTCTGATGATAATTTTGCCCTGATGTTTTCAGGGATCTGGTGGCGTTCAATTCGTCCATTGGCTACTGTCGATATATAAACTTGAAATAACTACTTCAGTGTCATGTTCGAAGCATCCGACACCATACCGATATCCAGTGGAGGATTGCAGTGGGTGGGAAGCAACTTGGAGCTCAGATTGGATTATGGGAGGCAGAAGCGCGTTGGTATTCTTCCGAACATGTCAACTTGTCTTCACTGGAGAGTAGCTGGCTTATTGCGCCTCGAAGGAGTTTTAATGGTAGGCAAAAGCAAGCTGTAATGCTGGTAGAGTCCAGGGAGGGACCTGAGGGCTGTCACATCGGTAGGTACTGGGATAGGTTTGATGGCGTCAGCGTTCTCTGTGTCTAGTCGGCGGCAGGGTTCCTCAGTGAAGATATCGAGTTAATCCATCGACCGCGCAAAAAGGATGCATTTTCTCGGCGCACCCTGAAGCCAAAATCAGGGCTTAGACCGGGGCACTGCTGGAATTCGTCTGGGTTGGAACCCATAACTAGTAGTTCATCCGAATAGGAGGCAACTCCGAGGTATCCTTCAGTATCGTGTCCATGGTTTGTTGAAATATGTCCGGCGCTGTCTTGCCACCAGTGGTCAAGTACGCTGATGTGGGAGGCAGCGCACAATGACGATCAAAAGTTCCAGGAATTTCTTCTCAACCTCAATCTGAAGTAAGCCTCTGCCAAACCATACTTCACGAAACCTGTTCCCCAATTCAATTTTGCGAACAGTTCAGCCGGAAGAAACAGGATAGTGATGGTTATCCAGCGCAAAAGCGTGACCTTTGGAGAAGCCTGTACAAAAGCAGATGGTCCAGGTAACCGTCCCCAAGTTACGGTCGGTGCGGCCACTACCGAGTAGTTTGTCCGTTGGATAGTCCCAGACTTCTATAGCCTGCTTGGTTTTTGATGAACAACGGGCAAGGCTTGAAGCTGCACCATGAGTTTCAACCTGAAAACTGATCTCGCATTGGAGAGGAGGCAAAATCCAACTTCCGCTTTTGTTCACCGTTCATGCTCATCGGCGAATATGGATGCATCGATATCGCGAATATCTCGATGCAGCGATATCTCGAATAGTTTAGCAACTGAAACATGAGGCGGCCTGGTGCATCACACTCAGTTGCCTGGAGACATCACAAACGAGAGATTCAGCTGGGTTCCAGGTGAGTCTCTCGCAAAACCCAACTTGTTTGCAAATGAGTGTATTCTCTGATGAACGCATCACGTGGCAAATGGACTTCGAGAATTCCTTCGAGAAATGAGTTCCTCCATTGATATTCCGGGTGCTGCGCGATCGGAAGTGGAGAGGATTAATCGGCTTCCCTTGTAGGTTCTGCTTTTTGACTCAATCCAGCCATGTGATATCAAATTGTGGCATGATATCAGGTAGTGCGTGGTTTGTGCCGTCGAGCCATTGACAGTCAACTTCGCCAGTCAATTTCGGCTTACTAATTCGTTTCCACGTTCGTTCACTGAACAGCATGATTTCGGAGCCCGTATCAAGCCGCGGATGAACTGGAGTGTTGCTGCTACAAGCTGTCACGAACTTCCTTCAGTAAGCAAATTCAACTTCAAATATTGCCGTCACCGAGCCGGATCGCGACTTGTGGGTTATAGGGTGGTGTGCTGGTGACTGCGGCATCCGAGATTGACATGAATATTCTTTGTGGACACGACGATTACGCTTGGCCCCTGTATGACATGTAACCAGGCGGCAATAAGCGACGTACCATTCACCGCAATGACAGCAGCTTGTGAGATGTTTTCACTGTCCCCAAAAATCCGTGCTCCAGGATTTGGTTGGGACTTTGAAGTTGTTTGCGAAAACTCAGCTGCCAAAAGTGGCGGGAGACTGATCATTGCTGCGTCAGGTTTCAAGCTGACGATGCGTTGCCATTCAGTGATGGGGACCTGTGCCGTCATATCATATCGTGTTCAGTTCACTGAAGTGACCGGGTTCTGATACCTGCTACTTGGGACGACTGCAGACCAAACCTGAGGTAGTTGAACTTATTTTCTGACGATGGGCTGGGACTGAAACACCCGAATTCCCTATTGACAACACTGGTAAACGTGATGAAATCGTCATCGTTTTTCTAAACCAGCTTAAGGTATTGGTAACGGATAATACACAGCAATACTTAGTCACCGAAATCCGCGACAGTTGTATGTCCGTTTTTTTGAAAATATAAGTCGCGGACAGCTTTTAGGAATGAAATTTGTAATTCGTTTATGTGTGAATGAATGTGTATGCTCACAGATTTCCGGGGCGCAGTGTGTGGGGAGTCCTCGCTTTGGTCTAAGCATACGTGCTGTAATGACCTCCCTCAACTGCAACACAAGCATCCATACGGACTCACAATGCTTAGCTAGGAGCGCAGACGTATCATCTGCCCCGAAAAGGCCCAACTACCGGTCACTTACTCAACAGAGCAGGTCAACGCTTCTGGTAGTAGTTGTACGTGTCCTGAGTGGCAAAGACCTTGCCGAATTGATAGGCTACAAACCGCCGCGCTTCACATGACGGCCTTCCATATTTCGGTTGGGCAATGCAGTTTCCCAGCTCCCCTTCGGTTATCCATCGGTTTACAGAAATTCGGTCACGCAAAAACTTGGCTGCCTCATGATTATAGTTAAGATGATATGAGGTAACCGAGAGGTGGTCTCTGCACCTCCTTAGGCCAAACCGGGAACGACAACAGAAGCTGGCTATTAGCGCGTGCGCTCCACTCACTAGCTTTATTTAATTCCTCAACCTACGTATGGTTTTGGTAGTTGCCAGCTGCACGCAAATACTATATAGCTATCTCTCATGTATTCGTTTGACACCTTACCAAATACGGTGAATGAAGAAAGCCGGTGAGCCACCACTTTTTAACCAAAATGTCCATATTCAAACTCATGACTTACAGAGTAATAGCAGCGCGAATGTAAAATCAACTGCGCTCCAGGAATTACGAGGGGAGAGCAATGAGGACAAACCAAGAAAAGTATCACAGATTATGGCGGGTTTGTTTTGAGCACACAAATAGCAAAATGCAACATTTCAACACAAAAGTTTCCCTTCGGCGTATAGTGGTTATGGAGAAAATTGCATGTACCCAATGAGGATCAGCAAAATAAACGGGGCGGCATCTTCCTGAAACTTTGGGCACTTCCGGACGCGGCACTGGCAACTGGCACTCTTCGAGCACTGAAGCATAGATTTCCATGCACTCTAAGGTGCTCACGTCTTACCGCAAGTTGAACACGCCAACCAAGTTGTCTAATCAGGACGCAAGAAAGACGTATCCCTCGTTCAGCCTGTCCAACGAGCTGCTACGTAAATGGTTGCCGGCCTTAAATCCGTTGATTATGAAACGCGTCTCGCGGTACCTGGCCTATTTTCGCTGGAGTATCGTCACCTCCTAGGAGACCTAACAACTACGCCCTGCTTGAACTATGTCTGGCTAACAGGATTTTCACCGTTGACCTAACTAACACATGGCGGGGACAAGTTAGGAAGATTTTCAAGCTCCGAGCGCACACCTTCATTAGGCAACAATTTTTCTCATTTCGGCTAGTTGGTATGTGGAATAACCGTCCTCCGACGGTTTTTCACATTACATCTAGTACCCAGTTCAAAGCACTATTAGACGCCTATTTAGATGAGTCCTCAGAGATTCACGGATTTACGGGCTAATACACTAGATCGAAGCCTTCGCCCAAGTTTCCCGGGTCGGAATTGTTCTTGCTGTTTAGCGGCTGCCGTTCACCTGAAGGGCAAGAGGCACGCGATGGATCGTGGACGACCGTCAGAGGAAGGTTATTCCACGCAGCAACCACCCGAAATGAGAAAAAATTTTTGCAAAAAGTGTGAGCTCAGAGCTTGAAAATCTTCTTACTATGTCCCGGCGTGTGTTAACTGGGTCAACGGTGAAAATCCTGTTCTCCAAAGCTTGTTCAAACAGAACATAAGTAAGTACTAGGTCTCCTTGGAGGCGACGGTGCTCCACGGGAAAAAAGTCAAGCACCGCGAGACGCGTTTCATAGTCCACGGTAACCATTATCGTAGCAGCTCGTTGGACACCCATTAATAAGGTTTGCGTCCTTGCGTCCTGAGCGGACAACTAGGTTGGTGGTCTGATGTAAGCCCCATGGAGTATTTGAAAATTCCGTTCGAACAATACGAGAGAAGGTGCGCCGAATCAATCGTAGAACAGTGGACGTCTTTTGAGCCGATTTCCCATGGTGCAGTGAGAAGGACATGTTTGAAGAGGGCCAGATACACAAGTCCGTTTTGGCATCCATCCTTGTGATGTCTTCTGGTCCATTCTCACCATGCACGACATAGGCGTTCGCTGAGTCTCCTCCAAATGACATATGGACGCACTTCATGTCATTTAGAGGAAGGTGCCAGTCCAACGACCACTGTTTTGCAGCGTCTACATCCATTTGGAGGGCATTGGCATTTAAAGCCCAGGATCTCATGTTGTCCGCAAAAAGTAGACATGGACCTAAAAGAACGTCTGGGGTTTGTCGGTGTATAGCAAAAACAGCATTTGTCCCAAAACAGAGCCTTGACGGACTCCAATTGAGACCGGCGCCGGAGAAGAGTAGGTCGAACCTACTTTCAGTCGGAATGTTCTGTCTGATAGAAACGCCCTAGTGCAGCGTAGAATTTCCCCTTGAATCCGTCAGACTCGTGCTTGTGGAGCAGCGGGACATGCGGGACTCGATGAAACGCTTTTTAGAAGTCGGAAAATATGGCTTTGATGAGTCCCTCATCTTTAGCTTGTGTTAAACTGTCCCTAAATGCGAGCATGTTCGTCACGCAAGAACGGTTTGTGGGGGAACTGGGGCTCTCAGGTTGTTGGTAGTAAGTTGATCTGAGATGGCCCGCTTCAGATTGCGTACTATCACCTTGCACGGTCCACTAGTGAGTCTAATAGGCCTGTAGCTGCCGAACGATAGTCGGTCAACAGTTTTGTTGATTGGCGGGCAATCGCTTTCTTCCAAGTAGTGGGAAGGTTGTCTTCGTCGAGCGACTGGCGAAACACCGGGTAGAAAAAAACTGATTTGCCGGTGTAAACTCCGCATCGTTGAGGATCCTTGGGTGGACCTCGTCTGACTCCAACGCGCAGAACAGGTTTGTCTTGTGCAAGAGTTGGCAAATGTCCTCCTCCGTTAAAAGCGTGTCGGTTGAAGGTCGTTCGTAGTTACGCCTTGACAAGGTTGGGTGGGACAAGTTAGCGGCGATGTCTCATGTACTTAGTCAGCACATTTCTGTTTTTCCGGGCGAGTTCTAGTATGGTGGCTTGTTTCCGTACGTTCCATTGGCGGATTTCTGATTTACAGCGGTTCCGCATTTGACGAAATGCCAGCTTGTCTTCTGTGTTTCCTGAAGTCAACTGTTTGAAAAATATTTGAGGCCTCTTTTCCAGAAGACACCGAAACCTTTTCGGTAGCTGGCGGCTCATCCGACTTCGTCCCGTATTTTGGGGATGAACATCGCATCACCCTCGCGAACTTTCTGAACAATGCTCCTGCATAACTCTTCAACTGAAGCTGGTCCCAGTTTAAATTGATCAAGAAAGATGTGCTTTCCTGAGAAGTCTGCACGGCAGAAGATTCGAATCCACGTTTGAGGTTTTGGATCTCTGGCTTAGTTGTGGACGAAATCAAAGGTCAGCACACAGTGGTCACTATGTCCCAGTGGGGAATTAATTAACACCTGATTGACGAAGTGTCTTTCGTCGCGCAGTACCTGGTGGGTGCGACGGCATCTAGAATCCAAGCGCTCTGTTGAACGGCTTTGAGTAGCGCCGCTGCAAAATTTCCACTAGGCGTGACGCGTTGGAGTTCCAACCAGGGGTTTGGGGACGTTAAAATCACCTACCAGCAAGAGATGTTTGAAGTGGTGGCTTCAGGAGAGTTGCTCAAGTGTATGTATGAAGAATTGGTCGTCTTCCGGGGGTCTCGATTGGCAAAAGTAGACCACACCAAGAAGAGAATCGGTCCAGTGCAGCGGGATTTGGATCCACAGTCCATCGCAAAAAGGTGCAGGAGTGGCATCGGAGAAGACGGTTGGGATGGGCATGGCCGCATATAAATATAAGGCAACCCCGCCAGCCCTCCCGAGTTTTGAGTCAGCCCGAAAAGCAGAGTAGCCATTTATCGAGATCTCTGCGTCAGAGACATCTGGTGTGAGCCAGGTTTCCCTAGGTGCGACTATTGACGACGGTTCAAGGCAAGCTGACTGTCTAATATCTGGAAGTTTGTTGAAAAGACTCAGGCAAGTTTACTTCCCCTCACTGGGAAATTAAAGAGCAGTGCTGCACACTTTTTTCGCTGGTGCCTTGCAGGTGAACAAAAGCCGCCGAACGACAAGAACAAACCAGGCCCGGGAAGCTTCATCGAAGTCCTGGATCCTGCGTATCAATCCTTGAATCTGCGAGGCATCATTGGCTCTCGTGTCCACAATTTCCACCAGTTGCCTTGATGCCGGCCCGACAAGCCGCCCGATTTCCTGGCCAATCACACAAGGATTGTACCTCTAGGCAGTAGTGTGGCCGAACTCCGAACGTTACGGTGATTTTGTTGCAGGATTCGGCGTAACAGATGAGGTTAAAAACAAAGTTAATTCACTGAAAAACAACGGAACTGTCCTGTCAGAATATGAAAGAGGGGGTCTTGTGTTTTTTCTGGCAAGACATCTGCTCGACATTTGGTAGACGAATGCAGCGCCAGAGAAATTGCAAAATCCTATATAGGTCCGGTGCTTCAGAAAGAGGTTAGATCCAAATATGAGAATCACTGGCGTATCGGTGCAGTCACGGCCACTTTTAAATTGCTCACAGTTATCCTCTTGCCGGATTTGTGAAAAACATAATCGTGGGGGACAACCGGGGTTCCGCCCAATTAGCGCACGCGTTCGCCACCATCCTACACCACGACATCTCTGCAATGTCAGAAACTGCTATCCAGAAGCATCACTCAACCCATTTGACCGCAGTGTCAGCGTCCATCTTTCTAAGGTATTCAGAACACAGTGGTCAAGCATAACAAACCCTAATCCAAAAACAGTGCAGGCGTCAAGCTCTACAGAAAGAAAGGTTGTGGGTTCATTTTTAAAATAAGTCTCCGTCAGGACCACCATTTTGGTCTTTCAGTTCCAACTTGTACTTGAATTACTTACGGCAAAACGTTCGTTCAGGCCCCTGACTCGGCGCGGAATTTCCATGAAAGAAGGCAACGAACACCAGCAATTGGCGGACGATATTGCGCCACCTATTTTAGATTCCATCCGGAAGTAGTAACAAGGATTAGAAGCTCAGGCTCGTGCCTCACTGAAGCCTGTCAGTCGACACCACCGGAGATGTTGGGGAGGCTTCATTATCTGCATAGCTTCACGCCCCACAGAGTCATAGATAGTGCCTTCCAGAAGTTTCAAAACGGGACTTTGGTGGACAGTTCTGATAAATCCGCCTTATTTTGGGGTCTTAGGGTTCCCCTGAGTCCATGCGAGATGTAAGGATCTTGTGCATAAAGGAAGAGGGTGACGAAAAATTAGGTGTTCAGAATTCATTTGGGTGCTTCAGAATCAGTGACGATCAGCAAATGATCTACACCGGCCTTAGCTAATTGCGATATGGCCCTGTCGCGCTCAAAGTTGGTTCGCATGTGGATATTACAGGCTGGTCAGACGTTTTTGGCCGTTTCGGAAGTTGGTACTGTAGCAGGTGCTCGCTGTTGTCCACGCATTTTGGTTCTAGTGCAAAGAGGCCACTAGGAGCGTTAAGTTCACCTAACTGTGGCTTCATATCAAAGGCAAACACAACGGCGTCTGAGATTGTAGCCCATCTTGGGAGCGATTAAGTTGTAGGAGGGTATCGAAGACAGTCTGCTGGGAGACCAGACGAACACATTGAACAGCCGGTGATCAGCAGTGTATTTAATAGGTTGCAAACGAGCCACACGGGGGTGACTGGCACTGAAGACTTCTCAGTTTGGATGGCTCAAACACGAACCAACCACGGAAACTTCTGGACAACCAGAGGCATGAAAAGTAAACTAGGGGGAAAGGTGGGGAGTCAATTCGAGCCACCTTAGGTGGGTCTCTTTTTGGCGAATTGGCACACATCAACTGAACGTGGGTCCAGTGAATATGGAACCGCAGTCTGTTGCGCAGTTTGTCTCGGGGTGAAAACGTTGAGGACCGCCGGCTAGACAGAACATCGAGAGAACAATGATATCGAGGTGTCTGTATCCCCGGTAGCTGAGTCAACCTTAGATGGTATGGCTAAAGATGACGGATTGCAGACGGATCCGTCAGTTCATTTGAACGAGCAGTGCCGGCGGCAAAGGGCTGAGGAGGAGGGGAATATGAGCATGTGAAACGGGATGGGAGGCACCTGTAAATCCCCTTTTTCGTTCACCCCCACTGTATGCAACCAGCAAAGCTATCCGACTGAGTTTACCATGCGATGGTAGATGTGGCATGCGGACAGCTTTGGTCGCGCAATTCATCGCTACACGGGTGTTTTGACGCTGCCAGAGAGTTATTTCTTTGAGGGGAAGGCAAGCAAAATCTCCAAGGAAAACCTTCATTAAAAAGACCCGGCAGCAAGACAGTAGTGGTGACCGTAAGCCCAACCAGTCAGCCTCCATGTTCAAGGTGCGCGTCGTCACAGGTAGTATAACTCAAACCTGAAGGACCAGATGGCTGTCAGAGCTCAACGAGCCTTGTGATGCTGGCAAATGAGGGCTTGCCTCGCTTGGTCCGTCGCTGGTTCGTGCGTGCGTCCAATCGAATTGGTCTCGTGTTATTTCGAGCGGTTCGCCTCCGAACACTGGATAAAGTCATCGTGCCCTCAGGTGTGAATGAGACCCTCATGGAGTGTTCTAAAGGCAACGTTTCACCAGCTAAAACTCCGCAACAGATTTGGAACCTCTTCATTGCACTTTCTGCACGATTTGGACCTTCCACTTAATATATGGTGCCGTGACCGGTTTCAAACACTGTAGGATTGGCAACAAGGGAGGAGTATACGGGGTTCGGAAAGCTTCCTGCCCGATCTCGAAAGAACGAAAAAGCATCCAGTAGGACCAAAGGTCCGTCTTCCTTTGCATCTCTTCTGGTAGGTACCCGCTGATACGGTCAGATTCCTCAGGGCTGGGGGCGTCCGATGGACAACACCGAGTCTGGAGAGGTTCCCTGGTGATCCAGATGTATTCGGCGTTCTGAATAGGATGCACGGTTCCCGCGAGATCTTCTATGGCTGATGCTATTTCCACAAACTCCAAAAAGTTTAAAAATCAGAATAGAAATATTTATATACTACTTGTAACGTTATGAGTAGAACGTTACTTATAATCTGCGAACTGACGTCAATGCAGCTGACCAATTAGATGTACCAGCCGCTGGGGAAACCCCCCGGGACGTGCCGATAGGGGTAGCTAATGGCAGCGTGACGAATGACGCTATTTGACGTTAATTGTATTTCCCACACTCACGTCAATGTAGGTGACCAATCAGATGTAAGCGCCGACATGGAAACTCCCTTCGGATATGCTTGTAGGGGTGGCCAATGGCAACGTGACGAATTAAGTGCGTGGTAGCAGGGATAGTGTAGAAAATTTGGTCTAAACCATTGAAGAGCACCGTTCAAATGCGGATGCCTAGGGAATGTGAGAAATTTGTTACTACACCACCCGTTGATAGTTGGTTGAGAAAAATATTGGATTAAGCAAATGCCAACCTCCTACTAACGTGATGGAAATACGGGAATTTCGTTCACTGAAATGTAGTTGGTCAGCAAAGAGGTGTGAACCTCACCATACTACAGGATGTGCGATTCAAATGTAGATGAAAATACAATAAAATGGAAGATCT
>SJOL01005594.1:0-37400 GCA_004794785.1 Opisthorchis felineus
TCTGGTAAACGGATGCTAATTGCATTCTCGACTAAATCCGATGAATCGAAGTGTGCATCCATAATGACCGGGCAAAACAAAATAACTAAGACGACTTGAAAGGGAAAGTTAAAAAAATATCTCGAAAGACTCGGGCTCACCAAATTTGTAGTGGTCTAGGTACACAAAAAAACTACTTTAGGAAGCGTGTGGAAAAGAAATAAATATAATTATTCTGAATAGAGTACACAATAATAAAAACGGTCGAATGGAACAGACGCACTAAGAATTGTTTTTTTTTAAATAGTTCGTCGTTGGCCCAGGCCAGTGAATAAAAAATAATCACGTCGTGCATGTCCAGGGTTCTTCTTTTCCGGGAAGCTCTCATATAAAATAAACTCCGAAGACAGTCGGAAATGATTTGATACCAGAGTTAGCACATGAAGCTCGCGAATAACTGCAGTAAGCGCGAGTGAAATGAAAAGAGAAAATTGGAGAATGCGACCACGCCTGTATCGTATGTAATTTGTAAAAATGCGATTTTTGTGCTTTTGCGATATCAACAACAATCGTATATGAAATTCATGAAATACGCAAAGTTATATCCAAAGCAAAATAAAGGTACAAAACACCACAAGTGTGATTGCTATTGTAAACCACGTGCGACTGTCCGCCCGTCGATTAGCACCAATATGAAGCCGCATGAATGTTTTGAGAGATTGGGCAAGTGGGAATAGCTTTTGCATTGCTCTGACTCAGCTCACATAAATGCGTGCGTGAGAGAATCGGGGAGGGCAGAGCGGCCAACTGGGCCGTTGTTCACTCAAATAACAACATGTGTGCTCAATCTCATTCGCGTGCATGTTTCTCATGCACCAACCATACGGGCAAGGATATTGCTCAGTTCAATTAGAGAGCGGGAATTGTGCAGGCCATATTTGATCAGGTGAACGGTATGCAGCCAAGTGTGCTGACGTGCCAGCTCGCGGCCGATTGGAAGCAAACGCATGTGCGAAACAACCGGCCTAATGGATCCCAGTTCGGATTGGAATATTTTCACGCACAGAGCTGCTAGTGCGATCTGGGTGTGATTGAGGCTGTGCTAAATCGGTCGGCGGTCGGTCGGCTGTACAATAGAAGGCACATGTTTTATTGTGCAAAACCGTGCGGTGTGTGCGCTACCCTGTTTAGCGCGCCTCACAATGAGATAAACCCTAGCCCCACATGCATCCGCATTTCACGCGAAATACACACAGGCACACACAAGCGAATCGGCCATATTTTGCTTGAATCACATGTGCCATAATTAGTCTGTGCACATTCGAACGTGACATTGACCAATTGTAACTCTCTGGCCAATTTCAGCTGTACCATCAACCGGTGAGTGTGAATGCTATTGTAAACCACGTGCGACTGTCCGCCCGTCGATTAGCACCAATATGAAGCCGCATGAATGTTTTGAGAGATTGGGCAAGTGGGAATAGCTTTTGCATTGCTCTGACTCAGCTCACATAAATGCGTGCGTGAGAGAATCGGGGAGGGCAGAGCGGCCAACTGGGCCGTTGTTCACTCAAATAACAACATGTGTGCTCAATCTCATTCGCGTGCATGTTTCTCATGCACCAACCATACGGGCAAGGATATTGCTCAGTTCAATTAGAGAGCGGGAATTGTGCAGGCCATATTTGATCAGGTGAACGGTATGCAGCCAAGTGTGCTGACGTGCCAGCTCGCGGCCGATTGGAAGCAAACGCATGTGCGAAACAACCGGCCTAATGGATCCCAGTTCGGATTGGAATATTTTCACGCACAGAGCTGCTAGTGCGATTTGGGTGTTTGTTTTTGGCGTTTTTCCTATCCTTTTCTTTCAAAGAATGTTTCTTTTTTCATTTATATATATGTTTATTTTATAATACAGACTAAGTTATTGATATGTTTATTCTATTCATTTTTATTTTTTTATATTNATTTTGATGTTGATTTTCGCTAACAACAAATGCAGGCCGCCAAATCTGGTTTGCGTGCAAGGATGTGAGTATGCTTAAGCCCTTCACTTCGCAAGTAAGATTAATGAATTTTGAGCATCATCGAAAGGCCGCAAAACCAACTTGATTTGAAAATCTTTCTATTTTGTCAATACTCACCATCTGCATAACGTTATCAAAAGCTGAGGGACCTTCGACAACGTACTGCTTGTCTGAAACACCACTTCCGGCTTTGCAGTTCTTTTGTACTGAACAATTCGCCTCTTTGAACGGAAAATCCAGATTTGTCAACAGAGAACCAACTCAAAACATACCAAAAAAAATGTTCGGTCCCACACTATATTTTGGACCGCTTTCACTTATACGATATCCCATTATTATTATTATCTCATTTGACGATCCAATTTACTTGATTGCGCACCTGTGATTTTTTGGTAAGATATAGTTAAACGGTCATTCTTGAGCACCGGGCATTAAAGCTCGGCCTGTTGATCTATTTTTGCACGTGCAATTTGCCTGGCTTCTTCGGTTCCCATGAGTCTCTCTCTGTGGATTAGATAACCCGAATTTTCATCATCTATCATGTGAAACAGTTGCTTCAATACACCTGACCAAGGCAAAACCATAAGGAATCAAATAGTAGGTCCAACAGAATTTTTTAAACCTGCATAATATTTTAAATTCATCCGTATATTATCGTTTGAAACAACACCTATCACCAGATTTGGGTTACGCCAGCAGTGAAGAAGGCATGGATGTAAACACTATGACCTGAAACTAACAGTGGCTACTCTGTGTAAAATTTCACTGCCCCATTTGAATGTGAGTCAACTCTGAGTTATGCTGTCATCTACAATTTGTGAGACGTATTATGTTAGTACATTCATTCAAATGAACTCGTTAATTTTCCACAAATTTTGTGATTTTTCCATTTTCATTTGTACGTTTCAGTAACAATGACATCGAGTACGTTAGCTTGTATTTTACCTATTGAAATCAGAATCACCCTCAACCAGGTAAACCGTTTAACAAAACATCGCAGTGCAAGATGTCAGGGTATCGCTTGGACAGCGAGTAAATCAATGTCAAATTGCACCATAAAGTTAACACGAATGGTACATGGTGCAATTTTGAGGAAAATTTTCTTATTAACATACCAACGGAAAACCTTCAGCCTCAGTCACAGGTGGCTCAGCAAAATGACCTTTAACTTCGATGATCAAAATACCAGATGTCAGTCCATCCAAACAGTGGAACACGTACACAAGGTGTACGAACTCGTCTACTTACCATCAAGTCTAAATTACGTAAAGATCCCATTACATTAGGTTTGACGATAGCTAAAGAGACAGCTTATGACGGCAGCTTTGATTGTAAACGACAATTAAATCACAAGGTAGAACACATCACGAATGGGTGATGCCCATTCGTTTTCACTGGCTTCAGTAACGGGGATGGCTTTTAACCTTCAGAATAACTGGAAAACGTGGCACTCAAGCTTAACGCTGCCCGTCTCTAATCACTCTTTTGGTCAGTGTGCAGTAGGGGACTGGCTGCCTGATCAGCTCTAATGCTAACATGCAGGAACATGTTAGCTGATGGACAAATTAAGACCGCTGCCGCGTGCCGGATTAGAGTCCCGTGAGTTTAACTGTGAATTTAACCCGGTGAATGCAGCTTCTTCCACAGGTTATAAATCCGGTTGTGTCCGTTTCACTGTTGCTAATGGTTGTAGTACCCTGTACTTCACTGTCTTCATCGGGGTTGTGATGTACATGTTTTATCCTCTGCTACTTGTAACGTTCATTTATGCCTGTATAGCAGTTAAGCATCAATAAATACTTCATTTTAAGGTTAGTGATGAGAAATTACTACTCGAGTGATAAGCATATAGTAATTGTATTGCTTTGGGTGAATGCAAATTTTTCACTTGTTATTAGGACGCACAGCGAGAGTCAACTGATCCTGAATCAGCAATGTTGGCTATGGTAGGGATGCACTGAATGCTGTGCACGTGCGTTAGGTTCTCGGTTTCAGATATGGTATAGATAGAAAACCATTCATTTCATTTTCTGCCTCAGCGATAAAAGCAACGCGCGTGTCAACCCTAACGAGGAATAAAGGATAACCATAGATAGGCGGGCTTCGTGAGGTGGGGGATTGTGCAAGGAAACCAAAGTGACTGTGTGCTATAAATGTGGTGTAGGTAAGGAAATAGATTATTGGTTTGCATGCCAACTTGGTGGTCACGTCCGTTCTATATGCAACTGGAAGCACCAGGTAATCTGCGAACATCAAGGGGCTTGTTGACTATGTAACCGGCAGCGTTCT
The DNA here is from genome assembly GCA_004794785.1 of Opisthorchis felineus. Lineage (NCBI taxonomy): Eukaryota > Metazoa > Platyhelminthes > Trematoda > Opisthorchiida > Opisthorchiidae > Opisthorchis > Opisthorchis felineus. The sequence continues at coordinate 4,296 of SJOL01005594.1, forward strand.
AATTATCCAAACATTAATCATCGGAAAAGCTTCAGGCTCACGTATATATAGTGTTTCCCTCAAAGCTGGATGGTCAATAAATTGTATGTGTACATCCAGGCCGGTGAATCCGTCCAGTATTTATCGATTTCATTTTTTCATGTCTGCTATTCAATGGGCCTGTCTATCCTAAATACCCCAGGAAAAGTAGGATTCCAGTAATACATAAGTCGTCGTGCCCTTTTACATATTCTAAGGCAACCTTTTTTGATCATTTTGCCTTATGTCAATTGAGAAAGACACTCTGTGCAGATTCATTCCAGTACGTTGGTTTATCATAAACAGAAAGAACGTATAAATTTTACTTCACGTAACATAGCCTTCGCTACAGTCATGAAGTTCTGAGAAATCCCATTTATGCTCAAAACTGTTTGTTGATATAAGAGGATTCGTCTTCAAGGTTTCACCGATCAATTGAATTGAGTAAACTTAATTTTTCCACTGGTTGTCCGGAAGGGGGCGAAACAGCTTGCTTTTAAAGTTTTTTGTGAGATTATGAACCCCATTTGATTGCAAAATCTGCCGCAGCCCACCGCTACTTCAAGAGTGCACGGACACTGCTTGAATAATGATATTTGCCAGGGAGGGATTTGCACATACAATCGCGTTATTAACCAAGTTTTACCACATAAATTCATATATAAACCTAGTTACACCGGCCTACACTTCTCATTACATGCCAAAACTGGTTAAATGTGAGCCTCAAACCATTGTTCGATCTAAAAGGTTTCTAACTCATGCCATTTACCGATAAACGCTCCAACGATCCGTCAATACTGTGCCGCAAAATAGGTTGAACATGTCGGGACAGGGCAAAAAAGCCCCATCAGGATACAGTAGATCATCTTTGTTATCGTACTTACTTTGGAAACTAGGGTGAACGGAATGTTTCAGGCCAGTGTTTGACTGACGTACCAAGACATTATTACTAGTGCTCACATAATCCCACTGTTAAGCTTAATCATTCAACGCGGAATAATGAGTAGTATAACTGGGTGTAAGCGACGTATACTATAACTGTTTCGACGGGCATAATCGAGGAAGGGGACGCGCGGTTTCAACTTCAGTTGCCAAAGAAAGCTCCGTCGGGTACAAATTTGTTTAGTACGGGCACAGTTGGTGTGGAACCGTCATTAAGAATTGCAAACATTTTCCCGTTCTCCACTTTGTTTTCAGTTTGGCATGAGTTTTTCGTACTTATTATCCGAAGATTATGTTTTCATTCTGCGTGGCGATGGTAAGGTGGATTGTGAGAATGCGTTGTTGCGTATTAGTTACGGAACTGGTTAAACTGAGTGTGCGCTTCTAAAAACAGAATGAGAAACTGCAGGAGTTGAATACAAGGTAGCTTTATTTTTGGGAAGCATTCATTCTATGGTTAGCTTCTGTCAACTAAATATGCTTCCACTAAGATAAAAAGCCATTGCGCGTGGGAAAAATGACAAATCCTGCATAAACAATTACCTTGGGACTGTCTGGTAGCGCCGGAGTTGCAATCAGGCTTGTACATTTTGCGGCTGTACGTTGAAACGGTTTGCCCTTTTACATTGTAATTTTAACTTTGTAATTCCGGCGTACTTTGCGTAGCTAGGTGCTATAGCCTTCATTGGCATCGTGGGAGAGTAAACGTAGTGCAGTATTGCTATAACAGCGTTCTCAGACTTGGCTGCAGGGAACAGCAAGCACCCACCCGCTATCGTTTGAGCGACCTGTTTTTGGATCTGTAATCTGTGGGCCTTTTGGGCCAGTTCGCGCGTAAGGAAAGGCAGGTTCCTGTAAGATTGCAGGGTGTAATGGAGTGGCGCACTCGCGCAGAGTGGACAGGTTGATTTTAATCCATTCCTGGTAGGCTAGGCGTCAGCCAGGATGAACTATATAGCATTTTGTCTGACTGGTTACTGGACTTGTATGCAGACAGTCTAGAACTCGGGTCCACGTGAATAGGACAGTCTTTGAAGCTCCTTCAACATTTAAGCGGTACCAGTGTTTAAGGAGCTTTACGGTTGAATATTTCTAACCGTTTTCAACAAACAAACGCTCAAGTGAATAAACGAAGATAACCATTTGTAGGCGGGCAAAACAGTGGTGTTCCAACTAACTGTAAAGATTTTTAACCTTCACCGGGTTATAATTTTGCTCCAAGGGTGACTGGTTCACAAGCAAGCTTGATGGAATTTTGGTGACCGCCACTAAATAAATGTGCAATGAAAGCGCCAATTCCTTAGTCAAAAGACCAATATCCAGAGTGGTGGATGGATTAGTTTCAGGACATACTGCTCATTTAGGGTGGCTAAACGTTAACTGACATGCAAAACCCCAACCCATTCTTCATCGTCTCAAACAAACCGTGGAAACGTGGGTTTATGTTATGCGTGTTAGAATATTGTCATGCTAGTCCATTCAAAACCGCAAACTTACTAAATCTTTTGATGAACGCATGTCCCAAATGGGCCTGGACGATACCACTCATGTAAAAAACAAATATATATTATTTGATCTACAACAATGAAGATCCAGGTTCCTGTTTCAGCTGAATTATGTCGTACTTGCGCATATGATTAAAGCCTATTGTTGTCTGCAGAGAGATTTGAAGCGACACTATCGTCCACACAGGAGAGTTATAAAGGAAATCCGCCAAGCTTAGTATACCTTTATTTTATATTTTCATCATTATGGACGGTGAGTAGAAGCCCTTTGCAAGCAAACAACCTTCGACAAATATTTGTTGTTAGCAGGCCTTTAGAGATTTCACCAACAACTTAGAAACTTTTCAGGGGTATAGACCATGACGAGGTTTTGTCAATGCTGGAGCAAGAATTAAGTGCTGTCGAACCCCTGTCTGCCGAGTTACTCGATGAAATTTCGTCCCAAGTGTTTTACATTCCGGCCGCACAAACGTATAAAATAATTGATGTGGGGGCAGTTCTGACTGATAGAGAACTTCATTTGACTCCGACTCCTTGCAACGCACCAGTTTGCGTTGTGGACTGAAAAATCAAATGGTGAAACACATTTAACATAGCCAGGAGGGGAGTACGACGGCTTTAATTTATCCCTTGGCCGAATAAAAACACTCATATCCACGTTCTTAAAGGGGTAAATCTAGATACGTTCACTAAATCTTTATGAGCATTTGAATTTATCAATTAATTTAAGGCAATGATAAATTTCTGCAAGAGTATAGCTGCAATATTATAAACGTACAACCACGCCAGGCGCTGGCGTCAGGATGCATATACTGGCGCATTTGTTGAATGCGGATGCAACGCAGCTCTTACACCAGCACGTAAAAGTAACATGGGAACCCAGGTCAGAACTGGATGCACGAATGCTAGGCTTTCTGTTAGCCCGAAAAGGTGGCTATTCATCTTGCAGCCAAGGTGGCAGTTAGCGCTCTGAGTGATTCCCGTATTTACGCACTGCATTGGTTTTCACATTTTCCTCGCACAGATGTAGAACGTTTCCATGCAGAAAAGTGGGGTCTGTAAATGTTTACAAATGACTTCCACACAGCTGGCTTAAAAATGTGGCCTATGTCTATAGGATGATCCCAAATCGGGGCGGACATGGTCCTGCTTTTACGATGAACATTCAGTAACCTGATTTGAAGGCTTTTCTGAAGGACGCGGTGATTTGCCTTGTGAGTACTCACCCCATAAAACTAGCGGACAGGTTACTTAGAATGGATCTTAACTACTTTTTGGATAACCTCGGTCATTATACCCCTCTGTGTTAGATCTGCTGGAAAACAAAAAATCCAATGTCATCGTCGTTTAGTGTTCTGTAACAGCGCAGGCAATATCCCGAGCATTTCAGCTGAGAAATCGACTGTTCCAGAGGTGGTTAAGGATGCATCTGTCAACTGGTTTCGCAAAAGCAGAACCGCGCATTAGTTAGTGTTTCCTTGTTTTTAACTGTCTGTCGCAAATAAACAACTGTAGAAGATGAGACTTCCGAATAATATTTCGACTTGAGATCTATGTCACAAAATGCCATTTGATTGTCCTGGATTTTTGTCAAACAAACATAAATTATACCAGAGCGACCAATTTTGAACTCCTGGGAGACTACACGAAGAGTCACGGAAGCCTGCTTGATATCAATGTATGGATATTGTAGAGATCGAAGTGGCAAGTTAGTGAATTTATTCGTTCTGAACCCATGGCTCAAACCGCAGACACAAGTAATCTAAGTGGTGTTCAGGTGCATGTGCGTGATATGGGTAATTTTTCGCGCTTGATGAAACACCATGTCACGTATTCAGCGTGTGATAGTCTACAAACTTGTATATTAGGCCCATTTTTGTATTTAGGCTTGCATTTTGTGCAGATGATTCCAGTTTCACAATTTGTAATCAGCTGTAATTGCAGCACACTTATCTCAACCACTATTTGAATTGTATAACAGATGTTCGTGTTGAGGGGAGGTTACGCAGAGGTGGATCTTCATTGGCTTGGGAGTCAACTTATGATGATACGGCATCACCGGCCTTCAAGGCTGTGGAAATCTCCACCTGTAGATCAGTAAGTTGACGGAAACAAGGTCAGGATTTTGTCAGCTAGCTTCTCTGTGTCTGAAATTTTTTAATTTTTCTACAGAAGAAGCCACAATGCAGCACCACTTCACTAGATAAATCCCCAGTCCAGTACTTTACTCTGACCTGTGATGAAGTGCAGAGCGATTGTAAAAACGCAAGCACGCTAGAAACGTTAAACAAGTCGGTTCACTCAGAAGCAAATTCATTGAAAAACTTTGACTATCAAGACACATGTGCAAATGAACATACTGACCTGAACGTCTCCTTGAAAAGAGTAGGCAAGAATTTTGAGTGAAAGTTCTGTAAAAAATATGCCAAGAAGAGAATCCGAGGCAGTTATGTTACGTAGTGGTCACTCTCCGTATTGCACAGTTCCGGGAAAAGGTTCATGCTCATTTGTGTGCCGGTTCGTTTGACTCTTACTTGCACAACACAAGTTTCTATGACGATTAATCGAATTGCATAATCGTGTGGTTATATGCAATTGCGTTAACATAGGTGACAAAAATAACTTGGGAGAACGTGATATTTAAACCTTAAACCGCGTGTAACAATGGGTCTCTAGGTCCACATTACTTCGTCGAAGATTACTATGATAATGGTTTGAAAGGTGGTCTGAATGTGACCATTCTACAGGTCTCGTTAGAGACAATTACTTGACGCGTGCCAAATACATCAGCTACATCAACACTTAGTAAGGTTATAGTCCTCAACTTCATTGCGTCAAGTAGCATCAGTTACGAGGTTTGAAATTTATTTATTTGAGCAAAAACGATTTTGTTCACATGCGACCAAATAAGACATGAAACAAGACGTTAGTAACGGTGATGTCATGTGAGATCCAGATTCGACCTTTCGACTTGTGACCAAATCTTGGAGCAAATTTCTCCGTATGCTTTTTCAAATTACCTCATTTTCAGCTGCTGAAAGCAATTGACTCGTTCACAACGGATGCATCACCCGTTTGCACACTAATGTACCTATACGAAGGATCTGTCTACGCTGTGTCAAATCTTGCATTTGATCAAACTGCCCTGGTGAATTCCGGGGTTGATGACAGAAATATTTCGTTTTACGAACGGATAAGGAATGCTGTTGAGGCTTACTCCGATCCCAGACAGGATACTCAGTTTCAAGATCCGGTTATTGTGAGAGGTTAGTTCATCTAACTTACATGAAATTTATATGCACTGCTCAACTGCATGCCATGCGGCAATAGTTGATCAAAATAAGACTAGTGATAACCTTTTCATCTGCCACTGAATACACCGAATTAGTGTATGTACCAATTCTAATCCTATCATCTTTCGCGCAAAATCAGAAGTCCGTGTTGTCCCGGCTATAAAGCTACTTGATATAAAGCCACCTGGTTCGTGGACTGTCCTGACGCATCCCGGTTGCGTCTGACGCAATGTCAAGGTAAAGCACCCAGTTTAACTACATAGTTTTTAAAATCTATCGAAGTGTCTCACCAGGCTCCTCAATATGGCTCAGGCCAAAAATTCTGATGCAATTTTTAGGTACCTTTGTGAGATCAGCAAACTTTTTTCTCACTCAAACCACACATATTCCGCGGTTATACTGGTCCTCACCATTAATTCATCTTGCCGATCATCACTGTATTTTACTTTTTTGACCTATTCCGTCATCGCCGATTATGTATAATGGCATTCCATCCTATAAAATCAATAAGGGCTATTTTTCTCGGCTCTAGACGGCGATTGCAAACAAACATTTGTGTTCACCTCCTCACGGTATATTTCACAATCGCTAATTCAGCTCGACACAAGATCACGAACACTTTGACGAATTCCCATTTCTTACGTATTACATGGTATCCAGTGAGGACATGTACCAGTGTAATGAGGGAAACCCTTCGCTGCTCAGTTTTCTATTAGAAAAACGTCAAACAAATAGCTACAGACTATCGGACAGAAAGTTACACTCTCATTTGCACGTTGTTCTTAAAAACTGAATATCCGTCTTCCTCTTGAACGCGTTTTCTTGAGCTCTCTTGGTTATTCACTGACTATCGCACAATTGCAAGCAAAAACTGCAAAGTGGTTCCACAAATTCCGTAATAAATACCACCTTCTATTAGATCAAGGCGAAGTTACGAGAACACACATACTACTCGCATGCATCATCAGTAGTACCCACCGTTACGCCAGTAGTGCCAAGGTTAGTCACCGCCGAAAAGAGTCATTAGAAGATAAATTAAACCCTAAGCTCCGTATCCTCTGTGAACACTACATTAACCGTTCTGGGTGGAAAGATCGTAGTAAAAAAAGATGCGGATTGGAATTCCAATCTTCTTAGCTGCTCAGTGTAAAAGAGAAAAGAACCGCGGCATTTCACTTATTCTTGCTGCGACCCATCGTATTACACTGATGGTGAAAAAACGGATAAAGTGAAACAATATATTTTCGGTGTTCAGTCTGTTTGGATAATCTATTTTGAAGGCAAGCGCAAAAGTGATGACCTCCTGGGTCGTCATAACCATGCAACAGTCAAACTCCCTAGTTTGTAAGAGATTGCCCGCTGTCAAATTCTACTAAATACAAAATCATGACACAAATAATCTGGTAGTTGCGTAAACGGTGCAGATTCTTTCTAGACATATGACGAAAAGAAACCCACCAAAGGGTTCATCTTGGGTGAAACTCGCGAAAAGATCGGTCGCTAGTATGATATGCCCAGAAACCACACCTCTTCTTTTCGACCATTTTTGGTTGCTTGGTCACTAAGATGTGCCTTGCCAGCAATGCGCCATACTCATCTGTACAACTTTTACTCCAAGGTTCTACGTCACATGCGGTAACTCTAACAAACCAACGATATGGAGGCTTCTATCCCAATTTGTGTCCTAAACTTAGGTTGAAGTAGATTGTGCACGGAGTCTAAGTTCCATGGGATATAGTTGAGAACGAGCGGTTGCAAATTCTTGAGCAGTACTTGTGGACACACAAGCCATGCAGCAGTGTAGTATGAAAAATGACTATTCCTATTAGCCACCACACTGATGCCTGCTTCAGATGATAGCACAAAGCAAGTCCCTTATTTCAACGGACAGAAGTCAGCGATACGCTGTTTGGTGAGTGCCGACTGCTGGCGATCAAAAACGCATCCCCAATCCATCTTATGAAAATTATTCTCCCTTATTTAGACGAAAGGTGGAAGTGAATCAGTCGACCTAGGTGGCTATTTATCGAAAGGTTCTGAGGTTTTCTTCACCGGATCACATTTTATCCACTGAAAAACAGAATGTCCACCAGACACTTTGAGGTAGGCAGTCTGATGCGCTCGGCAATAAGGCGATCAAAAACGATGTCATCACATCAGACAAAACACTTTTGAGTTACTGCGTGTACCGTGGATGCCCGATTTCGTCCGCTCTATACTTCGAAAGAAGTAAAGTGAAGTGATGGTACAAGGACCTAACGTGCAACCAGCCAGTAGTCTGTGAAAAAATAGCACTCAACTTTTGAGAATGTGCATTCCCTCAACTAGAGAAATAATTAACTTTGGCCTATAATTGCATCAGTAGGTTAAGTGATAGAAAAATGCCCCTCATACGCGAATAGAATTCTTGGGTCCCACACTTCCCCTGGAATAAAATGCGAACCTCGGATTATCGCACTGACTAAGCCAGCCAACGGTCGAACGTTCATAAGCTCTCACGTGGTAATCACTTGCTAAATCAAGTGGTCGCCTGTCGACTAAACACACGGTGCGTAAAAACAGCTGTTTACCTGCGATTCCGGATTACATACCTTACATGTAATACAGGTTTTTGCCTGTCTCCGCTGACATTCACTATACAAACACGACAACACTGGACGGGTGGTATTAAATTCCCACTCAGCTTGGATCGAAGGATGTGGTTGTCTTATATTCGGAGAACTCTTGTCAGGTAGTGGAAAAACAGAAAACATCATATTTTACTAGAATTTTTTTCATTTTTTGAGCGACTACTGTACCATTTTGCCAGTAAAATTGTGCAGAGGGTGATTTACATTCTGGAGCGTACATTCGGTTCATAATAGTCCTCATAATGGAGACGTGCAATGGAACGTTTTTAGGTAGGCCGCTTCTGAAGGAGAATGTTATCTTTAAAAGACAATTTTATACCGGTTGGTGACCATTTAGATGTAGAAAACTGAGCAATTTTTGTAAGGTGATAGAAATTTTCGGTTTTTGACCAAAATCTATCGTGGCGACCAAGGACTATTTGAGGGAGAGTGGCAAATAAAACACCCGTGTTTGAGTGAGGCGCTTTAAAAACTTTGATCACACTCTACTACATGTAAGCCAGGTAGCTAGCGGCATTTGAGGCTTCATAGCATATCGATCAACTGAGTTCATCCGATGATGACGTATGAGTTAGCCAGTATGAAGTATTTTAGAACTATCAGGACAGTTGTACACCAAGATCCCTCTCATTGATGAGTTATCGAAAATCAGTGGCCACACACAAACATGTGTGCCGAATTATACAACTTTCATTCGTGTTAATGGTAGCTGGACAATGAAAGAACATTCAGCAATACAGATGGGGTACTCGGATTTGTAGGCCTGTCCGTAGTGATACATCAATATAATAATTGGATGCTTGCATTTGGTAAGTAGATGTGCGAAGAGTTCGCAACCAAGTCTCTGACAATCGTGTACTGACTGATTCCCCCTTGGATATTCATCCTCAAAATGATGATTAGGAGTTAACAGACATCGGACATATATATATATATATGCATATGGCGGCCCACGTAAGAGTATCACTTTCGGGTCTAATAGTGCTTCATCTGCCAGTTGAGAATAGCATATTCCTTAGATTTCCAAAATTGTTTACTTGAAAGCATCGTTTCAAGTGTGCACTCAGGATATCTGTTCAGTGGTTTTGATACGCTTTGTTCCCCATACGTCAAAGAATCTGGAATTGAAAGTCAAAAGACTTTTCTATACCGCATATTTCGCTGCATGTTCAAGCTTTACTATGACCTCAAGCTACAAACCGAAAATATTTGGGGGATACTGTTTGCTTATTGATTTCTCTAATTTGCGCCTGAATAGTCCCCCAGGTAGTCGTTTTTATTGAATAAAACGCCGAGCGTCCACAAAACATGGAGTGCTTCATCGTGGAAACTCCCCGACTTTTCCACTAATCATCGCTTCACCTGAGTTATTGCAGCTTTCTCGTTCAGGGCTCTGCAACGGTGTAATGGCAACATTGCGGCCTGTTTCATTTTATAGACATATATGCAAGTATGCGTTTCAGTGGAGCGTAGGGAATGTTTCATGTGTTTGCATCTGACGACTTCCAGCATAATTTAAAAGTGATAGTGAATGTCTACTTTGGCAGAGAATTCCGTGGCCGCTGCCGACATTTTACTAGAGATCGGGTTGAAGGACCACAAGTACCGAAGAATACCTTGCAGGCTCTAGCTTGGGGAGGGTCATCTCACCATTTCTTCAGAGTGTGAATGAGAGGCGTATCATCGGCCCGCCTAATGACATGGGGAAGAGACGAGTAATTTTGGAATTTCTATAGGTAATTTTCGACTACGAAAAACTAAAATTTTCAACCAACATGTGTACTTCATAAACTTGCAAGCAGGCTATTTAAGTTACGTTTGGGATATACCTAGGTCATCGAATGCACTTTCGCGCATGCGATTAACCTGTTGAAATCCATAGCATTACTCACTATATTCTATTGTGTTCTATTAATCAAGTCAGTAATCAAAGTTGGCTCGAAGTTACGCAAACCAGCGACTTTTAGTGATATTCTCGTAAAAAAACCAAACATCAAAATCCCGATAACAAAAGTTATCGACCTTGTCGGAGTGTAAGGTAGTTCTGGTGAGTATAAAATACCTGCTCCGAAATTAAAAATCCATGATTTTTGAGTCATAGGGAAGTCTTTGAATGATGTGAGTGCTAGAAATACGCATTTTTCCGTCGCCTTCGTAAAACATTTCTTTAAATACTTGCTTTCATCTGCTTTTTGTCATGTGCTTCTATTTTACCAGGCGGCACAGGTAGGGAAATGTTCAGCATGCTCGCGGTTTTCCCAGTGTTGTTTACATATCTGATTATGGCTATTCGGTGGTGAATCCAGAAACATATGGTACGTTCACATATACAGTTTTACTGTAACCTGTTTGAATGTCGGCTTCTAATTTTAATCTTCTTATAGGTACTATGGTTTTTGAGATGTTGCAGAAGCTTAAAATTCAGTAGGCAAAATTCACCCGAAAAATAACTAGTATTTCTCTAGCTAATGCCAATTAATAGACTCGAAAACAGTTGTTCGGTTGTTTTGCATTGCACCGTTTTTCCCAGGGCTAATTCACCAAACACTTAAGATATCAGTCTTAATGACGGCAAAATTGTTTGCAAATAGGTTGTCCAGCTCACTTAACCAGAGATCACCCATCCCTAAAGACCGAATATAACAACATTTCAAGCTGGACCTGGTCCCAAACCCCTTATATACCGCTATTTGTCTACAATCACACATGCCACCTCTCTGTGACGTGTTGCAGCTGACAATCCCAAAACGTAGTAAGCTTCTTATATACAGTGAGGGTGGAAATTTCGTTAGAATAACGGGTATGCAATTTTAAAAATTTGCAGTAAAATATGCCCGGTAATTAACTTCGATTTAAGTCGGTTAGAGGTGTAAAAAAAATCTTGCGTTTTGAATGTTTGGCAATGTACCTAGAAGCTTTCTAAACATTTCCTTCTGTGAAGCCACATCGTCGCCACGGACACTTGCCTGCGTTACAAAGATTCATGTTATAGCCTCGGTGCAATTTACTGATGAATTGCACGTTCGAGCCCGCTGGTTAAGCTCTATTTTGGATTGCGCAAAACTTATGTGAAGGAAGTTTTTTTGATTTTGCCCAATGGCTTTGGACGATACTGATTATGAGGACATTAGCAAGTTAAGAGTCTGTGCAAGAACAGTTGTTTTAAGGTTCCCAAAGATATTTAACATATTTCTTAACAACGTTCAAAATTAGACCCCCACGATTAAATTTAACTGTTTTTATTTCTCTGAGCATTTGGTAGCACGGACAATGAGGCCCAGTTAACATGTCTCTTTGCCTGAATTTTAATGAACTCCGACAAAATCTGACGCATATAGCTGGCTGAAGGTCAAAACGTCTGACGTCGGAGATCGGGTTTGTGCCTGATTTTCACAAATCCACGAAGTCCGATGGAGTGGTGTAATGCTGAGATCTCTCTAAAGGGTACACTAAAAAATATGGCCTGAAAAGGAAAAGAGTTCTCTGCCGACCTGACCTGTTTGATATAAGACCATGAACCAACGAGCCCCCAGTTGTTAACGGCGATTATAGAGAGGTTGTTCAACCGAACACACTAAGCTTTTCTACCCCGATCCCGTGAGGTCACGGCGGTCCTGGCAGTACTGGTTTCGTAATATCTCTCAAGGCGTTAGTTCATAACAATAAGTACTGGTGGCTTCTCAAGCTCTTTTAACCAATCAAGAGAATGATAACCTCAAAGCTCAAAGCACTCGCTTGCGTTTCTTGGCATGATTCAAAATAGAGTGCCCCGGAGGAAAAAGTGTTTACACTCACTATGCACATCCTTTTTACAAACTTCATGTTTGTTGAAAAAATTGAAGTACGCATGCCAATCAACAACCTCCACTCACCATTGTTGAAAAAGCTTAAGTTACCCACTTATGTTACGCAGTTCATTTCTGACGGTAATGTCTACGGATTAACTGATTACATGGCAATGGAAAGCAAACTTTGCGGGCCATAGGGACGGCTATTTCGTTACATTGGATGACCGTTCACGTAAAGGATACTGCGTAAACGACACTGCACAAAGGATACTGAACTGTTTGAGGCAGTAAACCGCAGTCATTGAGTTTTTAATTGGAGCTAACGGAGGTCGGTATTTCCACTCCACAGATTTCTAACTGATATGTGCAAAAACGGATCACTCGTCAGACTGACACATCGCAGGCCATCCTGAACGACGATAGCCCATCAAATTAATAATGAAACCTGGTACCACGTATGCCCATTGAAGCCGGAAATATTCTCCTAGAGGAGACAAGGTGAGAGTGAAAGGTTTGTCACATTATGACAGATATCCAAGCAGCTAGTCATAAGATGAGGTAAGGCAGTTTATCAGAAACCAGAAGGATGTACTTAGAGACAATTTTGATAAGCATTTCAGGGAACGGAGCACTCAATGTCTTCAAAACTTTGTTTAACGCTCACTGCAGGCGGAGTTGAGAGAAATGTGGAGGTACTGCTCATAAAATACCATGGTATTGATTGTCCAACACGCTCCCCTGAGGCGGCCACATTTCGGCGCTGCATATGCCGTTTACAATTTTCGATTAGAATGGACTCATATCTAAATCTTTGCCTGCTTATCAGGTATGACCCGGTGCCATACAAGCTTTGTTTGGCACATCAATTTTACGGGACTATATGTTTGTCTGCCAAGTAATCTGTACACAATTCTGCATTAACTTTTAATATATATGTAAACTGTTGATGGTATGCTCCAGATAGCTGTAGTCGGTCCACAAGTTTGGGATGCTGCTTGCTATCACCAAGTTAACTGAATTCTCGACGAGTATCAGTAATAAGTTTTTCCTCGCGCGATACACCATCAATAATACTAGATTGTGGGTAATGACGTGATCCGCACGTGACACTTTGAGGTGTTCAAAGATATCCGCTTCCAGATTATTACGGGAAACATAACTTCATACAGAGATTTTTGAAGTCCTGAAAAGTAGTCTGGAAGTTTCGAATGAATGTGTGAGAAAACCGAGCAAATATACACCAAATAGTCGAAATTGTATAATGAAGCAATAGGCTAGCCTCATGTGTCGTTTGCATAAATTTGTGACAAAGCTGTCTTACTGATTTTGTCTGGGTTTTTGTAGCAGCTATCTAAAGGTGGCACCTTCACTATTCGCAGTAGAATGTTTTATGTGCGAGACAATTTTATTGGCTGCGTGATTTGCATAACTTGCATAACCACTGTGATATTCATGAGCATGAAACGATTGATCTGAAGCAAGTATAAGTACAGTGTACTAAGCAGAATTAGCTTAGGAATTTGAATTGGATTGATGAGTTTATCGGATCTACTTGCGTTGACACCTTACAGCCTAATCTTTGATTCCTGAAATCATAACATCACGGCCTATTGCGCAATGAAAACCTATCCCTAACACCTTTATGAATTTCAGGAGCTCTCAGAACCGGAAAACTTGAATCGTATTCTAAAGTTTATCTTCTTTCTCGCATGCATACCAGCAGTAAACTTTGATTCAAATTTTTGTTTGTGTGAAACCGCTCCCGTTTTCGCAGTTGCATGGTAAGAACGTTTTAAATACAGTAAATTCATTTGCGCACTGAATGCCTTCGTTCTGGAATCCTGCTATTGCATGCTTTGAGGGGCTCCACACTTGTGACGTGATGATTTAACACATTATAAACAAAGCAATGTACTTCACCTCTAACGAGGGTTTCCTAGACAAACATGTGGTCTGTATTTTTGTTTGTCTTTCCATTTAGAAACTGATTTTTGAGGGATGCACTGGGGATAGTGCATAGCAAGGCCTTCCTCCGCTTCTTTGACTACGCGCAGATGTCACTGGTGTGCAGGATGCCATTTAGTCTTCTCCTGAAAAGTTAAGTAATCAATGGTAGTCGATCTCAAGATTATAAACGGAAATAAATAGAGCTTAGTGAATATCGAATATGTTTGCCGGAGTCTGGTGGGCAAAGTCCCGTCTACATCTTAAATGGTCTATCCCGATAATTTATCGGTATTGGCTACGAGGATCAGACGGACCAAGAAGCAGTCGTATAAAATCTATTACCGAGTTTTCTCCCATGAACAATTTCGCTCCGAATACATGGTCATTACTATGAGAGAAAATAACAATCAAGTTTTGCGCATCAACCCGGATGTACTTCAAACATATCTAGGATGTGTTTTGCTTGATCTACTCAGGGCCCATCTGTAATACTAGGTAAACAACGATAAAAATGTACACAGGAAAATTGTCCTGTAGCCAAAAAGTACACAAATCACCCAAATCACAAAATAAATCCACCGATTTCCATGTTTCCATATCAGCTGTCCCAGTTGGTCAAGTTAACCTTCGGTACGGCATGTGAATTGGATACACGAATGCCTTGATTGCACGCTTAGTGTACGGCTTTCAACAACAGGCAATGAAAGAGACCACCTCATGTCCCTTGGATGGACTCTCACTGACACTTGCCTGGAATATCTGATAAAATAAAAGCCTTTTTAGTTTTGCGGTCTCTGCGAAATTCACATTTCTATCCTTCTTATGTAAAAAATCAAGCACTCGCAAACGGATCAGCAGTTTTTCTTAGAAATACCGGTTTTTGATATATTTAGTGATTGCCCGCATGACGTTCTTTCAGAGCGGGCAGCTAATATGTGATTTCCAACCAATAAGTAGTACTTTATTTAGTTACTCCTTACCTGGTTTGCTGCACCAGTAAATTACACTATCTTGCGCAAGTTTCACGGCGCCTTACAGCCACTGCGTCATAATACCGTGCAGAAGAGACCTGTCCAGCCCTCTGACCACTCGAGATACCTGGAAGTCAAACAGAAAGTCGGTATCCATGGTGAATTTTATGAACGTTGCACCGGTAAAATTTGTCATTTGTAAAATCTTCCAAAAAAGCAACAAAATAAAATACGTCCAGCTGGTGTTAGGCCATGCAGCCTGTGGCACCTCAACGACTGCAACACGCGTTGTTCGCATTATTTCAGCGACCGCATTTGTCTGACTTTTCTATATCGCCTTTTTGTCAGTAGCCCATCAGTGTTTATCCGAGAGACGATGTTTGATTTGTTCAATGGAGAGCAGATGAATAGGAGACATATGTGCGTTCACAAAGATTAGAGCTGGAAGAACAAAAAACAGCATGATCCTTGGCTTGCTCAATGAGCTGGGCGATTTGACTGCAAACGATTCATCACCAATTGAGGTGTCGTAATCACTGCGTTATTGAGGAACGTACTGGTGCATAGCGATGGGTTGGTGGTTGTGCGTTGAGTAGTGTTGCGTGTGTGTTAATATACGTGCCACTAGCCGGGGCTGACATTTGATCACGATTAGTTGTCCGGTCGGGCGGTTCCATTGGTTGCTCTGTTATCCTGTGTCCTTATTCGCTGATGCCCACGTGACGTTTGAGCTTGGCATCCCCTGCCGTCGTATTCCACTCGATGCTGGAGAGACCCTTTTCCTTGTCCCCTCCGAGTTCAGGCCTCTGACCTTTATTGATCTGACTCCAAGGAGTTCCTTGTTTCTTTATTTGTGAATCCGGTATTCCGTTCTCCTTGAGTATTCGTTTGAGATTTTGGTCCTTTTCAAGTAGAGGTTCGTTAATTGGATCCAGTTCAATGCAGTGGTTGATCGGATCCGCCGTGTAGTACCATGCTTCAAGAGCTTCTCTTCCGTGTCTCGTGTCTCCTTGTGGTATCATTTTTTCCAGTCTAAGGAAACTAACCTCAAGACCGAAGGAAAACTGAGACCAAACCAAGAGGAACAATGTGATATACCAAATCAAATGCAACAACTGCAACAGATTCTAATTTGGACAAACTAGGAGGAAATTAGGCATGCGAATAAAGGAACACAACGCGGCCGTCAGGAGGCATGACACCCTAGCCTTGATATCCATACACAAAGACCAAGTAGGACACCAATTCAATTTGGAAAACGCAAATATTTTGACACAAGCAGACAGGAGACACGAAAGAGAAGCTCTTGAAGCATGGTACTACATGACGGATCCGATCAACCACTGCATCGAACTGGATCCGATTAACGAACCTCTACTTGAAAAGGATCAACATCTCAAACGGAATACTCAGGGAGAACGGAATACCGGATTCACAAACAAAGAAACAAGGAACTCCTTGGAATCTGAACAACAAAGGTCACAAGCCGGAACTTGGAAGGGACAAGGAAAAAAGCCACTCCAGCATCGACTGCAATACGACGGCAGGGGATGCCAAGCTCAAACGTCACGTGGGCATCAGCGAATAAGGACACAGGATAACAGAGCAACCAATGGAACCGCCCGACCGGACAACTAATCGTGATCAAATGTCAGCCCCGGCTAGTGGCACGTATATTAACACACACGCAACACTACTCAACGCACAACCACCAACCCATCGCTATGCACCAGTACGTTCCTCAATAACGCAGTGATTACGACACCTCAATTGGTGATGAATCGTTTGCAACCAAATTGCCCAGAACAAGCCAACGACCATCTACGCTACCTGAGCTACCAGCATTTTCCTCCCTGGGAAACAAAACTGCATCAAAATCCCATAGTTTTTTCAAATGTGGTTTATCCCTGTGGTGTCGATTAAATCGGTGCGACCACTGAAAATGATACTCACAAAAGCAATCCTCATTGTGTGAAAGATTCACTGGAAGCTTCAGTATAACACCACATTAACTGCAGTAGTTAATCTTCGGTATAAATTTAAACTTGCGAAGCCCGATGTGCTCACACTTACAGGCTTGCTGAATTCTGTTTGACAATATCATTAATAAGGAACACGCATGTGGTTCTACTGGATAATTATTTCACACAGTTCTTTCCAAAAATTGTGTATCGCCAAGGGGCTTTTGCTTAGGTGGAATGGTACTAAACAGTCAGTGTACACGACGTCAAATGTTCGGTTCTGTCAACTTCACCGCTTATTCCGACAATTCCGCAGCAACCAGAGGGAACAAATTTTCGAAGATTCCACGTGTGTGCCAAATACGTGTCAGTCAGGGAAAAATATTGTTCTGTGGATGGGGTGCGGTGATAAAGCACGATAACGGTCGAGAACCACGGGGAATTTACCGCACGTTTAAGATGAAACCTGGAAGAAGCTTGTAACCTGCGCAGGACTGCTCAGCTGCGTATCATATTCGTGTAAATAGGGCAACAGTGCCGCATTTGACAAAAAGGATTCGCTCAAACTGGGATGCTCAAATAAGATACCGCTAAAGTCATTGTGTAAAAAACGAAAACACACTTTCCCTGGCGATCTGATTAAAATTACGGTCACCAAATTTGTTCGAAACGCACAAACTAGGATATTCAGAAACCCTGAGAGGTTCTGATCCACAAAATCCAGATTTTATCTGTTTTCTCCATGGTGAAGGATACCACTGCGGGACTTTCGGGAATGGCGATTAATTTGTCATAACGATTATGACACTGAAAACGAAGAACAAATAAAGAAATGTGTCTGATAATGATATGCCGAAAATGACATATTTTGCTAATGCTTTGAATTCTCTTCGTCAAATCTATGTGATATCTACACTCACACCCACGCTGAATGGAAAATTATAGTCTGATTAAAATTCAGCAATAGGAAATCACCTTTACAAAATATCAAACTAACACGCTAATCATGAGATAGATGGAATCTCCCAAACGGCACACGATCTGTTTCGTCCATCTTGGAGCACACCAGGTCTGTATTCTGTCCGACACGACAAAGTTCCAAATGATGCCTGGAACTAATACTGAACGCAAGTGGAATTGTTATTACAAAGAACCACTTTCTAATTAAACAAGAATGAGTGCATATCTACGAAATGTTACGCCCGACCCTTCACATGTAAAAGGTTCCGTATCATAGCGTGTTTCCTCAACTATATGGTGACCGTGAACGTATGCAAAATAAAATTAATTCCCCAACATAATAAACAGGTGAGTGACCATGTCTGCTGTATAACAACCACATTTGTTGACCTTACTGACGAATAATATTTTACCAAAAAGCCGATGAATTTATGTGCCAATTCAGGGTGCGCCAGATTCTTCGATTAAATTTCCAAAAACAGCAAAGCAGAGTTCCTAGTAAGAGGAGCATTTCGCCGTGGGAGAAATGGTGTCTCCATTTTTAACTTCTGGGTTCGACCTTAGTGAATACACATGAGTGTACTACAATCAATCCATTATTACTTCTTTGACACTTGAAGTGTCCTAATGTCATATTAGTTTGCAATTCAACAAATTGAGTCATTTATATTGAAAGTGCTCACAGCACTGTTATCCTTTGAGAAAATAGGGGATGACATACTTGCTTTTTTGTATATTCTAATGGCTTGCCGTGCAAACGCAACGTCAGTATCTTGTGCCACAGGACACGTTCTAATCTGTTAAGTACACAAAAATGATGGCCAAATGTTGCCGGGAATAATGAGCAATGCAGTGGAGCTGAAATCCACTACTCTGGGCGTCATACAGAACGGACATTGTGAGGCAGATTTCCACAGAGCATTTCACACGTTCCTTCAAACTCACATTCTATGGCGCCGGTCTAAACATTACTCTAACCAGAGTCGACATGATTAAGTAATGCCTTCAAGTCTCCCTATTTAATCAGGCAAATTCAGCAGTCAGTCTGCCTGCCCACGTGGGGTTGTACGGCAGGCCGATAGTGCTGCCTTCAAACCAATTTTATGGAACACTCGATCCCCTCTGGCCAAATATCTTTTGGTTGTTTCGCGCACCTTTCTTGCTGGCAAATTGATCACAACTGATGCATATACACTTATCTGTGAGTTTGATGGGAAAATCTAACCTGCAAATTCACCCCAACGAGATACACTAAAGAATTTGAGGGCAAACCACTGTGGAATAGTGTGCTGGAAATATTTCCGAGGTTTCTAAAAGATCACATTTTTTACTCGTTTGCAGAGCTAAAGGTTGACAGACTGTTTAAAATGGTACCCTTAATCCACGACATTCAACACAAACATTGTATAAACACCGCAGTGATAACTGGATTCTTTACTAGTGTCAAGTCTCCCAGTCATGAAGGACGCTGTGGTTCTGGGACACAATAAACCTAACGCGTGCTTTCTTCCATGTTGACAGAAGCTTATTCATATATGAACAAAACATTTTAAAATAGGACAGTGCTGAAACTTGGAGGCGCGTTAAAGCATAGAGGCAGGACAACATAGCTATAGTGAGCAACAGCAACAATCGTTGAACACGAGCTGATTCATAAGTTAAGATGAGGGATTTAAAAATGTTTTGGTTTTGTTTTAAACATCGTGGTTACTAACTTGGTTCCGTAGAATGAGGCAAAGGAGTCGAGCGTAAAACCGTGGGTATACATTTCTCAGTCATTTTTTGCTGGCTCGGTGAAAGCAGAACCCGCCAAGCCTGTAGCAGCGAAACTGGCAGGGACTTTAGATCATGGTGAATAAACAATCTGCTCTTTACTAGCAATTAGAAGGCGTCACATGTCAAGTAGTATGGCATTTCTGGAGTGGATACCTAACATCTGCTGCGGTAATGGATAGTCCACAATTAATTCAACATCAGCCACTCCAGGAGGAAACTCTTTACCAATAGTGCAGTCGCCTGAAAACATTGAAGAAGCATGTGAGGTGATCCGTTCTTGGGGAAACAGCTTCAGGTCAACAAAAATTGGAGCACCTATCTAATCGCAGGATATTTGGCTTGTCCTGTTCTAAACTGTCATCAAAATACCTAGATCCATCAAGACCGATTGCCGACTAGTGGCGAGTCCACGCATATACCTTTGTGTGATTGATCCGCCTGCAAAACTCCCGCAGTAAACTCTCAAAACGAAATAAGTGAGCCCGATCCTGTGACTGAAAAAATGTGATAAATTTATTTGGAATCAAAGTTCTGCTAACCATTTAATAAATGTTCCACAATTTTGATTACTGCAGCAGAGTGTATGTTGACAATCAAGCAGCGCTTTGGGCTGCTTAAGAGACCACAGCTATAAAACAAATGTAACGATAGGCGGACGTTGATGAAAGCAGGTTCCCGTGGCTCCAAACTTAGACCGCGAAATTCGAAATATAAATTTGCGCTAGTCTATGCTGAGAGTAGCAATCATTCAGGATTCCGGCTCAGACGAGCAGCCTGTATCCTGTAGGTGGAAAGTTGCATGTACGTGTGAAGTGCTCGTGCCAACGTATGATAATACGTTGTGATACTTTGATTCTTACTTTATATGAAGGGAGTTGAGATAATGCAACTGGATATTTATGCATTTTCAATTACCGGTGACAGATAAAGTTGCTCTGGGAAAGGCAGTTCATTTTATAAGGGGGTTGACCTAAGTTTTTGGATGTCGCGTGATTCTGCCGTCATTGGTAAAGTATCCGGACCGTGGCTGAAATATCGCACTATATACGGCTGTTGTACGCCTTGTCAAATAGCATCGCTAGGGGATATTGACCCCATACGTAAAATGTCAAATTTTGCATTCAAAGGTATTTAAGGAGGGTTCGGACATTTTGTAACTTGGAGCATATTGCACTTATTAGAACGAGATAAAAAATGGGTATCCAGGCGGATGAAAGAGCCTTCGGTTTGATTTGCTCAAACATTTTATATCATTCGTCAAACTTGTTTCCCATTTTCGCCAATATTGCCGCCTTCACTTTCGGATTTTTTTAGTCTTCCATGAAAATGCAGTTTCATGCTCGTACTGTTTTCCTTAATTTAATTCTTTGTATTGGACCTTGAAACCGGATTCTTGTTAGCCAGTTTGTTCTCTTCTGAACAAGGGAAGGCTAGTTATAATATCAGCGGCTCTATTCACCGAGGGCCGTGAGAGTTCGTGCAGGTTTTATTCAGTATGTTCCGGATAGATTTTCCGGGTCTTACTCACAAACTGTTTTTTGCTGGTTTATATCACTCCGTCAGTGCATTTTGAGCTCTTTGGTTTTCGGTTTTCTGCCCTGAAATTCCATGATGTGCACTCTGATTTATCGACAGCAGAAAAATTAATTTAAGAATATTGAATATCGGAAAGAAAAATATTTATTCATAGGGCATACCTCCCTGCGCTGTCAAGCAAGTATGGTAATCTGAAGTTAATTACTTTCATCAAATTGCACATTTGGTAAATCATTTTTGGAAGAATACGAGATCACGCTTTCCTGAGAGAGTCACTAAGAAAAAATATCGTTAACTAATGTACTTAGATAAAAGTCTGCATTGAAGTTGTCCCACTACTTCGATGGACCACTAGCCACCATCTCGAGCTAATGGATATGTAATTATAAACTTTGTGGTGAACCAGTTAGTGCCGTTGTGACCATGCTGCTAGAGAGTTCTCCATAACGCTAGTCGTTCGCGTTGACGGTTTTAGTACACTGAGTTGCACCACCCAAAGGAATGCAATGTGATCTAGCCCACCATTTGTCAAGGTTGGTCACACGCATATATGACGGCGATTAATCATTTTGCGTGCCCGAAGTGGAATGGGCCCACAGTCTTCAGACCGTGCTTATCACAGTAGCCATCCAATCGAAACCCAGCGGAATGTAGGTCAAAAGCGTTTGTTAATGGCACTGATTTGGGGTACCAATTAATTCTCTAATGTGTGCACGTCGGTGCAGTGAGAGGGTTAGTGACCGCATTGAAAACTGGCGCATATAATCCCTGGTGGCAATGAAAGGGGCACCTTTTCAGTGGGGAAGTTTAAGACACCAATAAACATGACGGCCATACTGGTGAAACTTGTGCTTCTGGTTACTGGATTAGGTGAGTGTGCGCCCCAATTATGACCTCCTTGCGATGCATAGCCTCACTAATTATCCGCCTGGCAGAAAGATTGCGGGTATAAGAGTGTCTTTTTCCGACTTATGAATTGAGCAATCTCTCCCCACAGCATTTCACATCATCCATATCCTCAATATAAGACCCGGCTTCCGAAATGAGTCCATGATACACCAATCAGCAAAAGCTTTCCTCTCACTGATAACGCCGGCCCGTCTCCAAATTGACATCGATCAGCAACAGATGCGTTCATGTTCTTTGCAAGCATTTTCCTTGGCACCTTCGACCCTCCGAAAATGTACTGCATGCAAAGTCACATAAAATTTATAGGGCTGGTAATTTAGTTCCGCAATTGAGTTGGATTAATTTATGGAAATGGGACGAGGGAGAATTTCGTTTCTTCAGCTATGCTCCCCGTTCGCCGTACATCCCTTCTCAATTTTGCCTATTACATTAAGTTCATTGCCAAATCATATCTAGTGGTTGTCTTTTGATTCACAAAGCGCAGGCATTTTGTAGTTTTCAATAATCAATCCACTGACCAGTGGGTGGCATTTTATAATTAAAATAGCTAGTTTTCTGCAATAGAGGTGTGCTTTTTATGTACGTCAACCAAGGCAACTTCTTCAGAGATGTTTTGAAACACATTTCTCTATTGCTAACATTATCCTGCGTTTTTCGGGAAGCACCCGTTTTATTCAGAGACCTACTTGTCAGGAAAGGCCATAAACTTTAAACGTTCCTAGTTGGTTCCTAGAAAAATCAGTGTGCGGTGACAGACGTTTGTACTGTGTGATAGTACGTTTTGCTAATTAAAATCTGGAAAATAGTCAGTGTGCGTCATATTTCCTTAAGCAATCGAGGTATCCACAATTCCAAAACTCAACCAGTCGCGGCGGATAGAGGTTGACAGCAAGGAAGCCAAATGTCTCTCGTTTGGTGCCCCTAGTCACGCTCAGGGGTAGGCCATGTGAAACAATCCCTGGAAGGGTGATATTCCACACACCACCAGCACTTGTTGACGCATCGTTTGTTCCCTTCTGCCATGCCAAATTTAGTCCACCTCTAGTTTTGACGACTCTAGTTAGCCGCAAAATAAAGGCGCTCGTCTTAACAGGCGGCAATACATGTTCCAGCTGACTGAGGTTGCAGTGCTGGATGCATTATCCCAAGGGGGCTTCGTCCATTGTAACTTAAACCTGTTTCCTGAGTACGTCGTTCTGAATTTGCTGATTCTAGTTAAATTCAGCTAAATTCTGTCCGCCCGAAGTGGAAATATCTCGCATGTGCGCTGTAGGTTGATATAAAATAATATGCATTATAGAAGCCCTAGATAGTGCATATTGTGAAAAGCGATACTGGTCTTTGAATTTTATGGGTTGACTTCAACTGTCACACTGCAACAAAGCCAGTGCCACTTGCGAGACACGTATACTATTCTATCATATTAGGTGCCACTTCTGGAAGTCTTATAGGCATGTGTTCTTTTCGGGCGAGCAAAATTCTACAAACTCGTCCAGTTATCTTAATATTATTTGATTTTCCTGTTGGTTGTCATATGTGAGAACAGCATATTTTGCACATTTATATTCCTCTGGTATTTGTATTAGAACATTAATAAATGCGAGTTTAAACAACTAAGAGGGAAACCACTTCCTGTAGGTAAGCTTTTGAAAACGCTGTATACCTAATAAGTTGCTTGAAACAGACAGAGCATGATGCTCACAGACCACAATGAGCATAATCAACAATACCACTGAACCCCAATAAAGCAGGTGTATTGCCTTTTCAGGATTACTTCTGCCATAGTAATTGGTGAGTAGATCACTCCCGTGAAGAAAATTTGGGCTAGTTGCGCCCATCAGTAATCAACTTTTATCTCTTACCGCAGTTAACAATAAGGTCTATGAGTGCCCGATGTTGGTTCACAATCGGGTGGTTATTTGGTTATTTTGAAAGTAAATGGTGAACAAAAGCGGCCATCAGCACATGGGTAGAACAGGCTTCTTCTGTTGTCCGGACGTCTCACTTCTTGTCCAAATGGACCACCCACCTGAAGCTCAGCAGCTCATTCATATCCCCGACGAACAGAATCCTCTTTAAAATCTTATTCCTCCACAAAAATACAATCATGGCGTCGTGAAAGCTGCCTTTGCGGGCATCGAATTTACAATGCACTAGAACGTCAGCATATCGGAATTTCTCATGGATGCTGTCACAGACACCTTCAAGCGACCTGCACAGGCAGCTATATAATAGGATATATGGATCGAAACAACCATTCAGCCTAGTGGCTCGACCAATGAAGTAAGATACGCAGCGGTCTGGACCATGAATCCAATGCAACCATAAGTGGGGTGATTCCGCAGAAACGTCTGTTCAAAAGCCGTTATTGCGCATCCTTTTGAATTCCGGCTAATCCAATCAATTTAAAGTGCTACCAGCATGCATACGACAACTATCTGTTGACCACCTTGTTTTAGAATGCGAACGTCAAAGGATACCGGATGAAATAAATTCAGGTGGCCTAGATAGACGTAGCTAGCGCTAACGGAGTGCGAACAGATTCGCCAATCGTTTAGTGACCAAGCTGATGTATGGGGTATGGATGACGCCCCGGCTGATGGAAACTTGTGACAGCCGATGTGGTGTGGGGTTATTTGTATATATACAAATCCTGCCCTTTTAGGGCGTTCTCAACAAACTGTCTTGCATTGTAGAGATGATTGTGTAGCACCGTCATACGAGACCTAAATTGTTCAGGAGCAGTACACTACATGCTTTGTGACTCTCAAGCTTTGAAACCAGAAGTCATCTCTCTACAAGTTGAGCCATCTGTTGTGAGAAGATTTATGAGTGTAACACCCAAGGTTACACGGTATAGCTCAGTGGGTTATAGAGCTGCATAAGCCGTCATGCTGTAGCAACCTCCGTTCTCCCCAGAACGCTATCACTCAATCCGCACCAACAGCATGTGTGTATGTGTGTGAGTTCTCACAATTACTGGACTATGTCTTGTCAACCGAGCAAAATGCTCAGCTTCTGGGAGTCGCGCAAACAGCAGCAGGGGATGGTGAGTAATGATCGGTTGTCTAGTCCTGTATCTTTATAGCTGGAGAAGACCACCTGATTATTAAATAACAGAACTTGTTTTCTTAAGGCGTCCTAATGTGCAGGATGATCTATTGCGACGTTACAAGTGATATGTCAAAACAACTGTACATCAACTTCGGAGAATTACTGTGAATATCAATGCTCACACAACTGACCATTGCAGACGTCGAACACGGCACATCTTCCAGTGTTTCCCACAAAACCAACTCATTTTTTACATGTTTGCCTTTCACAAAAAGTGATCACAAAACTAAAATGGCCCAAAATATTTGAGCGCCCAGCGAGTTCAATATCTTGTAACTTTATCAAGTAACTGACTGAAAAAATCTACCAACAACGAAGGTGCGACAGATAGTCAGACTTACCAGATGTTAAACCAACTAAATGTTTTGCTTGAGGCAAGCTTATATCAGGTCATCATATCATATATACCATCATATCAGTAGACTGTATTCTGCGCATCAATATGAAGAACACTAAAAATATTTTGCAAATGTTGATCAACCTAATAATTGTTTTCAATCAGTGCGTGCGAATGGGCCATGAGAGAACTCTTCGAGCTAATGGCCTAAGAATAAGGTGTAAAAATAAAGCTTATAACGCTTACGGTCTTGATCTGTTATCGCAAACTGTGATTGTGGACCTATATTTTTGGTCAGCTCGAAGACACCATTTATTCAATCTTGGAGTATCTGTAATTAAAATTATTCGTTTTGCGCAGTGATAAGTTCTTGAAACAAAAGTTGCAACTACATGGCATATGGTAATTTTATTGACTCTCCAGAAGTCTATGAGATAAGTGAAGCTACACTATGCTATCTATAGTGGAGGCATTCCAACGGAAAGACGACTCACACGTGCACGGGTACATTCTGATCAGGTGCTTTGTTGAATCAGTTCGGGTAAATAATGTCACATGACGACGTGTCACTACCCACGTGTTCCGTGCATCTAAGCTAATAGAGGGATAGAACGCAGAGTTTACATAAAAAATACCGTACCATAGCAAAGAGGATCAGTTATTTTAGAACGATTTATGCCGATATTTCTCGAAGCAGTATGTTTAAAACGCAGAACTGAAGCGCTGGTGCTGGTCACTGTTGATAGAGTTAGTTGATAGTGTTCCCTGACGTTACTGAAGGTTGGCAATATAAATCAAAACGTTTTCATTCAAATATCGCCACTTACTTGGACATGGCTACGCAAAAAACAATTTCGATGCATTCATATATATTGAAACTCCGAAAACCGATTTTGGTTCTGGTCTTCTTAAAAATGTCAACAAATAATAGAGAATTTATTAGTACCACCCAGTATGATTTTATTGGATTTCCTAGGAAAACGCGCTGTCCGTTTCTTAGTAATTGAGACTAGCATGGAAAGGGTAGTTTTTGAAGGTCAACTAACCTTGTTCCATGATTGGAAAAGATCATATGTCTTCTAAATGCATGATGAATGGCAAAATTTTGCATGAAAAATCAAGTGGTGTGTAAATATACTTAGGTACTGGCTTGTGAGTTTACACATTTCCGAGAGAATAAACATTATCTATGGTGAATTTTTCCGCGTACGTACTTTTTTGCCCGCGGGGTTGCACAACGTCGGCGTTTCGCTTAGCCCGGAAATTTCCCCAACTGAGTGCTCTGGGTGGCACTTGGCCGGGTCTCTTGCTAACATCAAGTTGGTTTTGGCAAACTCACCTATAATCTCTGATCGTTACCATCATGGCTGACGCACTGTTCAATTTTACCTGTCTCCGGTTGGTGGGCGCTTTTATATTTTGTTTGGCTACGTTTGTTCTTGATTGCCCGGGCAATCGATCGTGTGCAATAAAAGTAGATGGCTTCGTAAGATTGCGTGTTCCCTGGATGCTTTTTTTCCACAAACAATGCAATGCTATTCAATTTCCATCTGGAGTCTATTTGCAGATGTGAGTTGTTCTGACGTGGCCAAACGCAGACAGTTCTCTGAATAGTACTGCCATCATGGTAGTGCAGTCACTTTGCGAAGGCTTCAAGGTGGTTGAGTACGTCGCCAAATAAACTCGGTTGCTAATTGCAACCAGCTCCGTACGGAAGAATAACTCACACGGTTTGCTCCCAAGTGCGTCTCTTGGCACCTGCTATATGGGAAGCAAAGTACCCCACAAATACAGCGTCCGAAACAGGGACGAAGAACAAAATTATGGTTGATTCTTATCTAAACTATATTTGATATGTGAACACGATGGCAGAAATTTGGCCAAACGCTTCAGTGCCAAGTGTCAGCCTTCAGATAACTCAGTAGTAGCTGGTAAGCTTATGTAATTATTTTCTTCATTCGTGTCATGATAAGAGCTATCTGGGTGAATGGTGCTCTTAGTCTGCAAGGAGTCAAAAAATGCAAGGTATGCTTTATTAATTTTGTCAACACACGGCAAAAATCCGAGAACGACGATTCAATAATCCCATCTGTATTGCACACTCTTTAGGTCGCCTTAACATTTAGATGTTCCGTTTACTCAATCTCACCTAGCTCGTTGGTAATTTGAATAACCAGTCTTCTTGCCGTTGTAAAATTGTGCAGTTCTGAGGCAGTTTGTCTTATTCTGGTGATGTCTGTGTTTTAGTAATACAACCCCAAGAAAAACAGGTGACGATTAGCCTGTTTATACTTCCAGATCTTATCTGAATTTGAATGTTTCTAAGTCGGCTCCCTTTCTGGGGAACTCTAAAACTCGGCAAGCGTAAGAGAAAACATTTGCAGGCAGTCGAGTTTTCCAGAACAGTGCCAGCTGATTTACAGTGCAACCACATGCGCAAATGGGGCAGATCTGTACACTGGCGTTAGGTTTTTAGTACAGCTACAATGCGAAGCAAACTGTGGTCTCAGACTACGCGTTCTCCGTTTACAACCTACCAGTCTACCTTAAGTTGCTTAGAAGTCTGAATTACTTTTTGGATGCTCATTTGAAGTCCTATTCCGTTGATCCTCTGCATAAATGCGAGTAAGCAGATTTGCGCATGGATGTGAGGTTAGCCTTTGTTAGTCCCGCATTCATAAATATATCACGAGACAAAAACGTACCATATAATATAGGTATATAAAATATATAATTTCATTTTATTACATATATATATATTGTTTGTAATCACCATGAACGAGGTGGCGGATTTTTCATCGTTTGCATCCTCTGGTGAAATGTGCAGTACGAGCTTCCTATTTATTATTTGACATATCTCATTTCGAGACGTGGACATGCCTCGCCGCACGTCTCCACAACTTCCTCCTATCGCTCGGCCCACTGGTTATATATCATCCGTGAATAAACGGTACAACCCGAAATGGTTCATTTCATCGATATGACAAACAATCATCCGAAGATGGCAAATGGACACTTATAAAAGCGAACAAATCTCTCTGACAGCCGCAAGTAAGACCTAGAAGAGTTTCGGCTCGCAGAGTGACTCATGTAAGAAAGTGGATCACACAGGGCGGAGCATTGTGACAGCAGGAAGGTCCTGAAGGTGGTCGATAGCTAGGGGTTGAATGTGGTCTAGCGAATGGCTTAGAATGCATCCTTCATTGATTTGCGGCACCCGGAGCCAAGAGGTCCGAACCTGTAATACCTTTGTATTAGGTCTAAAATGGTCGGGCTAATAAGTTATTCCCGGTGAAATTCAGCAGTCGCTTTCGAAAAGTCTACATATGTGTCCATTTTGACAGGCGATGTGATGCTCATGCATTCACATACCCTCATAAACTAGCGTTCACTTCGTTCCCTGCGCAAATAAGCCTTAGTTTCAGTCATATTTCTCACGCATGCACCTTCTCTTTTACACGAGTACCAGTAGATCAGCGTGGCAACACATCTACTCAACCTTTCGCGTCCTTCCTCTCTCAGGTTTTGCGGAATGGGAGAAATACATTCGTCAAACTTTTAATTATGCCCGCGGAAATCTGCTGATAATGAACTAGTTAAGTTTTGATTGTTAGGCGGCAAATTAGATGGGGCGGGCGGAGCTAAACTTAATAGCTGTGGACTGAGGCAAAGTAACCGCAACTCACTCATCGGCGCTTTGTGACTTCCAAAATATGCGAATGTTTATATTCCTCCCCATTCATGCTGGTAAGCACACCGATCAAGGTGTTTACAAAACAGCTCTGGTATATGTACCTTCTCAAATCGTACGCCGCCAGATTGTTTGCGTCGAATACAAAAGCGCTTTGAGGCTAGAAGGGGTTTTGGCTTTTGCGGGTCGAATTTGCCAGTGCCGCACCATTGGTAAGCGATTTTGGTCTTGTTGGGTCCCGGAGGTGTCCACTCGACTCTTCGCCCAACAACTAACTGGCGCGCAGCTGCTTTCGACCCGTGCGATCTGCTCTAGCCAGTGCATCTAACTATTGATAGGATTTCATTCGCCTTAAATATATTTTAACTATATGGAATGCATGTCCATGTTACCTGCTCGGTTTGCAGCACCTGACTAATATTCCTGGCACATCGGGGTAATATTGGACAAGAAATTGTCTGTAGTCGAATTACAAAAGGTTTTTTTGGAGAACGCCATGCGCCCACGAAGAAATATATTTGTATTAGCTTTGTATCTATCATTCCGTTTTGTGGAGCAGGAGAGTAGAATATTCGACCTACCATAAACAAATCTTCCATTGTCCATGACATGTGGACATGTTTACCCAGAATGTACAAATTCCGGACTGACATAAATAGGCGGCTTTCTCGGAAGACAAAATTTGGGCGTGGAACTTTGGATTCTGGGAGATGACAATTGGGAACATATAGATACAAGTAAGCAGGAAACGTGGTGAACAAACATTTGGGAGAACTTGTGACAAGTTACCCTTAGTAACTGTACAATAACACATTCACTCTTGTTCAACCCGGTAGCAGCAACTGAAGGTGATGGCGAAATTAGCAGAAACCAGCAACTCTTGCGGTCTTTTAAATTGTATTCTAGAAAAGGAAGTGGTCTGGAATCAACAAGGAAAATGGAAGCTTTGTTTCGACCTACTTGCGTGGTGTCTTTCTAAGCAAAACCCCTCAAAATATCCTTCTGCGAGCTCTCATTCAATTAACCACAGCAACTAGCCGCTGGTTAGCAGTCAAGCCGTACGTCGCCTTGAAACTCTCAGCGTGGAAATTAGTGGCAAAATGCCAGCGTGTGAAACCACTCGAATTATTGATTCCATTTTTTTCACGTTATTGGGGCTATGCCCTAGATTAATTCGGAAACCGAAGTGGAGTAAGCTACATAACATGAATTACTGCAGAGAGGTGTCTGTTAAAAATCAAGCAGTGGATTTTTGGTTTGCGCACATGCTTCCGGTCGACAGATACAGCAACCGTTCTCGCGATGCAAATGCCTAGATAATTGTTGAGAGCACTTTCGGCTTCTTCAACGGCAGGTTTCTTCCTTTCTTTCGTAAGCGCCATTTCCACCGGTGACATATTTTGTCGATGACGTTTGAGTGTTGTAGTTCACTCGCAGATTCGTTCGACTTTCTGGCCCAGCGCCACATTATTTTCAATAGCTCTAATTATTTGGCATTCGTCCTTTAAAAGGACAAATCAGTCATTTGTCCTTAGAATTTGCTTCCTTTAACTGGCAAGCAAATGCGTTTGCCGGGGGTTACTGACATTTATCATCGGTGCGTGCTTTGGGGCATTTTCCTGGGTGGGAATAGGATCACCTTTACTCGGTGCTTGGATTAGAAAAAAAGTGCGTGAGCAAATGTATCAAAAATGAAAACCTGACTGAGAAACAAAGTTGTTGCTACATTTCTTCCATAAATCAGCAACTACTACCAGCAAATGTTAAATTCCTAACTATAACCTCTATAAGGCCGCCTGCAGGAAGCAATTGTGACTGTGCTTGTGCAAACCGGTACCATTCAGGCCGCCTCAAGTTCACACTGACAGTTTGATTATGGTCAGTTTCGCCCCCTTCATGAATGTGGCGTACACTAACCATAAATGTTTGTCATGAATGACTTTATATCTGTATGAAAGCGCGCCCGAAGTGAAGTGGACCTAAAATCTGCAGATTATGCTTCTCTTAGTAGCTATCCGATAACAACGCTGAGGAATATAAGTCACAGGCATTTCTTCAAAGTACCTCCCTAAACTGAGAATCCGATGAATAATGTAACGTGCACCCATGAGCGTAATAATGGTTTAACATGCTTTTCGAAAGGCTCGCGCACTTTCTGAGTGAGTAAGCGAACGGCACGAACAACCATGACAGTAGAAATAAGTGTGCAATATGTTACACCGAAGTGTCCCTGAACTTCGCTTGCTCCGGGGGAAGTGACTAGTAGTCACGTTAGGTCATAATAGTGAGCACAACAGAGGTAGATGGAGGCAAATGCTGCGTAATACAATACTTAATAAACTGAAAGGAACGGAACTGCCGACCAGTTAACAACATGCTTTGCATTTAACCACGTTGGCGCCAATGAAACGAAAAGCCGTTTCCGCTTCTACACATCCGACATTCATTCCAGAAGGAATCACGAGCTGGTGCTCACTGCGGTGGGCACATCCTCAAATAGAGCCGACCTCAAAAAATAACGCAGAGGTCGGCTGCGTATTTAATGATCTTGTTTAGCTTTGATGGACATCGATACTGAGATAATCCAGTTGTGGTTAACGCTGACAATGCAAGGTGTCTTATGCCGAATCTTTTACTGCTTATTTTGCCGCATTTTACTTGGTACGAAATCTTGCTTACAGAAATTAACGTCAAATATTTCGGATAAAGTATTACCGAGGGGGACAAGTCTTCTGTGTGTAAATAATTCCGTTTTCATTTGTTTTAGATAGCTTTCATTCAGCGCTCCGCCTATTAAGCCCAGAGTGCTTATGGAGAAGGATAATAAAGCTGTTTGTAGTCCTAGAGTCTATGTTTAAATTTTCTGCTCCATTCATAAGTTACTGATTCTGCATGATTTATTGGACACCCGAGTGCTTTCGTTCGAAGCACGACCTACTTCAGTCTGACGCCGTCCTAACCTTTGCCACAGGGTATTCATTGGCGAGACCAAACTCGTCCTCATAACCACGTCAACAAATGAAACCTCAATAATAATGACCATTTAGTCTGACAGTGTGCGCCGGATTATTTACTAGCTCAGGGTAAGAGAAAGGGAAATATTTCATCGAATTATTTATAAAAAAGAAACAATTCCGGCTGGATAATGTACTAAGCGAATAGAACAGCGCAGATACTAATGTCAATTTAGGTGATAATCAAAAAAATTTAAGAGTTATTAGTAGCGCCTAAAAATTAGCACAAAACAGAAGGCAACATGGAAACCACAGGCTCGAATATGTCAAAAGTAGACAAGGGTAAAACAAATTCCAAAAAACGGTAAGATTCAAAAGCAAAGGTAGCAAAATCAAAGGAATTGAACAAACCATATATATGCTGCAGCAAGCACAGATATGGTCTACAGAACTGCCAGGGAAAAGTACAAAAAGAAACGCGATGTGCAGAAGGGTCAGATATTTCACATGTCACGTAGTCACAACGTTGTATCACACAAAAAGTTCAGCAACAATATCAATATACACATACACAGTTCATGAGAATAAACCATAAAATGTGCAAACAATTTCAGGAATATCAC
The DNA here is from genome assembly GCA_004794785.1 of Opisthorchis felineus. Lineage (NCBI taxonomy): Eukaryota > Metazoa > Platyhelminthes > Trematoda > Opisthorchiida > Opisthorchiidae > Opisthorchis > Opisthorchis felineus. The sequence continues at coordinate 37,251 of SJOL01005594.1, forward strand.
GTATGCAGGCAGCTATTCTAAAAATTTACGTCACATACATGAAAATTTCACCGGCAAATTTCAGCTGCAACATTGACCGGTGAGTTCCGATTCTTGTGTAACCCACAAAACCCTTGCATCACATCGATAAGCACAAATCAAAAGTGACAT
>SJOL01005599.1:0-96467 GCA_004794785.1 Opisthorchis felineus
TGTCCTTGGAAGTCCCTCGTCCCTCGTTACGAAGGGCATTATCAGGGTAAAGCTGTTGCGAAAAGGGATGTGTTTCACGTATAGAGCACTGATTGTGTTGTGCATCGTTTTTTTGAAATTATAAATTGTTAGTGCATACTTACTACTCACTTACTAACTACTAACTACTTACTTACCTACTTCCTAACTTACTACTGTTGTAAGCGCCACATATACGAATCAGTGCTGTTGTATGTAAGTTTTGCACCGAAGTGCTAGATGTTTAACGTCGTATCACTGAACAGCTTGAGACGACAAAAAAAGCCCGGTCATAAACTTCGGGTAAACGCTTTGATCCTGTGTGTGAACCCTTGTGAATGCAGATGGGTGTGCATGGGAGTAGGGACCCAAAATATTGAAGATTCCGATTGTTTGGTACAGCATACGGTCAGAGTCTTGTGAGTGGGTGAAATTAAATGACTGCGCCTTATCAACTGGAGTCCTGGACCAAGAATAATGCAAAGTACCGAGAAATGAGAACACAAACTGTAATAGCGTGTGTATTCATGGGCTTGTGCGCCTGTGCGAAAGGGAGAAAACCGACAGTAGTTTTCTGTGAGAGAATAGCGGAATAACGGAACTCCGGTTTCAGCGTAGGAACTGAATGCGGGCTGTAGACAACCCTAATGAGCCAAGTGAGGTATGTGCTTAGACTCTGGGGACTCCACCCAGAACCCTAAAGAGATGGCCACATATGGTTGCTTGCAGGTAGCAGTTGAAAGGGAGGCAACTCAACCCGTCGGTGAAGCTTTGGATGTTGCCGCAGCTTTTTATACGTCCTTCAAGTGGACCATGTGCTATCATGATTTCAGAGCAAATAATAAAAAAAGTAAACATATGATCGGTCCTTTGTTGCTGCGTTCAGAGTACAAGGTTGGCTTGCTCGGACAGGAACCGACCGTAAAAGACCATGCTTCACTTGCCAGTATATCGTGGTTCTGATCAACCTTCCGTGTATACTTGCTATGCTTTTCAAAGGAGTCTGAAATTAATGAAACTGAGGCCAACAGGCTCAAGTTGCACGATTTACAGTCAATACCGATGGGCTATATGGTCACTCTTGGTCAAGAGGCTGGAGTGTACACAGTGAAACTGAAATCCAAAAGATGATACGAAGTAGGGAGGGGCCAGATACCTCTGTACACTTTGAGGTAGGAGGACAAACGCCGTTTGGACTGGCAGGCTATCAGGTTCAGGTAGCAGCCGAAGATTTTTGAGTACCCTAAATGAAGTGATATCAAACGTGATGGCGGAGATAGATTGATATCATGTTGATCTTGCGAGTTGACTTTGAGAAGAGTATTTGATAAGTAGTGAAGGGGGTTCTGTCGCCATATTGATTGACAGATTTGGGTCAGTGATATAAGTGTGGACACAGCACACAGAAAGTTGTGCTTTATTCTAGGGTCGAGTGAATCAAAAAAAGAGTAAATTAGGAAGCTTCATACTCTCATAAGCTAGCAAAGTTTGGCGTTTCGTTCAGGATCACAAATAGCCCAAGTGCAATTATATCAGGGGCTCTGTTTTTTTGATTTGATTCGCATATGGACTGCCTACAGAGAACAGGTTTTTTTGCCTACGATTCGGTGTACCTGGCCACAGCATTTAAGGTCTTGTTCTTAAGAACCGCGGCCTTGAAGGTTCTATGTAGTAGTTGGTGGAGTTCTGGTCTGGGGCCAAGGAACTCAAACAAGGAGGAGCCTTGATGCACCGGCTTACTGGTGTCATCCATCGACAGCGGTGGTGTCTGAGAGGCCAGAGTCAAATCACAAAGGATGAAATATCTTAGAGTGCATAAGCGTTAAGACATTTGCGATCGCGGAGTGGGGGTGAGAAGAAATGGGAGAAAATCGAACGCATATATCATCTGAGGGGAGGCAATGGGCAGGCCCCATTAAAAGATTAACTCTATCTTGCAGTCTGGTGGTGGGCCACAACGGGCGTATGGATGAGAGTGGTGTGATCTAGACTATTGAATCTAAATTGGCATCACGATAATCTCCGCATCTGTTTGCTTACACTTACCGTGTACTTTTGACCTGCACCTGTTTTACTCCTTTGTACCTCCCACTCACCATGCCACTCAGGCCGCCCCATTCAACACTGGTATGCTGGCGTGTGCGTATGTATGCGAGTTTGGCAATGATCTACTTACCCTTGTATACTCGTGTTCCGTCTGTCTGGCTCCCTCTGACTTGTTCTATCGTGACCTTCGTATGATAGAGCCGCTAACCAGAATCGCGGGACTGGCCTTGGAATAGACGACCGTAACCCATACTAACGAGCCAATATTCCTCTCTCCTTTGTTTCGTGTGCGGACCTTGACACCTCGCTGTGCCGGTGAGTGGTAGATTTGTGCACTTGTTAAAGCCACAAACGTGAACGGCTGCGGTTTGTTGAGTAATTTTGCTCACGTTTGCATGAATAATGCCGCAGGCTTTCGGATCCAGTTCTGTCGTTTAATATTAGGGGTCATTAAATCTAAGCGCAACTCCAATTCCCTTATCGGGAAAACCAGCAAAGGCAAACGCAACCAGAAAAGTGTGTTGTGTTGCTCTTTATTTTATCAACGTTAAGCGGTAAGCTTACCAGAAGAAAAGTCTACAAAACGAGCCTTCAAAAGTGATTTGAACTTGGTCCTAGATGCAAAGTGGACACCTTTCTGAGAATGTTACTCTTTGCACCAACTCCCCAAAGTTAGAAAAGCTGTTGTTTGTTGAGGGTGCATGACATAATCTTGGGAATCTTTCTACCGTCTTCGACAGTTATCGGTTAGGTCAACCGTGAAACTTCTGTCTGCCAAACGTGGGTCAAACCACGCGTAAGTAAGCATCATGCCACTGTGGAGGCGAAGATATTCCACAGAAAGGGATCCGAGGATCTCTTGACATTTTTCACATTCAACGAATTACAGGCCAGCAATCCTCCTTGTAAAAGCTCGCTGGATCAGCTCAATGAGAGTTACATGTTTCTCGCTTCCGGACTAGATGGTTGTCCTATTTGAGAAGCAGCCTAATGTGAGCACTGCAGTGCCTGGATCTCCATGCGAGTAATATTGGGGGAAAGTTTACCGAGTCACCTGAAGGAAGGTGATTGCTTTTTGAGCCAATTTTTCATGCTAGCATAAAAAGGACATGCTTGAGTACGGTCAGATATCTGAATCTCCTCTCGTATTGGGCCACATAACACCCCCTGTTCCTGCTTTCTCCCAGGTTTGCAGTACTGAACACCGCACCTGGTTGGGTCGACATCAAGGAAGGCGAGCGCAAGCCGTTACATTTGCGCTTTGCTATATTTCGCCTAGGTTGGACCAGCACTTGAGGTTCCGTCAAGTCTCGTTTTAAAACCGAAGTCTCGGACAAGTATTTGGGCGAGGATTGATCCTGGAAGAATCTCATTGATGTCGTTTCACCGCCGCTGCCGGTGGCGATGAAAGTACTCAGTACAGATGGCGAGTGCTGAGAAGCCTTTATTGGAGGCTTCCCGTCCACAGTCAAGATAACTGAAATTGAGAGGAGTTTTTCCAGTCTTCTGACATTGTGATTCGCAGGGGTCTACATTGCGTCTCTTAGTCTGCTTGGATTTATCGACATTATCAACAAGATTGCGTTACCGGAAAGCGGTGATCGGTTCTGACATATTTTGCAAAGGGTGTGTTTTTGACCCGTCATTTAAGTTGAACTAGGTTTCAAATGCTCTAGAAGGGCCAGCTGCCAAATGTATGTGAAGCAAGAGTGCTGTGCCTGGAGACGCTGCTCATAAAAAGCGGTCTAACAGATGATAGAAAGGCCATTGTGCCCCTTCTGAGGGGCCAGTAGGCCGCGCTCAATCCTAGAGATGGGTGCAGGAACAAAAATGGGAGGACAAATTCGTCGTTAATTAGACCAGGTCGCCAGTGTAAAGGGCCATACAAACAAAATGACTTTATGCAGACCACCCAAACCCATGAACACATCGCGTTCTGTAAAAATGACAAAAAGCCTGCGAAAACAATTGCTAGTTTCTGGAACTCGCCGATGGTTCAGGTCGACTAGAAATCAAGGTGCTATTACAGGGTTCGGCACCGAGGTACTTAGAACGACCCCCACGATACAGTTCACATCAGCTGAGTTCAAAGAAGAAATCAAGGTGGCACAATGTAAGCAAACAAAAGGATCCACAAACAACACGAAAATGAAGAAGCTTCACTGTTTGAAATGTCGTCATCAGGAGTTCGTGCTCATTCAAAAGATTATTTTCTTTCGAGTTGCACTCGTCTCCAAATTTCGGCTTCAAAACAATTGATAAGCCCTAATCATTTTGCATATTATTATTGTTCCACAAGAAAAGTATAGATGTTTGGCTTTATTTACCTCTTTTCGAGCGTTCCGTCCCCGTTTATGTGTGTCAAAACTTTGCGCCATAGTGTACAAAACAGCAGTGATCGGGGGTGGACTCTTCTGAAGTTAAGTTTTGGGGTCTGAACACCTTCCTCTCTCGCCGCTTTTGGCTGATTCTCGACTCCTGGGACAAACCAGCTTCTAAAGTACGGTTTGTATGTGGTTTCGTCTCACTGACCGTTACAAATTCACGGATATCCCTTTAAAGGACTGTTGTATATGCGCTGAATATCCAGGAATTTCATTTAAATAACACTCAAAATCTCAAGACCAGATTCGCTGACAAGTCGGCTATAGAATTTAAAATGTGGGTTTGAGCAGTGCATGTCGTGCAGTATAGCTTCATATCCCGTTCACAACTATAATACACATATTGGATGATAGGCTAGGCACTGAGCTTGTCCGACAAGCCACCAGATTAAAAGCTATAGTCCATGCACCTGTAATGGCTCCATCGTTGTCAGTTTTTGCACCATGAACAAATTATCTCATTAGTATCAGTAAATAAAATCAAAAGGGTACTGCCCAAGTAGATAATTTGTGTGAGCAGGAAACGCTGTTTCGAAAAACGTGGAAACAGAAAACAGATTTAGATAGGCAAAATTCACCTTGTAGTCTTCGTCGTTTGAACTTGAAGGCAAACATTAAAAAACAGAAGGTTAAGCAGACTTTGTATTCGTATTGGATGAAAAGGTAATGAATGTAAATTATCAGCACTCGCATCTGAGAAGCCTGTCCAGACCTTAATATCCGTCGTGACGAGAAGATAAGGGTTCTATGCTCCTGACACCCTGCCGCTTGTTTACCTATCATTGTTGTGTGGCCTACACTTGCTACTGTATTTGTGGTTCATCCATCATCCAGCAAATAAACGAACATGGGCAAGGCTTTTAGGATGGGATGTGAAGAGCGCAGAACTTGAGGGCACTTCTAAAAATTCGTCAGTTTCCTGTTCAGCAGGTGATAAATAGCAGGTGCGATAGATGAAACCAACATTGGTGCGTTGACACCAGCGAGGGACAGCCGTTTTCATCTTTCTTGTTAACTTGCTTCGTGTTGTTTGCTTTCTTTTCTTGCTTTTTAACCTTTTATGTTTGCAATATAATACATTATTATAATTATTATATTATTAATATAATATAATTATTATTGATATTATTCATCCTGTCGACTTCCGAAAACCTATTTATTGTCTATAGCTATGTTCGTAAACGGCACTTAAGCAGCAACAGAGAGACCGAGTTTTGCGCGTCTCTTGTTTTGAGACATTTAAGGGCTCACACTAATATTTCCAGTGCGTTTCTGAATTAGGTGTACAAGTTGCGGCCATCGGAGGCGTTATTTTTCCAGCTAATATAGCTCTATATAGGATACAGATTGTATTGATCGGTGCGACCTTCTGCCAAGATGATGCCTTTACCTCAGTTATAATGTCCTACACAACCCGAGAAGATCTTTTGCGGCTCACACGAAACTTATCCAACCACAAGAAGGCATGTTGCCGTCAACTTGGAAGTGGCGCTAGCTGGTTAGTTGGCGTTGCTAGGAATGTTATATATTCAATGCTAATTTTTGAGCTACCGACAAAATTAGACTACCGCGTCACTCACGTTTCCAGGGTACACTGCTCTGTATCCTGCATGTTGGAGAAGTAACGCATCCAACCCCAGTGCAACCTTATACACCGGTCTGCGCGCAGTCTTAGAAAGAACTACCAAAATGTTTACCTAGCCACCGACTTCAGCAGGTACTTCTTTGGTAGAGGGTTGCGCAAATGACGTAAGTTTACCCCTTGAAGTCGATGCGGGATGGCCGTGTCCCCTCCCCAACTAACTCAGTGCACATTTTCACCTCAAGTGCGCCGTCTGATTAGAAGCCTATGGGGTATTTTACAGCGCCACCTGAGATAACTGCAGAAGCCACATTTTAAATTCTAACGTAGTTTACAAAGGGCCGAGAGGCAACTGCCAAAACCATAGGGGTGTATGAGAAACCTTTTACGAATCTCTGGTCGAGCCACACAGGCACTATTGGAAACAAGACACTGTGGCTGTAGTCGTGGTTTTATTCGTCTATTCATAAGGCGATGTATTCACCGAGGTTCCTGGTCAGGTAGTTCAATCAAGACTTCAAGTGTTTTTCACAATAAAATTTACTTTGGATCAACCAGGATCTGCAAAATCAAGTTTATCAGTAATCCAAATCTTACCTGGGATCATCAGACAGTGCAACAAAAACGATCCAGTGAAGTTGTGTTAAAAAAACTTGTCTGTCCACTCGCGCCTGAAACCTGATCGCTATTAGCCGCCTGATGTTGCCTTTTGGTTTCTCCGTTATGTGTTCCAATGTGCCTTGCAACAGACAAATAGCAAGGCTATTTTACCCTTTAATTATTTTTGGTTTTCTTGTTCGGTTCCGGGAAGCTCATGACGATCATGTTACTCTTCCTACAAAACCGTCTGGCTACTGGCTTCCTGGCTAAAAATATCTTGCTCTGTACCCATTGAGTGCTTTTGTGGTACACAGATAGGCCGTTTCTGCATCTTTTTCTTCTAAGTGTAGACAACCTCTGGAAATCTGGAAGTCATTCCTTCTTCCCTAGAGTGCCAACCTTGGGGTCCGTTCACCTTTTGCTCTGTTTAGCATCCCCACTCGTTTGCATCCACTCTCCAGAATTTCTGTGTTATTCTTTCTTTTCCTGTGCAAAGATTATTTTTGTTTCACTCGCATTTGAACTCAGTAGTACGCAGAATGAACGTATTTGGTAAGAGACTGGAAAACCACTAATACACTCAACTTACACATGTCTCACAAGCCATCTGAAAGTCCACATACAAATTGCACTCGGTACACTTAACTCCATCCGGTGTTTAGACAGATATCTCGACCCTGCGTTTCAGCCAGCGATTCCAGAGGTAAGATTCGATGTTAAAACACCTTTGAAATTACAATATTCATCTGAGTTTTCAAAAAGGGACACTGAAAAGTTTGAAATTGCCAGGCGGTTGCGTTGTCTGTGCCTCATGAGCAGAATGGTCCGCAGACTCTGCTACTGAACTCGGGCTTGATGGAAATGCAAGAATGTGGTTCTTTGTGGAGGGGGACCGTAGGCCTGTACTGAAGAGGGGCATAGGTATTTCCCGGAGAGTCATCAGAGGTCTCGTGGTAAAAGCATGTCTTTGAAACATTTTGACTTCTGGTGCCTTAAACCAAAAAACTGGGGAGAAAAAAAACGCTTTCCACGTGCAATTTTCATGCAAAGGACTGGGTCTCTATGGAGGTCCAGTACATAAGTCAAAAAGATGCATCCAGTCAGTCGAACGAGAGTAAATTAGGACACAAAACTACAGAAATCGTTCATAACAACGGGAACGAGTCCGTTAAATTTAAAATGGTGTAACTAAGATTCGGACGCAAAGACAGACCGCAGCGGAACACAAAACATTAGCGCATCAAGCAGAACAGGGGGCAAATCTGTTGGTTAAGTATACAATGACTCAAGCAAGTGAAAATTCGTCCACCGTGTTGTGTGACCGGAGTTATCCTAACAGCCAATCTAGAGGCCAAGCATACAACAAGATAAGTGGCGGGCAGTCTTCCATACAGTTGGCCCGGCAGCACAAAAAGCAAAGCGTCAATACCAACGGAGACCCAAATTAAACTTCCTTGATAACTTGAACTGACCGTGAGATATTGCACGCGATCCATCTCAGCTTCGGGGATTCCGGCAAATTATGACAGATGAAGTGAGGCGCAGAGTCTTTTCCAATTTAGAAGATATAAAATGTTGAAATATTTCGAAGTTCAACGGTAAACTGGTTAGAATGACCTTGAAAAATGCGTCACTAGTAGCGTTGCAAGCTTATGAGAATTAAGACACCAGGGTCGGACAAATCATCACCCAGATTATTAAGGACTGCTAATGATGCAGTAAACGCAGAGATTACGAGGTTGTTCAACCAGTCACCGAACCAAGCCCCCTTAGTTAACGACGGGGTTCACGCGGCCGCCATGTCCACATAAAGGTATGCGTTCTGAGAGGACTCAAATCTTACAGACTTGTCAGTCTTCTTCCATTTGTTCCTCCAGCCCCGAAAGAACTGTACACAAGGTCCGACTCGCCTGGCAGCTGAATAATCGCGTCAAACCAGAAGGATCACGTAAATACCCTTTATCTTTAACTACCGTGCTCCACGAACAGGCATACTAAGAGGCTAAACTGGGGGAAAAATTCGAGATGCTCTCTCTTGACGTTTTACGAAGCCCCTTACAAGGAACATTACAGTTTGTTTCCATTAAGATTAGAATATTCAATAAGCTTTCTCACCTGACGGAGGTTGTGGTTGAAAGGCTAGCGTCCACTGGTGAACGCAGCTAGATGGAGTACCACGAGAGTTAACCTCTGCGATACCTCTCACCTAGATTTGTGAGAACGATTTTTTGAATTTTCTGAGTTGTCTGCTGTACTTGCTTGTTGACAACGCAAATGCGCTAAAGTCCAGCGTAGACTACCCTTTGGAAGAACTTGTTATTGCACTACTGTTTGGAATCCTCCCAGTACGACTGACTAAAATCGTCGGAGAACCGGCACCCTGTTGACGATATGCTGTCACTCGGTCGTCACACTCGCAAACACCAGTGACCTTTTGGGGAAGATATGGCGACAACATCCTTACTCAGACCTAAACAAAGGTCAAACTCTCCGGCGCACTATCTTGCCCTCTTTAACTCCTCAAAGTTGCCTGCAAGCCTGGTTTTGCCTTTTGCACTGGAGCAGCCTTGGGTACGTTACACCGAAAAAGCCGCTGGCAAAGCGCATCTCAAAGGTAGCACGACCAAAGGATAGTCTCAGTTTGAAAAGGGAATCTCCTACAAAGTGCAACTAAAGTCACGATTGATTACTTTCGTCCAGCGTGCTACTTATATCGCTTGTAGCACTCGTTCATAGACTCAGAATATATACTGCGCAGTATGCTTAGCTTTGTAAGAAAATCACCCAATAGCATCTCGCTCAGTATAATTTTTAGCAATATCACGGTAAAAATGACCAATAAGAAAGATTCACGCAACGCCCAACGCTTTTGCCCCGTGCTCGAAACACTTCTGCTTTTTTACGGACTGTATAGCCTAGACCCAGGTTGATCTTTGAATCACAAAACCTACAAAATTTCAAAAGATCGATGCCTGAAAGGTGTCACAGTCGCTCTTCAATCTGAAGACAAGTCTATAAGCTAAGTTTAGAAGACTACTGGAAGAAATGTTCTTGTTACCATCGGCCGTTTTCTAAATTGACGAAAGTTCTCCGCAAAAGCGACACTGTTGGTCAGTCAAGTTAGATTGTATGCTGGCGGGGAAGTGGCTCTAAACATAGGTAGGCGATAACTTTTGTGCATCGTTGGAAGATATGTCCCAGTAGTCACCAAGGGATGCGAGTTTTAATAACCCTTCGGCAACTAAGATACACGGGGTTTATATTCTAGAAGTTAAAGTCACATACAACTTCAAACACCTTCATCAGTATACACAAGCAACAAACCGAGGTAAATATAGCCTTACAAAGCTTACACACATGGCATCAAGCAAAGTCCAATGTGCCGAACTATTCTCACGCTACATTTTTTCTTGGTGCTGGTCTGTTATCCGTAAAAAGAGTCCGGTCATTTAAAAGGTGCAGCGTTTCCCCTCCCATTCCAATGAACGCATGGTAGGAACTGTAAGGGCCATCGTTGTACAGAAAGCGGCTTTCAGTGGAACGTGAAAAATAGGAGGTGACCACATATGAACCTTCACGGTGCTAATAGAAGTTTCGAAAGACTGGAAAACTGACATAATAGGGAAGAAATTTCACTCCAGATTTTGGGTCACAAGTTTGTTTGAAAGAATATGCGGTGACATAAAGGGAGGTGAAATAAACAAAAAGCAGCACACCCTTTGAGAGCGCACCGACGCTCACACACACCTAAGGCACTGAATTCAAACGTGGCTTTACATTTTCTCGCTCAGCGAGTAGAACTATCTCCACGCAAATTTCTCTCACCCAGTACTCTCTAGTTTGTGATCTTACTAGCAGACCAAGTCTGACTTCTCACGTGTAACTCTGACATGTCCAGGAAGCTGAGAACACTAATTTCTGCCTATCCTGTGCTGGAGAGTACAGTATGGCTAATGCCAGTCACATAATCATGTACCCACAAGAAGTGGTACACGTCTCACTAATTCGGTTAGTAATGAAGTCCACAATGACTTTGGAGCTTTTGCGTGCAAGACAAACTGGAAAATATTGTCACTTTATGATGGTGTCATGAGATATATCCTGTCCCTTCTTGTTTTATTTAACAGGAACAATTAAGGATTCTCCAAATGAGTTACAATCAAACGGGAAATCAATGGAACTTCCGAGAAGCGGATGAGAGTTACAGACGTTTGGTATTAGCGAACTACACTCACTTTCATACCAATTTTGTTTTGACAGAAGACTCTCTGGAATCCAGCTGAATCTCTCGTCTATGATGTTTCTTATGCAGCTTAATGTGTTTCACCAGGCCGCTCCATGTCTCAGTTGGCACGATATTCGAGATATCGCGATACATAGCATAGACATATTACACTACCTATGAGGTTGCTAAAAACACTTTAACAGTCCACGACCGGTTTCGCCCTTCTTGGGGCTCATCAACTAGGCACAGTCCCCGAGTTTCCGTCGACCTTATGTAATACTTGAACTTAAATAGCACGAAATTAGCGAAATGCACTCATGTATATACCAATTTGATTTTGACGGGAGACTCATCTGGAGCCCAGCTGAATCTCCCGTTTATGGTGAGCCTAATGAGCAACAAGAAGGACGAAACCGGTCGTGAGCTGTCGAAGGGTTCTCAGCAACCTTATGAGTAATTCAGAAAATTGGTGTGTTTTTGCGAGGAATTTTTGTCAATTCTACGCATCTGCTTGCTACAACATACACGGGGGCGTGGCCATTGGATGGTAGTCAAATCGGAACGAACATGGTGCACTGGCCAGGCGTCAGTGGACAAGCTGTAACACTAACAGATTTGGCGAGAAACTGAACACCAATAATGCAAGTGCAAACATTATTACTTTGAGTTGTATGTTCAGCAGTCCACGAACAACCCGAAGTAACTCGTCTTAGAATGACCGTCGTTGGTTTCTTCAGTTTCTTTATTCTCCCGATGGATAACGCAAAGATACTATCGGGAACCTCACAAATTGGGCTTGCAACTGACCAGTTACTAAACCGGGCTTTTAGTAAATTTTCTACTATTTTTTATACTGGCAATGTCAGTTTGTTCAATTCCGACACCCTCTCAGCTGACCATATTTGCAAAAGTAGTGAGCTTCAGAAGCTAGGACCGTTTTGTCCCATATATAATGAAGGACATTAATTTGTGGAAAATAAACGATTATTAGTCGGAGAATACTTTATAAAAAGTTAGTCTGTTGAATTGGTCAGTGAGTAGAAAGAAGCCGCACAACCACACTGGCTTGCAGAACGAGGATGACTATTTAACGGAATCTGTGCGTCTGCTCCTAAGAAATAGAAGTACACTAAAGGACTTTTGAGTAAATGTGAGATGATTGCTATGGTGTGTTCCTAATACCTCCATCTTGTCTCACTGAATGAAGTTTTCAGCTGGATGTTTCCAAGTGTTTTTTGTATTTGGTGAAGACTGTATCCTTCTAGGCAGTGTACAATTTGCATGTGCTCGTTGTGATGGTCGTTTAGCTATCGTAGCTGCATGTGCCAGGCTCATGTGGACCTGGATCATCACCTCCGCTGCCTCCGGCAACGCCCTCGATAGTTATTCAGTGGTTGACGCTGAATAAATCAACCACGTTTTCCTCATCAGGAACAGCTTGTAGTAGCTTGGTTTCAGCTGGCCTTGTGGCGGATTTCTGGTGGCAACTAGTGTAAGTCGACTGTATTGTTGAACAGAATATTCAAATGTTTCACCGACTAGCGAAACATACTTTCCACAGAACAACCTGAACGAGTTTCTTGAAGTTAGCCAAAAGGCAGTTCCCTTAAGCAGTATCTGAGGTGTATTGACCGTTGTGTACAACGCAGCACGGCCTTAGCGAAAGGCCTCCTCTTATTATGCAGTTCTACTTTGCATGTGAGTGTAGGCAGGTTGATTAATGAAAATAATGAAATTACAAAGAGACTTCAGTTTGCATTTCTAATTCCTTGCAACCTACATACTTGCGGCATTCGTTAAGGCGCATAGAACTCTATCTATTTCAGGGAATATTTTGAATTAGGTTTGCGTAAGGATGCTAAAATGGGATAGAAAACAAATTATCTAATTCTAAGGTAGACATCTGTATTACAAGAATATCATTTCGAAAAATTTCCGGCAAGTTAAATGGCTAGACAGGATGGAAACGACTCTCTTCTCAAATTACTGCATGCAATTTCCTTGTCGGGTTGATAGATCCCTTCCTTAACTTAGCACTGTACAGAACAATTAGACATACTTTTTGGTTTAATGCGAACTAGTTCTTGCTTATGGATTCAGAGCGTAAACGATTCAACAAAATGGGATTGCCGGCCAAGTTCCATGGTGGGAATTTTCACATATCAGTCAGCGAAAAAAGTATCTGGACGTTGGAACCACAGAGGAACCCAAAGTGCGAATAAAAAATTCAATGTCCTTTGCTAATCTGCTGGAGTCATGGCTTCTTAAAGTTGCGTTTCCTGCAGACTGAGGATACGGCATTAACTAATTTAGTCAGCGCAAGGTTGTCTTTTGGTATAGATGTGGATAACTACAGGCTTGTTCCTAGGCACCATTCAAGGAATACAGCATGCATGGGCCTGGGTGCTGGATTATTTAAATATCGGCTTAATGTTTATAGTGCATAGTAAGCACGCCATCCTTGCCTGAAAATGAACAATAAAACGTCCAAATAATGCATACGTCATAAGATCCGTTCCTATCTGTTTGATAGGTTTATTATTGGTTAATAGCTCGCGGTCTTTTTGGGGGTGTGGTGTTGGTGGACTAATATGCAAATTTTGAAAGGCACCTTAAAGACATTAGACTGTTCGTACGAATCCACGCACAGTTGATGGGACATTGAAGGGTTGAGATACTTCCCAGTCAGTAAATTGCACAATTGATATGTATAGATTTTTGTCCACATAAGTGAATATGTGTAGGAACTAAACGTATGTTAGTTAATCACACGTAAGCGCTTAGAGTTTCGGTGGCTGCTGAATACACACAGACTAGCTATTTCGAAGCCATCGAATCATCAGCAAAACCTTGCTTTGCCCAAGATGAAGTACTTGTCGGGTTAATCGGACTTTCCAGGGTGCATTGAATGGCCTCGTTTCAAGTTCGTGCCGGTAACAATGTTGATCTCCAAGTCACAATGGAAGAAAAAACCGACGAAAAACTGGTATTCTTAGACTTTCTAATCACGAGATTGCCAAACAGAAAACTGCATACAGAGGTCTACAGAAAAGCAGCACATATTGACCAAATTCTCAGCTGCCTCAATGATCATCCAAGCTATCATAAGCATAGCTGCATCCGGAACTTTTTCAAGCGTACTGAGACGCACTACAACACTATTTAGTCAAAAGTCATAGAACAGAAATGCTTGTACAAAACTCTCCAGATACCGAACAAACTTCATATGGTGGACTCTCAGAAAATCCAATTCTGCCAACTCAACAGCCCAAGAACATTGCAGGCGGATCGTGTTTTCACACATCAAAAATATTTTGGAGCTGACTGCACGGCTGTTACGACGGTAAAACACAACCGTGGCTCACAAGCCTGCGAGCACCCTACGGAGAGCACTATCAAACACAAACGAAGAGGCAGAAGAACCCAAACAAACAATCGACGGAACTGATTCAGTTTTTCAAACTAGAATCCGACCGATAATTCAAAGAAGGACAAGGAATGACTCATCAAGGAGAAGTATCAACTTAACCATCCAAGCACAAACAAACCGATCAACACAAAAAAGAATAAACACTACACCAAACCTGGGAGTACAAGTGGCTAATCAAACTTAAAAAAGTGAGGTTGCGATACAAACTAAGAGCAAACCAAGCAGGCTGAAGGGAACAAGCTACCAAAAACAGAAATCGCCATCACGACCAACCGAAATCAAGCAAAAAGGACCGCAATGCAACACAAACTGGGAAAGAGACCGAGCGAAAACGCCCCTAAAACACAACAAATGAGCTATTTGACACACCAATTGAATGCAAGCTATTACAAGCCACCTCGCAGCGCAGATCGCGAAGGAGTCGATAATATTGCACGAAGGGTATATACCAATTAGCCGATCACATGAGAGGATATCGTATAATCTTCGAAGATCATACAAACGCAGCGAACAGATCAACGGCCATCTGATCAACCACAATGAAGTACAGTTTATAATTGTTTATGACACTCCGGTTAGATGCAGAATAAATATTTTGTTGCAATCCTCGGCTGATTCTGAAGGTACCACCTCGTGAAAATTCAAAGAGTGAAACAACGGGTCACTTATGCACTTGGATAGACAGTAGAACTCAGCTTGGCCCCTCAAACTTCAGCCTGAGTCAGGCCTGTCTACTGCCTAGTCTGAACGGACCATCCTTTGTCTGAGTGGAACTGGTCACATGCATGCCAAGCAGTCTTTCCCCACCTCAGACATTCACTTCTGGTTTCGTGTTAACTCAGTAAAACGTTAAGCTTCTGATCATGGTAGCAGTCGGCACTTCAGACGAAACCGGTGAGATCCCAGTGCACCACTTCCCAGATGGACATAGAAGAGGTTTTGTCACGTATGTTGGAAGGGAAACAGAGGGAAACAGAATGAGCTAGCAATTTTATGGTGTGTTGCATGGCCGAGAATTATCGTTCACAGAAACCACAAGTAATTTTTTGGAACTCCGGCCAAGTGACAATCTTCGCAACATTATGGCGTCTACTATCTACAAAACGTTAACAAGAACGGCAAAATCAAAGGGGTTGCATCAGTTGTAACCGATAGCAAAATGCGACGAATTTTTTTTCACACCAGTTCAGCATCGTCCCACCTCTGCTCAAGCAACTGTCAGAGAAAATAAGCATGACCCTTCACTGGAGTGGATTACTGAAAAGTTCTAAACTAGATGGCTAATGGAAGTAAAGGTGGGTTCTACCAGCTATTTCTTCGCAAGTTTGCTTCAGAAATAGTAGGCGATTGACGACCGCTTTTGTAGCACAACAAATTCTATAGCATCAAATATTGAAGCAGCTCCGCAAAGGGCATTCTTAAAATTATAGGAACTAAAGATATCGCCAGAAGTTACGCCTACTGGCTGTCTACTCATTGACCTGTCAGCGGATAGCCGCCTGTATAAATATGAAGGTGATTTAAGGCGGGCGTTGAACCAATTTCACATTACCTCATTGTTAAGCTCCTGTCCTGGACTTGCCACTCCACTCAGTGAGCATTTTCAAATGACCGCCATTGAGGTGAGGTCCACTGGTTGACCCAAACTATGGGTCAGTGTCCTAACCTCACAAATTGGGGACTGACGTTTATGTTGGAACATCACACTCAAGGATCGTCGGCCAAATTAGCTTCCGCTCTTTCTCAAGGTCGTATGTGATTTGATAATATGAATTTTCACATCTACGGATGGTGACAAACAGCAGCATGCAAATGTTTCATATCTGTTGGGACCAACTTCTTCACTGTATTCCATTCCTTAGCTATTTGAAACTGCCAGATAATCGAAATCCCCGAAGATATCAACTAACCTTCAGACAGTTTCGCGGGACCGGAATCTTTCAGTTGAATTTTGTTGTCTTAATCATGCTGACTTTTCTACCCACATACCGGCTGTCACTGTTTTACAACTAATCATCTGAGTGCAGTTCTGCGGAATACATCGCCATCTACCGATCCACCTGGGGTGGTTGCATGAGATTCCCTTAGGGCGTGAGTCAGTCGAATCGCACCTGTCGCGTTTAACTGGGATTCTACGCCACTGTCGCCTGCAAAATGCCTTCAAGCTGCATTTGGGGTGTAGGTGCGTGTTTCGTTGCGAGAGATCAACACTGAACACACTGCAGTTTAATTAATACCCTGCATAAAGAGATGAGATGGATCTGACCATGTGAAAAACTACTGAGGCTTCAAAGGAAGGTCAACCTCATGGATGTGAGAATGTTGCGAGCAGTAACAGGTAGAAGGAAGTGACGTACTTCACTGTGATCCTCGGTCTGAAAAAGGCATAACTAAGCAAATCACTTTGAGCTGCACTCTTGTCGGCGATCTTGTAAGACAACATTGTAAATATTATTGCTGCTCCAAGTGTAGGTAGATGGCGTGCCCCGGAACTATTGTCTGACTAAAATTAGTCATTTTTGAGATCTTTCCGGGGAGAGATATTTCAGCGAATCCGAGCTTTGCTACCGATTTTTTCAGAAACTCGTAACTCGTGAAAAAAACGGGACTTCCGTGGTTTGTTGATTGACATATAAATACACTTGGCGATCTGTCTGCATTGGACATATTACGAGAATTTATGTATTAGAGATGCACGCAAGCCTCTAGACCACAGTTCGCTCCAACTTTTGATGAATATTCAAAATACCCTCGGGTCTTTCGCTCGGTGTTCCTAGATTCACCTGACTTATTGTGACGTTTCCGAACGACGGGAGAAGTGTCTAGCTGAACCAAACAAGACTGTCCGAAAAATGCGTTGTGTTTGAAAATGAGAAAATTTTATTAACTCCTAGCTATAATTTAAAACCAAGTTGATTGAACCTACTGCTGAAAAATCAATCCCATCTAGAACCTGCAACTTTGAGGTATTCGTATGCTTAAAGAAACAGATTGTTCCATTTGACACTCTTGACCCGTTTTGGTGGATTCTTAAGAAATAAGTGTGTACGCTGTTCAGTTCTCTTTCTTTAGGACAAAGCCCATACTTCTCGAGTTTTTTCTTTTTTGCAATGATAGTTAAATTATCAAAGAATATGTAAATCAATGCGTATGAACAGCGCAAGCAAAATATGATTATTTTTAGTCATGATATCAAAGTTTGATTCCCCTTTTTTACAAGGACGAAATATCTGCCGTTTACAGTTCACCCGATGAGTCTCTTCGTGCTCTTTAGTAAGCCATTTGTTTCGTACTGATTTTATGCCTTTCATCAATGCGGTGACCTGCATTGTCTACTGTGGTTTCTTTACTGGTTCCTTTCATCTGAGCCTTTGCCTTTTGCCCTCTTGGTTAACTTTGGATAGCATTTCAAAATTCAGCGGGATGAAGGCGAAATACGGCTCAGTGGTTAGAGCGCAAATTTACTGACCAGAAGGTTCGTGGTTCGAACCCGACCTCTGCCTCTCGTCTTCCCCTCTAGACTTGGGCAACCTAGCAGTATCCCTACCCTCGTGCTTCCTTCTGGTGGCATGGCAGTTAGGCACCAAAAGGGCGCTACAGCTGAACGATTTTTCTTCTGCTTTTAACCATTTGTGGTGGATGGGTTTACGACAGCATCGTTTGTATGTAATGCACGCTAAAATGGAGGCACCACCGAGCGGAGGCTACAGCGGATTCCGCATGAGGACTGTCTAAAAAACTACCCTTTTAGCTCAATACATGCCTCACCATACCCTTGTTTCTTATCAGTTGAAATGTCGATACAAGTAAAAATACACTGGTTAAGCTGCGGTAGGTTGCTTTTTATCCACACTACTCCTTTCATGGAAAGAAAATTCGAAATTTCAATATAGGTTGATTTTTCAAACGTTTTTTCTGCACATCTTCCTGGTTAATTAACTCCCTTATTGATTTCTGCTTTGGTTTTACTAGGTTGAACACTTATTTTAGTTACCTAGTTGAGAAACGACTACCAGTAAATTTTTCTTCTTCCCTTTATTATGTCATCCATGGTTTAGCACGAATATTGAATTAATTACTGTAGATCGAGTAAAATGATCCACATTGCACCTATAAAAGCTGGTTTTGAAAGCCAGTTCTCATCGGTTTGATATTTTGGTTGTTAGATAATTTCTTGATGAACGCTGACGTGTGCCTTGAGAAAGTGAGCACAATATTCACTTTTTGTTGTATGTGGAAGTGTACTTGAGCCGCAGAAATGTCTGTTTTCCAGCGGTATCGTTTGCTTGATGGAAAAACTTTGGCAATAACGGTAATGTTATGGAGAACGTCGGTGACCGCATGCAATGTTTTTTGCTAAAGAGAAGGAATGCTGCTATAACGAGAGATGAAATTTTAAGTTATCTGAAGAGTAAACACTTTTGCCAAACAAATTGTTCTATTTAGCCTCAATGTGTTTGCAATTTGAGAAGTGTTTATTTTACCTCTAACCTTATTGGACTTTGGCTGGACTGCGAAATAACTGACACTGATCTGGAACGTTGGTATTTTTGAAATCCAGCAAAACAATTAGGTTTGATTAATTTATATGAATGTCATGAAAACGTTAAAAAAATTTAATACTCATTACAAAAGGAGTTAATGGACTGTAGTGTCACAGAATCATGTGCTGAGTGCCAGGTGTGTGAACAGTCGCAGAACTCATGCCTTCTGAGATTCAAGATAATCAGGTAGATAGACTGGGCTCAGCTGCTAGTCACGATGGTCTTTACAAAGGGGGACCATTCGAAAGAGGGCCACTACCCCGAATGGACCACAAAACCATTCTTCATTCGTCACGAGTGAATGATCGGCCCTTAGAAAAAAGATTACATAGACCCGTGGTGGACTTTTGTGAGGTTGAAACTGTCAAAAATTTCGAGGAAAGTGGAATGAAGTTTTACTGGTGACCTCACATGAGGGATTGATGGTCTGAACGAGACAAATCCGTTCACGTAAAGTATTATTGTCCCGGAACATCTGAAAGTTTCACATTTTGTAGGGTTACAGAGGTGAAAATCTGGTTTGGCGAGTGACAGGTGTCAAAGAGTTGAAGCATTGACAAGTGGATTTTGGTTAATTTTGCGTCAAAAATTTAACAACTCGGTATCCTAAAATTTATGAGAGTAAGCTGAAAGCATAAGTAGTGCTGTATGAACTTATTTTCACGCTTTAATAAATAACGACGCATAGTATCTAGCCTATTATAGAAGTCTGATTATTGCCAGCTACATGAGGGCTATTCATTTGCTCTGCAGACAAAACACTACAACATTATTCTACATACAGGAGAGAACGGTACTCACTTTTGTCAGTGATATGGTCACGTAGGTATATCTCACGCAGGTAAACAGAATATTGTCCACGTATCCGTGCAGTATAGAATACTCATGCTCTGTTTACGCGCTGTTTTTCGTTTATGCAAACGAGATGAACAGGGATTCATGATTTTATAAGCTCTTCAGCACTGATTCAGTTTCTTCACCGTGCGTGTTAATTCCTCCAAAAAAGAAATTAATCACTGTTCACCACGAATCCGTAACACTGAACTGAATTTATTCCTAAGATATTACCCTTGGTTAACTTTTGATAGACACTACTGTTACGTAAAATAATATGAGACCGTCTGACGCCTACTATGGAAGGTCCGCATGAAACGATACTTGTAAAAAGACGGTTGATACTACGAAGAAAGCCTTCTGGAAAAACGTTTTTGGCTGTAGAATGGTAAAACGGTAGAATATTGGGAGCGGAATATATTCCTTGAATTGCAGCTGTGCCCAACAAGCAAGAGCCTACAACGGATGAAAATGTATTGAACTTGTATTGCGTTTGCAGTGGGCAATGTGATTTAACCGCATTTAGGAGACAGTACTAAATTGAAAAGCCTGTGTAAGTAGGATGCATTGTAGAGGTTGGGTTCACCATGAGTAATGTCTTTCCTTCAGTGTTTTACAAAAGTTGGAGAATATCGCGTTGGATCAGGAAATCATTGGTGGGGTTGGCTATTGGCTGCATACTTTTACGGGGCTTGATTTCTTCTGCGTGTATGCATCTGGCCTATTGACAGTGAGTGTGTGTAAGTACATACATGATTGTAAGCCTGTTCAATTTTGTAAACTGCTGATTAGACTGGCACAAGAGGTGGGCCTTGTTCAGACCTAGCCAACTGGTTTCTGTAACATGGTACCCAAACTTCCTAAAAATACTAGGCCCGTTTTTTATATTTCTAAGATAACTCCCCAAGACATTTTATTAACCGGACTGAAAAAACCGAACAGACACGACGAATTTCAGGGAACGGTTTAAAAAGTTGGATTGGTAGATTTAAAATTTTTTTCCAAACGAACAGTAGGTAACTCATTGGGTCCGATGCATCAATCTCATTTCTTTTGGAAAGTAATGTTAGTTCAACTCTAGTTAATTGATTTTGTTTCCAAATGCTGCCCAAGATCCCCCATAGGTTTGAAACATTAATTCTTAGCTTCACTGTCCCTCTGGCGAGGAAATTCTTCAGTAGGATACACCCAATTCGAGGGCAGAATTTTGCACCATACAATTTTTCCACTGGAGATGGTCTAAGAACTAAACCAAACGGACTTTCTGATTTTTGAAAGATAAACATGAGGCGATCTTCGGTTGCGGGCATGTGTATTTGGTACTGCTTGTTTCCAGATGTACACTTTGTTCTCACTTTTGCTCAAATAAATATTTTCAAAACAAGTTCCCTTGTTGAACGTACTATTGCCGACCCCGGTACATAATCATCATGTGCAACGAAGTGCTTCGCAATCGTGCAGACCAGGAAAAGCGGTTATGTGTTTGTCATTTGAAATACCTTGCTCATTCATTTTTTTCCGCACAGGTCGCATACACTAGTTTCCGTAATAATATACCCAGTTGTCTAACCGTTTCACAAAATGGCTGACAGTTTTGGCGTAAGAACATCAGTTTAAATTTTTTTTTCAAGTTAAAAAAGTTGCCTTACACGTTACATCACATCTACCAAGGAGGAAATTTAGTAGAGCTCAGCACGGCCAAGAGTGTCAGCGCATTCAAGAAAGTATGCGCAACAAAAACACAATACACGTACATCAACTATTACTAAATAGGCGTCTGAAGCTGTTCCAAGCTGACCAAATATAATGCTTGTTTGGAATAATTGGTGAACAATGCTTTGCGCAAATATCATGTAACAGTCCACTGACATCTTTTGAATAATCAAGAATCATTCAACAGGTTTTCACTTTATTCTCAGCAGAAGCAATAGCAACGGAGATCTCAAGCGACATATACAAGACAGCCGAAAGCCTAGTCAGTCAACTGAACTCGGTTGATCCTTACTGGTCCTGACTGCTAACGTAAGCAATACAACTAACTCACAGTGTTTACCGTTTGTCTGTAGACCTCTGAAACTTCTGGTGGGGAAATGTTTGATTGTAATGCGATGTAGATTACGCCACTGCAGTTGAGAAAAGTCATCCGTAGATGAATAAGTACATTAATGGTTTAACTATATTATTCAGCTGGTTAGAAGTGAAACAGGGGGATTAAGTAAACAATGGAGTACAATAGTTTTCTTGCACCCGTTTGAATGAGGGGTTGGACTATAGAGTGATTAGGGGGGTTTAAAAAACACTATTAAAAATGTTTCAATGGTATCTTCACCTTACACAATAACTATTTACAACGTGTTATTGAACAGCCACCTGACGACCTATTTCGTTAACTCAGTTGGTTGAGCAGTGGGTTGGCTGTACATGCTCATCCCAAGGTGCGCCAGTTCCTAATGCGTACACTTGGTAGTAGAATATCAGTAATTATCTACCCCTCCTACTTTCTATCCATTTTTACAGATTTTTTAGGTAATGTCATCCGGTATCAAGCGGTCGGGTGAAATTTTGAATAGGCTGCCCGGTACAACCTCTCTGAATAGCCCTGGTGTTCTCTCCGGGAGACAGATCGCCTTGAAAAGGCTGCGTGAATAGCTTTAGTGATAGATCAAACAAAAAACGTACGAGATACCGGGTCTTGTCAAAGACTTTATATTTTATCAAGTAATAGTGAATACAGGATATTCACAGATCTGACACCTGAACGGGTGTTGCTATGATAATCACAACCCACCCTCAACATTTGCATTTTTGGCGCCGGGTAAAAAACAGCAAGCGAAATGATGTTATGTTGTTACACCTAGCTGAGCCACCTAATGAAACAGCACTCTGAAAGCTAGCTATGCGCGGGACGGTAAAAAAGCCAGGTGAATGAAAACACTTTTCAGCCTCATGTTAAACTTTTCATACAAAGTTAGTCAACTGCTGACCTAGTCCGTAATGATTTGTCCTTATCAATTTAGACTGTTGGGTGTAGCAATGTTCCTTATTACACAAAGTGTGTTCCAAGTGAAGTTACGCTCTCTTGATTGTTTTACAGTTGAGGCAATTATGAAACAAAAAAATGAGATTATGGTGGGTCTTACCTCCGTCCTTTCATTCTGGTGGATTAGTCAGCTAGATTTAGGGAGAGTTGTCAGCAGCTGCTAACATTCGAAGCGGTAGCTTCCCTGATAAAAGAATTTGGCTCACACATTATCATGACTTGGGGATTTATGAGCTATCACGAATTCCCGGCAGTCATTGTAAGCTCTGGTCTGTAGAAAAGATGATCGTTGCCATGTATATAGACTTCGTAAGTTGCCTGCTTCTGGGTCCAGATTGCATAACACGTATGCATTTGAATTACTAAACGCCATCGGTAGTATCCTATACCAAATGCAAAACCCTTCGTATGTCAGTGATGTGTTGGAGACTCTGGGTTATACTTTCAAACCTTCCAAAGTATACTTGGTAATGATTGCTGTGGACTGGACTGATGTTAGTATGACGCTACAGTGAATGTCAATCTCTGTCCTCAAACATCTTGTTAAAAACATTTTTTTGATGCAGTGTTTTTTCACCAGATATTCTTTTGAGGATAAATGAAATTGTGTTCTATTGAAGTGTCATATGGCTAGTAAGTTCCCAGAATGTAGGATCCTGAAACCACCCGCAAATAAATAAAAATATATGTCCAGCAGGTTTCAAGCGCCGGTGGCGCTACCCGACTGTGAAGCCCTGACAGCCGGGCCAGTCGATAAACACAACCAAGTTATGTTACCGGGCTGTCTTTTGAGGCATCAGGTTTACCACTTACATCACCTAAACGCGAACACTTTCACCTAATCAGACGTTAAACGTGAGATGCCTTCAGCGTGCGCTGCACAGTGGTAAAACTCTCGCTTCGCCTGTCACATGTGCGGAGTTGAAACCTCGACACGGCCGAGGATATGTACTGCTGATGAGGTCTGATAAGAGCAAAACCTGAGTCCAGTACGTTCCGCCTTTGATGTGAACTTATCGGGATAACTGTGCCAGGAGAGGGGGACGACGATGAGAGTGATGTGAACTTGCACACTAACTAGCCTTTGACATATTGAGAAGGAAAGTAGGTTCAGTGCTTCAACTGAGTATACATTAATTAGAATTTTTTAATGGAATCTGTGTGACGACGTTGTTTGCTAAGGGCATGATTGGTGAGGTAAGGTTGCCTCGGGTCTTTCGAGTGCTCTTTTTGGTTACATGTAGAGGCTGTTTCCAATGCTGTGTGGTGCGCGGTCTTGGGACAGTTTGGTGGTAGCCCATAAATCACTGAAATATTCTACCGGATCAAGCTGGTGGTTAATATCGATCAGCGGTAAGTGACTTCATTGGCCATGTGCTTGGACGGTCCCCTTCTCAATTAGCTTGATTTTTATCCACGAATTCTCCCGCATATTTGCCAAGTCGTGCGACTTACATAGTTTTCTGAGCATTGGTGAATAAATGAATAAATCACCACTAGTGAGGCACGGACCGGCAAAATATTCTCACTGCTGATGTTGAGCATTCTTAAGGCGTACTCCAAGCTGGGTCTTGTTGAACGTCCCTTTCAAGGCATAGGTCAGAAGATGGGTCAGTGTTTTGGAAGCCAGGTCGCTTCTAAAGAGAGAAAGAATGCACTTTAGTCTCTTCGAGACTGATGAACTTCTTCGTCTAGAATGTCTCTCTGTAAATTGCTCCGGATATCCGTCTTCCACCAGGATTTTGTGTAGAAGCTGAAGCTTGGGATAGAGGCTGCTGCCGGTGCAGATTTCCTGGACCCTGTAGGCCAGCCATTTTTATTAAATTTGTCCTGTAGTTTATGTCCACAATGCGATAGAATTTGGTCTGCAGGCCAGGCTATGAAGATATCACGATAGTTACTTTGGTTTAAAGATTCGTCTTGATGCCTTTTCAATGCAGTGCACAGAAAATAGGATGTGTTCTTACAATTAAGCTTACTAAAAGCGTATGTCTGCAAGGATATAAAAAGAACTGTAACTAGCATAAGTTTTCACCTAAAGTCGCTATTTTCCCAAGGTTTTATGGAAAGTTCCAAATTTTTTGCCACACTTATAAGTCAACCGATTTCTTAACTACTGTTATAAAGATCATCTACACATATTGGGGAATATTGTCCAATTTCGTAAGCGCATAAAAGCGTTTATCCACATTTCAGTCGCGCCAAAATTCATTGAATCCCGAAAATAAACAGTAAGTACTTAGGGTGTACTTTAGGTCGTAATTTAGGAGATATTTTACCACCCAGATTCTATCAAGTTTTTAAAAGTTCTTTTCCAGTGGGTAACTCCTTACTGGTAATGATAAATATGGCAAAATAACTGGCTTGTCATGATAAATTATTTTCAAATATAGAATCGAAAATGCTAGTTGAAAAGGCTGAAAAGTTCTATTTATTTGTTCCATCCTCGATTGGTATCTGAACGATCCAGACTCAAAAGCATTCCAGATTTTGTTGTCCAACATACTTTGCGTATTGTACTCTCCATGGTTGATGTCAACTAAATGATAAAGCATAACAACAAAAGCATGTAGGGTCGCCGGTTATTGTCCGCAGTCACTAGCAAAAATATCAACCAGTGAAACCATCCGTTATCACAACTGATCTATGGTTGTCTCACGCAGGTTGTCCCACTCATCGTGTCATGTTCCTAATTCGGACATAGAATGACAGAAATTTGCTGTGCGATATTGCCCAATTGGTTTCTTACTGAAATACAAACGGTCACTTATGAGCACTGAGAAGAAACGAAACAGGTGTGAGTTGAATGGTAATAATTATCATGTTAATGAACGCGTGCCTTGACGCCTTGACTCCTTGCAGCAAATTGGCTACACGAACTACTGTTTTTTTGATCCACTCTGCATGCTGCTTATGAAAGTTGTAAATTTGTGATAATAAACAGCCATCTTTAAAATAATTTGCTGTTTACAGCTGAAGTCGGAAGCCGAATCTTATGCGTATTTTTCTCTTCAATCAGATGCCGTACACAAAAGCCGACCTAAATCACACCCGGAACGATATTCAATATATCAAACTAAGCTTTGATACGACTCATAAGGTCGATACAACTCTATACAACCCAATAACGGTTTCGGTCTTTCTGCGGTTCGTTACGTAGGCCTAATTGGTGAATTTTCATTGACCGCATTTCATACATGGATGCCAAACTGTACTACGCTGCGACAAACATTCACCGGAAAATTAAAATGGTGATGTTGGGGGACACCTACAAATGCACACCTACCAACCCGGTCCGAAAAATCTAGCCCACTGCCATATTGAGGCGATTTGATTTAGTCCGAGGTATTCAACTCTTTAAGTCTTGATGTTTAATACAGAATCAAAATGTCAACCGCTTTGCCGACTCTCTTTAGCTCACCTCTCTACGGGAACCACTGTGATCTCTAACTAGCCATTTTATGCTGATCGTGCTGACTCAGTATTAGCTGAATTTCCATTCAATGATTTTCACCATTGGTTCTCACAACTATAGACGAGTTAAAGTAAGTAGGTATTATGGAGCGTCAACTGGGGACCCAAAAATAATGTCCTTTGAAAGCAGGCTGCTAAAACCAATTGCATTTTTCCTCCGCAAGTACCCAACTTTCAGCTCGTATTGGTTTATTAATTTGTGAATGAAAAGGTTTCAGACATAGCAGAGAAAACCACCAAAGAGCAACTCAAAATCTGTAGCACCTACAGGTTTATAAGTAACCACAACCGCGTCAGATGACCTGAGTAACCCACCAAAGCAATGTGAAAATCATTCTGGAAAGGTGCTGGAAGAAGTGCTGTTCAAGACTACAAAATACCTACCACCAAACAAATTAGGGGCAGCTGCCAAAGCGCGCGAAAGCGTTTAAATACATCTAACTGTGCAAGGAATTAGTTTACGACAAGCAACAGAAACAACGTATAATCGAAAGCGGAAAACAAATAATACTCTACCCTTTGTGCTTTACACTGCGCTGGGAACACGGCAACGGGAAATTACATTTTGGCAGAAACTGATGACATATAAACATGCTTTTATTATTTTCGCGCAGTACGGTTACTCATAAGTTAGTAATAACATTTTGTCTGTGAAGAAGGAGCCGTGCATCTTAGTAACTGGTGAGATTTCGATTACATCGGCCAGATTTTATCTGGTATATCAGTGATTCTGTTAAAATACGTTCCATTATATATTGCCAAGGTTGCGCACTGCAGTCTTGAAAATCTCGTGAAAGTATCGGAAAACGGATGGCTATAACAACCGTTTTAAAACGATATAGCCACCCTCGGGGAGCTCAGGGACGGACTTTTATAAAGATTATTCGGTTTCGTTCAGCAGACAGAAACTGACATTCGGAAATTTGATGGTAATACGAAAATAGCAGAAAAATGCACATTTATACAGGTTAAATATTGCTATCTAAATAGCCACAAAATGTAAAGAAGTCACAAGGATCATTCCGCACTGCACGCAGTAAATTTGAAAAGCTAACAGCAACTGAGCTTATACGAAAAGATGATTTAGTCAACTGAGGGAATATGTAGGTAAAGCGGATGACAAACATTAGCCTCAAAATAGTTTCTTCATAAACATCAAGACTACAAGGTCATCAAGACTGTTTCCTTTAATGTGCCATACATAAAACAGAGAAGCTTGAGTGAACACAGAGGTCGTCGTTTTATCGTTTAAGAACCCCTTGAGAAGTCAGTTCAGTGAGACCATTCAAGTGTTCAGTGGCAGGCCTCACAGTTGTCTCAGCGACTAATATGACGGATAATTGGACAAAAGGTTATGTTTACCGTACACTCAGCTCCATTGTCTCTCAGCCAAATGTGTGACTTTCAATATTCAGCGGCATGAAATCATACATGGCTCAACTCCAGCACAGTATCTCTTTCGAATGTAGCATTTTATCAAATGTGGCACACGCTGCTTGCCTTAATGTCATAAGACTTGCGTCACCAAATATTCTGTCCCATAAAGGTTACAAAATACTCGCATGTGCTAGTATCCCGCTGATATGTACAGTAAGATTTCTATAGAAATATGGTCCCCTACATCGCCTCCAGGGTTTTCGTGGCTGGTATATTCGTAAAGGAACCAATGGCATTAAATTTTTAAGACTGTGGTCCTAAGTTATTTCTGCGCTTTTTTAGCTGATCGACTATGTTCTTCCCGGATAGCATATTGCAGGAGCTTTCTTGTTTTTATGGTCCAGGTTTTAATACGTTTGCACCGTATCTTCAACGGTAGAAGAGTTTACTTTGTGTTGCCCTAATTCTATTTGGCTGTACTAGTGTTCAGGTGTTCAGGTGTTCCGGATATCCCATCTTTTTGAACTGCCACATGAGAAAATGTTTTCGGCAACAATGCAAATTCCGTCTTAGAATGTGGGTGTGTCTTTAAGTACAACGTTTTCGGTAGTTCCCCCGACAGGTAAAACAATAGATCATATGACAGGTTTGTTGTTAAATTCGATGTCTAGAAAATTCGAAATTAGCGTGAACTCAGCTGAAGCTATTTAGCACTAGGGCTGAGCTGCCATCAGGCTTATTAATTACAAATATGTCGTCTGCATGCAGTGACTACAGTGTGAATTGCCTAACGGGTGCATGCAGCTGTTGAGATTTAAGTGTGCCCATTAACACATCTGTCGGAAGATCCAAATAAGCTCCCTACGCAACTCTACCTTCCTGTCGATTAATTCCACTAGTACAGCTGAACTTAACATTGAACATGCAGCGCAGTAGCAGTTCTCCAAGGTTTAGGGTAGGAATATCAATATAGTTGCCACTGTACAAGATGAATTCACAAACTTATTTCGAGTTAATCACACAGCTGATCATCTGATTCCCAATAAGGTTAAAACAGCTGTGCGGCAGTGCTGCTCGTTTTTTAAATCAGTGACCAGTTGTTCCTTAGGTGGGACCCAGCATATATGAAAACTGAGCAACATTCGTCGGAGCTGTGATGTTTTATGTGTTTTGAAAGTATAGTGTGAGCTTTAGCATACCAACCTGACAGTTTTGGGATATTTCTGCATCTAAATTATCCGCTTAATTTTGTTGTCTATTGATTATCCAATCAGGTGCACAAAATGAGGTTATCGCTGTCAAATGATGTCCAACGGTAAAACATGGTGGTTTTGCTACTCATCATCCTCTGTTGCAACACAAGTCAGTTTGTTTGCCATAACAGCCAATTTTTAATATTTCTGTCTACCTCTGCCAAATGTTTGAGCCTCAGCTTACATCAATCAATATCAAGTCCTTCGGTTCAGTTTGATGAGGGCTGAGATTACATGATACTCTGCACAGCTGGTATCGGGTTGCTTATGATTTTATCTGTTTTCCGCACACGCGAATGCAAATCAAGCAGGTCATTCCCATTAAAGCAGAAAAAAGTTTGGTTTGAATTACTAGCAATCGCCTTCTGAACTTGTAACCGGTAAATTTTGAGGACACGTTTTGCTAATTAGCGGGTCTCCTTATCTTAGCACTTCTGAAGGAAGAATGCTTCGAAACTCGGTTAATAACCCAAGCTTGAGGCTGGTTTATCCACGTTTTCCTATTAGAACAAGGCTTTTACAAATAAATACAAACTGGTATCTTAGGTAAGTGGCCGACATCAGGAACGGATTTTCCGGTCAACTATATTTCAACGACTAAATGCTCATATATACGTTATTCTCTTTGGAAATGCACGCAGAATACTCAACTGCTGGTATTCACATAAAATAGGGTTTATGCTCGAACTTATGTTGAAATCAGTCCTAGTTGTGCTTCCTGCTTATCCATCCCGCTGGATTTCTGCATAGAAATTTCAACAATAGCCAATGTGAAATTTTAAGATACAACCCTTAAGTTTTGCCAGCGTAGGTTCATACTACGTCTCAATAGATAGTCCAACCCCAGTTGCTGTACTAGTACATTAGTTGACCGAGAGTGCCACAAAATATGTTGGTGATCCCCTTAAAAATGTAAACTCATACTTGCTGCAGAACGCTAAATGAATGGATGAATCAGCCATCAAGTTAGGTCTAACTGTCTCTGAGTGTCGGATGCACTTTAACAATCATAGGGTCGTATTATGACACTGTCACGTGTGTGGGCTGCATCTGACTATTCCGCTTGGCCACAATGTGGCCTACTTCACTTCTTGATGGTGAGAAGCGCAGCTACATGGTATAATGGTAACTGATTCGGTAACCGTTTCAAAGTGGAAGTTTGAAGGGTGCAACCGATGAAATAGTGTGACCGGAGAATCGAAATTTCACAGTGCTTTTCCTCTGGTATACGGAGCAGCGCTCATGCGTCCGGTTATAGGTTTCTAATCACCTTGCACCACATCACAAGTGAAGTTTTGCCCACTCGTTTTGAGTGGCCTGTGTCTTTTTGTAAGAGTGTTGTCGGTAGCTATGTTTCCTTTTTATATCACTGGAACATGTCGTCTAGTTAGATATGGTTTGTATTTATACAGTGCTGGTTGCAGATGCAACGCAAATAAACCGGACTGCTTTCCTGGTAAGGTTTTAAGGACTACTAATCTCGCACTCCCCAAAGCATCAGGAACAGGCGGGTAGGGTAAAGTTTACCTCGTGGCTGATATTTGGATCACCTATTAATTGCTGTTGACAAAAATTGGTTTCCGGATCAAGTTTTACACCGGGACGACAAGCGTTATTTTAGGTACAATACCCAACATTACACAGCCAAATCATCATGTTCGATATTGCAGGGAATGATTGCTAAACTGACCCAACTAGAATGATCCGGGGTAGTATGACGAATTTCACGGAGCCGGCTCTCGCCGCTCTTTGACACTCAGGCCACAAGTACATTCGTCAACTACTCAAGCAGGTTTCAGCTCGCCTCAGATAATCAACCAAGTGGCCCGGGGAACAGTAACCTGGTGCCTCTTTACACTGGACACCAAAGCAGTTACTGATTGAAGTAAACTAAACAATTTTGCCGACTGGACGGTCAGTGGAGCCGTAGTCGATACTACAATGGCAGTAGAGCGTCTGTTGTATTCACATCATGTTGCCGGTCTATGTACAAGCCATAATTCACAAAGCCTTAACAGATAGTTCCTTGTGGATTTCAATGGAAGTATTAGGACCCTAGTGGATAGAACAAATGTTACAATCGAATGATGTAACTATTTTCTCATTTTTTGGACATCTTTAATGGAGAGAAATTGAACTGTATGGCAAATTACCGGTTAAACCGCGGAATTTTTGTCGTTGGTCTAAGCGTTATTTACAAGAAAGACTGCCTAGACCTGCTGAAAACATTTACTCCAGGGGAACTGTCACGTACTTGGGTGCTCAGTGTAGAAGAGGGCTCAATCCAGTTCTATTTTCGTGCCCAGTCTGACTGCTGTATGTTTTGTAGCACTTTTGTGACTTACTTTGGTACATTAGCTTGTTATGCACATAACCAATAATGCCATAATGGTACACTGTGTTTGGCACTAGCTGACAATTAAGCTCTAGAAAGTAAGGATCGGGGCTAGAGTCAGGTAGGAATACGCTTACAAACACAGCGGCGGATAAACTATATTCTTTAAAAGTACAATGTTTCAATTTTTTGACTAAATTTCTACTGTATTGCGTACATTCAGCGCGCAAAATGTGCTAGGTTTTGCCAAAGTATTGAAAAATCAGGGTATACTTCGTGACCTTTAATTCTTGCTTTTTTATGCGTGGAAGTTTGACGTATGAATGTCTTCTGACCGGTTCGGTTATTTGGTTTCTTTCATTTTCATAGTTGTGAAAATCATCGGTTAAAAAGTAAAGTCATGCAATATTGCCGTAGGATGCATTGGGTCTCCTGAATAGACTATACGTTGCACAATACTCTCAAGACAAGGATCGATCAATACCGCCAAATTGTGGTAGACGTTCTCTTCAAAGATTTAGATGACCGTCATCTTCACACCTGACATAGAATACATTATAACCAAAACATCGGAACCATTGTCTGAGTAGCCAAGTAGACGTGCCAGAATCCGGATGGTGAGGTTTGATCCTCGATGGACACCAATCAATCGACCATCAATGCCTTCCACATGGTCCTATGACCAATCTCGTTTCGGAAATAAAGGTGTGCGGATACCTTTTTAAGATGTGCATCATTCAAACACTTTCAAAAATGTTCCCTGTGCTTTGGTAGGACGGATTCCAAGGGTATGCATGAAAAGGGGCATGTAGGAATAACTTTTCATATGGCTGGAATGACGTCGCTTAAGTGTGGATATTCTGAGGAATCTAGGTTTTGTTGATCACCTGGAAAAATTAGCTCCTTTGATGCTTCACGGACTAACATTTAGAGGACTGCAAATATATAGTCCCTCTTTGTTTAAACTCTAAACCAAATATTCTGTTGTAACACATTCTTTCAGTTTCGCCTGCTTTCTTTTTATGGGACAAAAAGTACTCACCTTGCTTCCGTAGCGACTTGTCAATTTCTCTCCTCTGATACTATATCCATGAGGTTTGGAGGGAATAGTATCGAAACGCTGCTCTTTGCGGACTACGTGTGCCTGTTCCGCGGATGACTGTTACACAAAACTACGTTATTTGTTTACTTCTTAATGAGCTTACTAGACTGAGGTTGATGACTTCATCGCGAGGTGTCAGCCGCCTGGGTAGTTGTTAAAGTAGGCAAACAGCATTTTAGCCATATTCACTTAGTAAGAAAATCTTTCGTTGGATGACAGAAATCAAATGAAATTCACTCCATTTTTCCTTGGTTGGTATTGCGGAAGGCCCAGTGAGAGGATCGAACACCTCAGTAACTGTTTTGTTCTGCTACCTGCTCGTCGGATAGATTTGCTTCCCAAAGTTCAGCTGATTCTGAAACACTACTGTATGCTTTCCAATATTCTGATCCCTACGCTAAGGTTGCCCTGGGTAAACATCCTGGAGGACTTTTCACAATTAAGTGGAAATATCGCTGTGGGACATATCCAACTGGGTCAGCAATCTTAGTATGTCTATTGAATGTGGTATCAGCAAGGCAGGTAGTATGAGACGTTCGCTCACAAACCATTACTAGCTAGATCCTGTTTGAAGCTCATATCTATGAGACAATCCTCGAAATGGAGCAGTGTTTAGTTTGTGTCTTATGCTATGGTGCCACATATTCCTGGCTAAAGAATACGGTTAAGTGGCACGACTAAAATTTCTACAATAACCTAGGATGGAACGACCGGCTAGAGTATATATTTGACCTGCTGGGGAATGCTTCACAGGCCAGGTCGTAATCCAAAACTGTACGTTGTCTGTGAGGTCGAGGTCAACGATGTCTTCAGTGCAAAGGCTGACCAAGTCATACGAGCCGATATCCCTTCATAACTCTGCGCGAACAAGCCGTTCCTCATCATCTGTGCACCAGTCGCTATCGACTTGTGTGCTTTTGTTTGGTGGATGGTAAAGAATTGTACCTTTTCGCATCATGTAGAGGCGTCGCATCCTAATTCTTTGCCACGATATGCCTAAGACGAGGCAACGATGTGTTTTAATGTGCGTGTAGAAATTTGTGACGCAGATACCTGTTGAATTGCGATGATCTCCTACGGCGTCCTGTGTTGATACCAGTTAAATCAGGTAATTATTGTTAGCCAGGTACACATTGGTTGAATGGCATTCTGGGCTGCTTTTTACAGATATGCTATAGAAAAGGCCAATGGCCTTAGACAATACTATGGAACACAAAATAAAACCATTGGCATATCCTTAGAATACATTGCTACATGGGAATGTGGTAAACGTAGTCCAACACCATGGTGGTACTGTTTGGAATTTTTATGTGCAAAACTGTTTTCAGTTCTAAAATATAGCAAGCGCCAAATCTGCCTTAAATGACGTTACATCAGAATCGACAGCTTCTTAATCTCCATTAGGATTAGATCAGATTGGAGATTCTTAACAAAGTCAAACGATTACCTGGCGTGACTTTACACCATTTGCATGACAACTTGGTGACGTTCCATCTTTTGTGCATGCAGATCTCACAAACACAAACCCTACGGCAGCATCCAGAAGCACAAAAATCCAAAATTGTGAGGAATGACCCAATATGACGTGGTAATAAAGTCTGTAAAAAATTGGTCAATGGCAACGCAGCATTGAGAGCACAATATCATAATCCATTTCGACAATCTACGCCACATGGCACTTGTTCCCTTATCCTTGCTTCGGACTGATTTTCTCATCGATTTCCAAAATCCTTTCTCTTGTAAAAAACGGAATTTTGTAGATTTCAGCGTAAAAATCCTAAGTGCTGAAAGCATGTACACAAATATATACCAGGATGTAGGTCACAACTACGACTTCCCGTTTAAGTGATAAGTGCTCTAAAAGCTGTGCTTTTGTGGACGTTTGCCCTGTATCAAACCTGGGAACTTCACACTTCAGGCCTATAAATGAGCTCCTGATATGACTTCAGCAAAGGGTCGGAACCCTCTGTCGTCAGGATCCTCAACCAAACTGACGTAGAATATCGGCGAATTTGGGCAACTTTCAAAAGGTATATGCACAAGAAAGAGGTACACATAGATTTGTAAATGCTCATTTACTGATCAAAAGCAGAGTAATTCGAATTTTCCCACAAATTGAAATCATACATAAAAAAGGCTATTGCGAGCGTGTTTTCCATCTAAAAAAGTACAATAGAAGTTCAGCCAAAACCCACTCATGTAACCATTCTTTATGCTTTCAGGCAAGAGCCAGTTTTACCTTCGTCGTCCATGAAGTTATATATTTTATGACCCATCAGTTGCTCAGAGTTTGAGTTTCAAAAATTCATCTATTGCCAGACCTAAAATGAAGAAGCCAATTAGTCTGCTATCGGTCGGATTATTCATTGGGGTATTCCGCCTGATCGAGAAATATTTTGCACGTATATCCTTGTACCATATGCAGTGCAATTTTAGAAGTGTTTCGATTTCGCTCGCATTTTGATGACACAAAGTTTATAATCACTGGTGTGAAAATTTCTAGGGTGCAAACGGTACAGGTCGAACATCATCCACATTGTAACAAAGTACAAAATATTGTCAAGCAAAGTGGATTAACCTGAAGCACATCCTAGCAGTAAACGGAGACACATCATCTACCAAAAATGTACATAGGCCGTAAGCTGATGATTCACTAATGAAAGCCTAGAGAAGGTTTGCGCGGCATCATGGTAGGCAAGCTTACCTACCTTTTTTGTTCAAAGCTTGCTGCTACCACGGTGCTTCATGCTGCATGTATAATAATACCTAGTTGATAACCTCTTCACAACGGAGCCCAAGCTCATCTCAAGACTATCTCGATGCAGTTCGTCTTCTCGTGCTCTAAAATGATAGACTTGAAACGAGTATCCCGAACTTGTTGACAAAGGCCATTAAGATGTCTGGTTGAGTAGATTCCTTTCCCAGTCTAATATATAAAATTAATGCAATAGGCCCTTTTGTATGCCAACAACAGGAATATAGCTAAACAAGGGTGAGATTGTTCTTAAGGTGGTTATATTCCCCATAACCCCTTGGTGCTCATAACCAGCATGACGGGTGTTACAAAAACTTCCATCTTATATACATACAGCTCCTTAGAGGTGCTTTTTGGGGGCCACCATAATTTTTTAGAGGTTGAACTTACCTTAGAAGGAATGAATGCTGTGGAATACATTTGGGCATATATCTGTTCGGTAGAGCCAAGGATTCCATAGAGGCGACGAATGTGCTACAGTCTTTCAGCTCTAGAGGATTCGAATAACACTGCTAACCAAAAGTTCCCCTTTGAGGATCATCCTCATTGAGGTGATTTAATTAGGAGCATGTTGTGTCAGGGTGGGAGTTGGCCGATGGATTTCACCTGATTTTCTGCAAAGAGCAGATAAGTACACCGCTGTTTGTTCAGATATTTTGTCGAACATAGTGGTCATTAAGAGAAAGCTCGGACCACTCAGTCTGGTAAGGAAACAAGCTGTGGTATGTTTAATAAGCCGGCGAGCTGAACCACCTCCTCGTGGTGCCGACTGAGGGGC
This sequence comes from Opisthorchis felineus, assembly GCA_004794785.1. Taxonomy (NCBI): domain Eukaryota; kingdom Metazoa; phylum Platyhelminthes; class Trematoda; order Opisthorchiida; family Opisthorchiidae; genus Opisthorchis; species Opisthorchis felineus. The sequence continues at coordinate 35,778 of SJOL01005599.1, forward strand.
CTGGACGTCAGCCTGGGTGAGCTAAGAGTTCAGCATCTCTAGACAGGGCTAACCACCCTGTTTGGCTTCTGTGTGTTGGCTACTTTCGACAATGTACACTACGAATCATGTGGCGCCGCCTCACCAGTTCCAACGAGTACACAGGAGAGACTCGTGGGGCTCACGTGTGAGGAATGTGGCAAGTGCTGCAAATCGAAAGCTGGCTTGGTAGCCCACCACCGAGTTCACGACAATGAAAGTGTTGGTACGAACATGGTCGCCCAATTAGCCTGCGCTGATTATTATCGCCTTTTTCCGACGAAGACTGACCTGAGTCAGCATCGCCGGCACGCACACCCCACCCAGCATAATGCAGATAAGCTTGGCCGGGTGAGGTATTCGGGGCCCAAAGTCCCAACAAGAGTCACAATCGCTCTTGTGCCTGGCTAACAATTTATACCCGTCTTGTGGCACGGAAACCGCGCTGTTCGGGAGATTGGAGCAGTATTTTCCTGGCCGATCGGCTATCAGCATCAAAACCAGGTTACGGGTGCTTAACTGGCAAGCACAACAACAATCATCATCTGGTGGCCCTGACCAAACTATCGGTCAAAGAACGGCCTACTCGTCAGAAGCTGATGACTATAGCGTCTGGTTTAAACAAACCGTGGATTGTGCCGTGTCACTCTTGGAATCCCATGCTGACAGTTCGCTTGCTAGTGTTGACCTCCTGGCATTTGCCTGAGGGTTGCAGTCTGGCACCATGACACCGAAGCAAGTCCTGTCGCTTCTGGATCTCCACGCCCCCAGGACATTTCCACACACCTGGAAAACTGTGTCCCGGCGCTTTCGTCAGTTAGCCCATCGAATTCCGGTCAACCGAAAGCAGATCCACCGAGCCAACTACGCCGCCATCCAGACCCTTTACCACCAAAGACGGAAAGATGCAGCGTCTGCTGTGCTCGATGGGTCATAAAACAATCTATACAAAGGTAACCGCGGCCTACTCCTGAACGCCGAGCAGTATTGGAAACAGGTGCTATCAGCTCCAAAACACGTAGATAGCCGGCTAAGTCGCGCAATAGTACCATCCGATTGGAGCTCGATCGAGCCAATTACAGGAGAGGAAGTCGGTCGTACGATTCGTTTAATGAGAAATTCGTCCCCAGGCCTGGACAAGCTCACGCCCAGGATGCTCCGCCGGTTCAATGCTAACGCGCTTGCTGGGTATTTCAACTTACTCTTATTACCTGGGGGTTGTCCCCCACACCTGTGTCGTGCCAGTATTACTCCAGTTCCGAAGGTCCCAAATCCGACTTCACCGGATCAACTGAGACCGATCTCCGTGTCATTCATTCTTGTCCGATGCTTTCATAAGGTGTTTGCTGATCAATGGGGACATAGATTGAAACTGTCCTCACTCCAGTTTGCATTTCTACATCGAGACGGTTGTTTGAAAGCTACATCGCTGTTACATGCCCCGCTTCGTCACTCTTCAGCGACTGCTTCTAACCTCAGCTTGGCGTTTGTAGATATNCTCGAAAGCGTTTGATTCGGTTTCGCATGACACAATCGTCAGATCTGCCAAGGCGTTTGGAGCACCGTCACCTCTAGTTCGATACATCGCACAGTCCTATGAGAATGCTGTAGCAGTTTTCCCCAATTCCGAGGTCCACTGCCACAGAGGTGTGAGGCAAGGAGATCCACTCTCCCCATTATTGTTCATCATGGCAATGGATGAGGTTCTTGGATTGTCGATGCCGCAACTGGGATATCAGTTCCATGACACCCTAGTAGATGGTTTTGCCTTCGCTGACGACTGGGTCGTGTGTGCAGAAAGTCAGGCTCGCCTTAAAGAGAAGCTTGAAGCTGCTGCGGTCGAGTTGGGAAGAGCTGGTATGAAGATAAACGCCCGAAAGACGAAAGCGATGGTGATTTGTGGGGACAGGAAACATCGGGCGACAGCAGTCTCAGTCGAACCATTTTGCTTCGCCGAGGAACTCATCACTCCTCTGGGTCCGACAGACACCGTAACATATTTGGGCATTCCCTTTACATTCAAGGGGAAAGGGGTCTTCAACCACCGACAGCATCTGCTCAAACTGCTCGATGAGGTGACGCGTGCCCCGTTGAAGCCGCATCAAAGAATGGAGATCACGAGGAACTACCTGATACCGAGGCTGACATATTCGCTCGTGCTCGGCCAAGTCCACCGTAACACGCTCAAAAGGTTGGACAACTACATCAGGCAATCTATTCGTGACTGGCTACGTCTACCGAAGGACACCCCGATCAGCTACATCCACGCCGGTAAACAACATGGGGGACTTGGTATCCCAAGTCTGAGTACAACAATCCCGATGCAGTGGAGAGCGCGTATGGATAAGCTCCTTTCTACCCAGTTCCGAGTACTACGCAATGTGGCCAACGATTCCGCATTTGGCAAGATTCTTCGCGATCTCAGCCTTCCAGTCCGAGTCAATGGTGCATGCGTAAACACCAAGGAAGAGGTGGTGGCTGCTTGGGGTGATAGTCTGCACAACCGCGTTGACGGCCGCGGTTTACGAGAGTTGGTTGCTTCGCCCCTTTCGAATCGATGGCTTGTATTTCCAGAACGAGTGTTTCATCGGATATTTATCCGCGGTATCCAGCTCCCTGCGTACTTGCGACACATTTATGCGTGGCACATGGCGTTGAGTGCACATCCTTGCCATTGAATCTCACAACAGACCCAGTATGACCGACAGTTTGTGCCTGATGTGCGAGTCTTGACTGTGCTAGCCCTTACCGCACCTTGAAGAGCATTCAGCATTGTTTGTCCTTTCTTCGGCTGTTGATCTTTACATGCGTGTTTCCATGCCAAAATTTTTACGTACGTTGGGATCCATCTTATCTGACTGGAACTGTTGGTGGCATGACTTCGGAAGAGACGTTTCTCTCCTTTACCTCATATTCTTCTATAACCCTTTCACATTCATCGCTTGCATTTACTTTTTATGTCTGTGAACATGCTCTACAAAAATGAACGATGATAAATTTACGAAATTTAACCTAAAAACCCATTCCTTCAGGGTGTTGGGAACATTATTAGGTCATGGACAACCAATGGCGTGATCTCATACGATAGATGGCTTGCAGGAGAGGTCAGATTTGTCTATTTTATTTGTGGTATATTTTTGAAAGAATTACAGCATTTTTAGAGTACAATATGATAGTGATGAGGCAGTTGTGCGCTACTCTGGATAAAGCCTGAATAAAAAGGCCCCTCTTGGGAAAGCATTCACTATTGGTGTACACGTCAAAGGACCAACAAAATAGACATCTTGCACGAGGATGGCCTTCACTGTATAAAACATTGGTTGTCATCGAGGAATAGTCTAGAGCTGCTTTTGGTATAATCACTTACGAAACCCCGACTGAAACTCCTAAATTTAGACTACCGCCCAAGGTCTTCTCAAAGACTGCATTTCGGTTTCAACTATTAAAACGGACTGTGGGCTAAGCATTCATCTAGATAGCCTAAGTGATGCAGTCGTCCCCCTATGGGCAGATCAACTTTAGTGGTGATAACCTAGAAGCTGCAAAATTTGCTGATTCCCTTTGTGCGGTCTCTTCACAGGGAAGATCATTCAGGAGACATGGATACAAGATGGCAGAAAAGGGATCAGCACTCACATTTTTTTGCTGAACTCAGAGAATGGGGGCTACTGGTGAGGTGTTGTGTACTACAGAGATAGTTGACGGAACAACCAAGCAAGAAAACATGCATTGTTCTATCTAAATCGTGCAGTAAACTGCTTGCTTTTTAATTGGCCTTATCTAGAGAAGACAATCGAAATTGTGGGTGCAAACTGTCAGAGACTCCTCGTTTAATTCTACAATATTGCCTGGAAGCCTGAAAACTAAGGTTGGGTCGAGTAATTTTCCATTGCGTAGTGATACGATTTTGAAAGCAGCTCCGAGCCCCTCAGACTCTCCGTCGGGCAAACGATCCGTGAACAACAGGTTAGTCATTATTTCTAACTTCTGAATTATTATTTAATGTCACGGACTAGGTAATCGTCAGGTCGGAAAGTGCTTTAAATTTTTCTGGAAAATAGACGGTCGATGCACCCGATCAACCTGCCGTCCAAAGAACGCTAAAGTACCTTTCTCGATTCAGGCCAACCAAACTGAATAAATGTGGCTTTCCGACGACGCAAGATCAACAAATTTGCGAGAATAATCCTACAAAACGGTGAGTCAAAGCCATTCCACTCTAAATTTGTAATGTGTACCCGTTACTAACCAGGAAATTGCCATGGCGTTGGCTACCTTAACTCTCTTGTTTAAAATTATGGCTTTTGCTGGAAATTGTTTATAGTCGTGAGACTCTCGGGCGGCTCCTGCAGTGGAAAGAAGCATGCAAAATTCAGATTTACGTCAGTCTTTGTGTGACTTTTTTGCTGACAGACGTAATTAGAGAACCGAACGCATTCACTGTGTTCCCAGTCATTTGATCCATTTTGATCAATAACCTACTTTTATGTTCACCGTTTACGACGTCATCTGCAATTTTGCAAGGAAAGAAAGCACAAATTTTGACTTAGAATTTGTCCAGGCTTAAGATTTGTACACCTAGTTGTCCTGTATTGGCTGAAATCTATGCTGATTTATTTTATCGTCTGATGTTGACAAGGGTACACAGGCAGCCTGACCGAGCGAGTGTGTCGGTGGTTCAAGTTGCTGACATATAATGAGCATTGTTCAACCTGTCATTATCAGATATTGCGCTTAAGATTATATAATAATAAAAGGGCAGCCAGATGTGCCAGAGCCAAGAGTCTTGGATACCTGAAACTGTTCCCAAAATTGAACGATAACCTAAACAAAAATTCCTGTTTTCCTGAATACGCAGCAAAAAACTGGTAGCAGAGACATTAAGTGGCCGGAACCTGACCGTGTTGGTGGTTGACTAAATCCTTGAGAAGACAATTTGAGGAGCATCCATTCCATACCCCACAACTTAACGTCGTAACAGAATGAATTGCCGAAAAGCATGGGCTTTTCTAACCAATTATTACATTTCCAAATACAATAGTCCGTTTTATATGGACAGTGATGAAGTTGTATAACGATATTTATCCTACGGTATGCTCAGTGTAATCACACTGTATTGCAGCACGGCTAGAGCAGTTAGTTACACTTCTCAAACTTGGAAATGCTGTTAAAAGTTTTGAACCAAGCAGGGACGCTTGTGAAGTTGAAAAGATTCACAAATAAGTCACACAGAGCTTTGACCCAAACTTTCGCTTCTGACTAAAATGATATGTACTTTGCACAAGCGTTGCATTTTCTGATGGTAATCATTTTCGTGATCGACACAGGCGGCAAAGTAAGAAGCTGGTCACTGTATTTCAGATCTTTTATGGCGAGATCTAAAGTGAGATAATTTTGGCCTTTCACTCTGTTGCAATTGCGAAAGAGGTTTTCGAATAGTTTTTTACCATCGGTAGAAGATCTCTATTCTCAACAAGGAACGTTAATTCAACTAAGCCTATTTTAACTATCCTCCATTCGTGGACTTCGATTGGGGGTCTTTGAGACAAAAATTGTTGTTTCACTAGAACACCGTCAACATATTAAGTCAGACAAGAACAGTGAATAAGAATGAATTCATGGGAGAATGGAGCTTCACTGACAAAGGGATGAACGAACACACTAGGATCGGTTCCCTATATAAAACAGTGAACAGGATCATTAAACTAAGCAGTATGGAGAATAAAAGAAAAATAAACAGACCTAAAATTGAAAGACAAATTGTCTGAAGTACAACATAAGACTCCCGAAAACAGGCGGAAAGAAGGCCAGCAAATCATTGAAACAAACTTGAAGTATAGGGACAGCGGTCGTTGGTTAGTTCGCTGCGCTAGGTTATTTGGTTGCAAACGTCTCGCCACCAGTCGAGGTGGGTGCGTTGTGAGCGGAAGTGCGTTGAGATTGGCAGTGCGTGGTTGTCGCGCGTACCTAGATTGATCTGGGTCTTTCCTACCCAGATGGGCCTTGATCAGCCATTGACTTTTCAGCTGAGTCATTCTATGGGTTTACTGGCTGACCTGTCTTCCGATGTGCTGGTTGCCCCGAGACTTGACTTCTCTGGTTCTCCCTCCGTGACGTTTATTCGTTTACTCCCACAGTGAGTTCTGTTTCTTCTTCCGTTGGTTTGATGGCCAAAGCTGACTCAGTGCCACCAGTGAGTTGGCGGTCTCTCGTTTGTAAAGGTGCGCAGAAAAGGTCGATTTTGCCCACAATCTGCCTGGTCGATTGATGGAAATAGAACTTTGACGTCAAACGAGTTCATAATAGCTCATCTTCCATCCTGACGTGGCGGAGATCTTTTGAGAAATCTTTCAGCACTACTCACTGAATATTTTGATTCGGGAGTCAGGTGATTCAATCTCACCCATAAGTCTTTTGCTGGCATACATGCAGAAGTACCTGGTAGTGAAACAATAGGTCTGCGTGGGGCTCGCCGTCTACATACTTTCTGAAGTCCATAGAGTTGCGATATTCCTATCGTCGGCTCTTATTCCCCATTGTTACTGACTGTTATCTTGTGTGTTGCTTATAGTTTTCTGAGTGTGGTGTTGATTAGGCTGAACGGTATGGAGGGGGGTCTTGATGGACGGGTAGACATATGGTCATGTAATTTAATAGTTGTTTAGCCTTCTCGGTGTAGATCGGCCTATCCATAACGGTTGTAATTCGTCCTTTATCTGCTGGTTGCATTATAAGAGATTCATCTTTTTTTGTATATTCTTGAGTGCATCTTGCTCTTGCTTTGACATTATATTTCTTGCGATTACCGACACAGTGGCCTGCCCAACTTGCTGCTGAGCCTCTTTAGAAATGTTCGAAGTTGGCCAGGTAATTTTTATGGGATGCGTCCTTGGCATTGAATTTGAACGCCTTAATGAAAAGATCCTGTTCCTTGGAACTCACGGGACGTCCAGATAAGTTTCTAGTCCAAACTGTCATGGATTGTTAGTTTAGCGCCCTTGGTGACTTTGTTCAATTTAGCTTCTAATGCCAACGTGCGTCTTGCTCCACCAAACTGAGCACCACCGATTTCCGCTCGCATAGTGACGAGGTGTTCTCAAGCAAATGGACAGGTATGGTGAACAGTTCACAGTTTACCCGATTGATAACCATGTAAGACAAACAAAGCAAAAATACTTGGACGTCACTCAAGGTGACTGGCCAAAAAAAAAGACAGTTTGTCCGCATTTTCTTTGATTATTTGGTGGTTTCCGCTGCGATGTTGTTGGTATCTTCCACATTGCATAGACTCTTTCCGTAACTTTGATTCCTGTTCTGATTGACTCACTCACGAGTTTTGTTGCGCTGAAGTCCGTCTTCCTTTATTTTACTTAAGTACTCAAGTTTACAATAGTAGTACTTATACTTTTATCTGCTCATAACCGGTCCTTTCTCAATCTGCTTTGCGCTGTGATCTCACGTTTATGGGTTTGGCTGGCTAGCTGCACGTGCCTCTTTTCTTTATGGAGGTGGATATTTGTGTTTGACCAGTTAGTCAAATGCTCTTCTGATCTTACTCTTTAATGTATGGGTTGGGGACGGATTTTCGTCAGAACGATTTGTCTGTTGAATTCAGACTCCCTTACCTCTTTTATTCTTCTTTGGAGTTTCTCTTTCGACTTCCTGTGTAATTTTAGACTTTCTGCATACTCTTTAATTGATTCGTTGAGTGATATTGAATACAGCTTTTGATGTGGTTCTTAGTAGAGTACAACGCTTCCATAAATTTAAGTTTGTTCTCTGTTCCTGCTTGCAATAGTATGTAATGTTGCTGCGAATGTTGTTCCCGTCAAACTCCATCTTAATTCGTGGGGGCGTGTGAGAAGTAATGGTGTCTTTTGACAACAATTTTGTGTTCACGCGGTCTGGTGGCAGATTTCTTTTAGGTTCCTTAGCAGACTGATTACCCGCTGCAGGGTACTCCTCTGATAATAGCATTAACATGGCTATCCGTGACAAAGCATGAAATTGAACACCGTGCCTCTGTTTTTGATGATGTACCCCAATTTTGAAGGGTAATTTTCGAGTTTTGCGCGCAAATCAACACTTATCTCGTTAGCAACTGAACAGTAGCCTAATATTTTGTTTCAAAATTTTGCTGTCTTGAAACAATCTGGATTGTCGAATGATGTTTAAAGCATTTGAATTTCCATCCGATTAGTGATTTTAAGTGTATATTTTGAGTGTTGTAATGGCTTGTATCCACAAGCTTGGAATGTGACTAAAAATTCATTCTCTTCCGCAAAGTTAACAAGTCTCACAGGTTGTGACAGATGTAATCCAGTTATATTCCGGGGGAGGGAGGGGTAAATCAGTGATAAGACTGTTAAGGAAACTAATAAAAGCCCGGGTCCTACTACCCATTAGAAGAAAATATTTACTCGACTGTTTGACAGCTCTACCGAGAAACCCGGTGAATAGCTGAGAAAGACTAAATCCAGATTGCTCTGCCTGATCAGTTATTAATGACTAATTTTTGGCTATCATTATTGAATCACACTTTTGAGTTTGTTTTACCCTCATTCGTCATCACCAGTGCAAAAATTGTATACAGCAGCCCAAAAAGTGAAAAAGTACTAAAAGAAAACTTCACATTCCTGACGAGTTCGATCTTACCTTATTGAGCTTCAAGCATCATTTCACCTTATGCACTGGCGTTTGCGTATTTTGCTAGCTATTACCAATGATTTTGTGCAGCAAAAACGTTTCTTCGCTTCGGTTTGGTACGGCATTTTTCAAGACTATCTAGAAACTTTGGTCGCTCGAACAACGTTGTGATTCAGCTTTAATCAGTCACGTGACTTGTATCGGAAGTCTTTGGAAAGCTACATCCGCAAGCTTTCTTCTGTCAATCAAAACATTTCCTGACCACTGAGACTGCTACTCAGTTTATGGTTTTCTTAAACGGTTAATTCGGGATAGAACTCAAAGAGTATGAAGGGTTTATTCTTGATTACAAATCTTAATCTTGCAAACCCATCTCGGCGTCAGCAGATGGTTGAGTGATTACGCCAGACGTTATTATTGTCTGACGAACACCACCTCTGAATAAAAGAAGTTTTTATTGAGTTTTCTGGAAATTATCGACAGCTGAACAAGAATATAGTAAATCGGAATGGTAAAGGTGGACGATCATATTTAATTTGTTATTTACAGTCTAGGGAACGATCTTGTATTTGGAAAGCAATTATGGGGTTCCATGTCCAACAATTTTGGTGTAGCTAACTGAAGTGACCGTGATCTGATGATGTCGTACCTATTTACGTAGCGCCCTGTGACAGCACAGTTTCTTTGGTATGGCACTGCAGAACAAATTCGTGAAGGTGGCATGCTGTGCGCTTGCGTCAAGGATGGTTCTGAAGTGTGATGGGGCGAGAAGTCTCAGTGGATAGAGCGCGAATTTATTGACCGGAATGTCCGCAGTTCAAACCTGACATCTACATCTCGACTTCTCCTGTCTAGGCTTGGGCAACCTGGCAGTATCTCAGCCCTTCTGGTGGCATCGCAGCTAGGCACCGAAAGGGTGTTACAGCTGTAGGATTGAAGTGTGATATCGGTTGCACCAGAGTCAACTTTATGGGGAAATCCGGCGTTGCGCCTAAAAAGTGACACCGTCCTGTCAGTTTCTTGCTACACTGAAGGTCCTGGATATGTTTCTGAGTACCCAGTATTTCAGAATACATGCAGTTTAACTATGCACACGTTTTGGTCGTGGAAGAGACTCTTGCCTTCTTTAGTGCGCAGGGCTTCCCAGATATTCTGATTTGATGGCCGTTGATCAAGTGGGGGTTGATCCATTTACCGAGTTTGGCAACTGGCTGGCGCGCATTTCAACACCAGACGAAGAAACATCGTTAGTGCGTAAAACTCACCAACAGCTATTTTACCCAGACGAGCTACCACGAGCTACCACGAGCTACCACGAGCTACCCACTGTTTAGAGGCATTGCCAATATTTTGGTCTGAGGAGAAGAAAAGGCGTATATTGGTCCCAAACTATTTTCAGCCTATTGCCACCTATTATATTCAGAGTCTTCCATAACATGGAGTCAGCTATAGCAACACATACCCTGATACCAAAAAGAATCCCTCTAAAATGGACCGGATACATAGTATATTAGCAGACAGTGTTAACGAATGAGACCACTGCTAGTCAGTCAATTCTGGCTAGCGGTGCTCTATTTGCCTTGTTTGAAAGAGACTCTAACACAAACGATTGGATGGGAATTTTTATGGCTACCCAGTGGAGGGATTAAACAGATGAGAGATCGCGATATGGCATTGATGCATTAAAATGTTACACTAATCTAGGAATTAACTTTTTTTGATCACCTGGCTGACCAGCCCGCCCTATGTGAACTACAATCAAAACCCGTAAAACACCATGGTTTCAAATGCCTTCAGACCTTAACTCACAAAGTGTTGCTGGTCTGGCCATGTGGCAATCAACATTTAATCGGGATAATATGTAATAATAAAGCACATTCATTGGTAAAGATCCTGTGAAAAGCCGCTCAGAAGGCATTCAAATAAACGCCCTCACCAGGGCTGCTCAATTGGATGAAAGTTTAGATTATTCTGTTTACTTTCTGCAATTAGCTTTTTAAAGTCACCATGTAACGGTGAGTCTAGTTTGAACGACAACTACTGATGAAACCGTATTGCACAGCAATGATTAGGAGTGATAATGTAGTGGAAAACGTAGACTGATTAGTACACATTTATGACGGGAAATCTAGTGCTTTTTTGTCATTAAGGCTAGTCAAATACTAGTACATCCTTTGATATAGCAACACCAAAGAGTTTAGGACTACAAACCCAGTGAACTTACTTAAGTCATATTGTTGCGTAGAAAACAGTAAACTGTCAATTCGACTTTTACATCTCTAAGATCAAAACAGCCTTGAAAAATGTGCTATAACTGAATCACAATTTGTTTTCTTTTATATTTTTTTCTCTTTCCGAATAGCACCAAAAACGTGTTAAGCCTTATCTCTGGTACCCTAAAAGCTACTCATTTTATTTTGGTTTGTTCAGAAAGTTTAGGTAAAGCACTTTCAGTTGTAGACAGTCAGACAGTGAGCCCTTACTAACATTCTTGTACCTTTTTGAGTAAGCTTAGTTGTGTGCTTCAAGTAGACCATATTATCTGGGTTAAAATATACACACGCGCGACAGCCAACGCAAACATGGATTTTCTGCTTAGCGGATGGTGGGTTTGGGCATTAGGTTTAGCGAATGCAGCGATCTGGTGTTAAGATGTTTAAAGTTACTATTGAGCACGAGACTGCGTCAACACTGCTCTTATCTGAACAGTCCTATTACTTGCCCGTTAATTTACAGCACACATGGAACTGATCAACACAGCCAGAACTATTATGAGGTTGTAAACGAGCTACATACCAAAACAAACAGGGAAGCCAATTCCAGTATCTCTTTTCCCCCATGTACGCAACAATGGTTAGCATCTGTTAGGCAGCGCAAAAATTCTATGTTATTCTTAGTGGCAACCAAATAAGAAATTGGCTGTAGTCGAGACCATTTTTGCCATTTGATTTCTGCAGAGGTCAGATAACGTCGTAACGCCTTGAAGACTACATATTACAGAAAAAAGCTCAACGCTTCTCCGGCGGTAACGTGGGATATTTAACTCACACATTTGTCAAAGGGTGCGTTCTGTCTATGAAAAAATGATGACACAAATTTTTACAAGCAAAGAATGAAATTTGGTTTCCTAATTAATTTGATGAACGCTGCACTGTGTCCGTCATCGAGGGAATAGAGCACAGATTAAATCAAACTGTCAATCCGTTCCCCCATTGCTGTTTCGATCAAATATTTTCCCCTCTAAATGCGTAGAAAGATCTGTCCGTTACTCTTATCATTCATTTCTCCAACAAAGAGTATGGCGTTAGACAAGCCCTCAACTGTGGGATAAATTGGAAGATTTGTGAACCCGCAAAAATAAATTTCCCCAAAATCTGAGTGATTTATAGTGGTAGACAGATCTTTATAGCGTAATTATCAACCATAATGCACGTTGATGATTTTATTTGCACAATGCGCTTAGTAGAATAACTACAGCTACATTGTGCCGAATCAAGTTTTATGCTGCATACTAAGCTTTGACGCTGATGTAGACCGGAGGGAATAGGATTGGCCGGAAAACGTGCAAAAATCTGTCTGAAGCCATTAGTCGGCCCAAATACGAGTGAGCGCAGGCATCAGTTGCTTATCTATAATACAGCTGCCGGCATGACCCATCGGTTTTCCTAGGTTACAGATATCAGAAAATCACACAGTATAGTGCCATGCAAATTTTACCAAGAGCCAGGATTTGGCACACATTTAGGGAACCAGTGAGTAAACTGGCGTTATTCAACCAACCATAGGTTAACGATATCATTTTGACATCTGACAGGTAGTGATTGGAAAAAATAAACCTATCTTGGTTCTAGTCATTTATGATTAAATGATGGCTAGTAAGGCTGGTCCTGCCACGTGTTTTGCTTCCACAAGTTGTACAATTCCACAAGCTGGAAGCAGTATCGGACGGCCTGAGTGCAGTCTAAATGACTCACATTTTCGCAATATTACAAGGCGCCGCTTCAGAAGACTTCACACCGCGTGAATGGCAAATTTTGAGGTTATTTTGTTAAATATCATGCCCCATACGATCTCAAATGCAAGTGGTACTTTTTCATCCAAGCCATTTTCTCCGTGGTGACATTTTGTGTCTTCGATTTTGGGCTCAATTCATCTGTTAACGATAAGGTAATTTTTGGGTGAGAGTTTCGTCCACTTGCTTTAACTAGTCTAACCAGCGTAAATAGTTTCTTATCAGAGTGCATTCAGCTCCACCAGTGTTTTCCCTCAAAAGTTTCCGGTATCAGATATTTTGTCCTTCTATTTTATACGAAGGATTTTGCAAGGAAATGAACTGGTGCGCACGGCAGAGAAACGTCTTAAAGGATTTCAAATTAAAGTTCAACTTCATACAAATGTTTGCTAATTGACTAGAAGAAGGCAATTCTATTGGTGGGAATCTGCCACTAAATTTCTATGGAAATTAGAAAGACAAATAAGACCCGTCATTGATATTACTAAATTTCTCCATAGTGGTCTTTTTAAGTGCTTTCAAGCGCGACACTGTTACCTGACAGTGATCTAACCGTCCCATTTTGTTCGGCATGGCAAAGCCACAGACAAATCCACATGTGAGCCAAATATTTACATTGTATTTAAACATAAGAGAAGCGTCAATAAAAAAGTTAACTACTGAAAAAATTCTACCAGTGCCAAGTAGCAGTTGTTTAAAATCACCCTTCTTTAAAAATATCCCCCGGTATTAGAAATATTCTTTCAGAAAATTTTTTTATTTTGCCGCCTTTTCCTGCGAAAGCCGAAAACGTTAATGATTATCTTAATTTGATAATTTTAGTTGAGTTTTTGAGCCGTTTGGAACTCGCTCTAGCATCAGCTGCATGGTTTCGTAACGAGGTCTTTTGGTGCTATGCAATGATAAAAATAGAGATGAGCATTCGTGACCTTTCTTGTAGTGCTTTATTGCAGCCACTTGGTGGGTGTATACGAAAGGTGGATAAACTGTGGTCGAAGTTAGGCAAAAAGAATGCCGCAAAAATTGTCATGTAACGAGGCAGATGACTAAAATTGGACAAGGTCATCGTACCGAATGGGCAGTGTACATGCTTGAAAATATCTCGGCACATCCTAAAAACAGAAACATGTGAACGACAAACTTATAGCTCTTGAGTACACCCTGGTGGAAAGCACCACATGCTGTATACCTTCCCATTAACTCTATGCCTATGATCTTCATAAGGGTTGAAGGTGTTGTGTTATCTCCATTAGTTCACAGTTAACTTTCGTTGCTCTCAAAATTCGTTTCAGTAACTATCCATGTCGCACACTGAAAAATTGACAGAATACTAAAAATGCCGGTGTTTGGCATTAGTTGTGATATCTTGATATAGGTGCATGGAAAATGTCGGTAATAAAAGTCACTGTTTGAGCTGTTATGACATTTCGCATTCCGCTCTTATGGTAGTAAAATTGCTGGGCTTATTTACTTCCACTGTAGCTTCAAAGCAATTTCATTCTGTTACCACTCTTTTGTGGCTACTACTTATAACCCAACTCAAAAAAAGACAAAAAATGTTCAATAATTGTAGACTCCCTGGTAGTATTCAGAGTGCAAGGTTTCATCGTATTTCTTCTCAATGCAATTATGTTCATCACGCTGACTCTCAAGGTTTGAGTAATTTGATGGGTCACTCTATTTGAGGCTTTCCATAGTTTGTACAGTCACGCTATTTTTTCCAAAATTTGTGCTTTTTATTTAAACGGTAGGTTGCTCCTAGACAAAGTCAGATTCGCAAAAATTTCACCTTTTTTAATTATACGCATGTATCAAGAGGAATCACTTAGTTTACTATCCAGCCTACCTGACTGTATTGCATAGCTTGGTTATGTCTTCTATCTGAATCGACAAATTCACACAGCATTGATCAAGTGAACGCATATATTTTGGTAATTATAAAAACAAAAACAGTCCAACCGCACGTTATATGGCAAATAATTTTTAATGTTGAACCCACCATAAACATGCATGTATTGAGCAGCACTGGTTGCCCGTTTTGTGAGGCTCTGAAACAGAATTTCAAGTACTAAGTTTGTTGTAATATGTCGCAGCATTGCCTTAGGCCGATTGAAAAATGTTTGATTCTGATGGCATTCCCTTCTAGATTTTTGCACTGGATTTTGCAACTCAGACTTATGCTTATTGGGAGCGTCCTCATGCGTGATCCAAAGAATATTGTTCTATTATCTCAAAAAACCTTTTGTCAAACCCATTTGTCAAACCATCTGTTCTTGCATGCTTATGGCAAATTGCAGTTACCCTATTACCTAGGACTCAACTGCACAAGGAACTCAGATCAGTTAGCCCGCAACCCCATCCAAAACAGTTCTTTTTGAGACGGGGGTTGATATTTTACTAAGACCACCAAATTCGGGAATTTTGGAAATCCGTTTTGTAGCGGTCAGATGTAGATAATATATGGTCATATTTACGACCAAAACAAGACTGTCAGTGGGTCAAATTTCTACAACTTTTTACTGGGTCACACTCGTGCACCAAACAATGAAGTGTAGGCGGTTGATGAATATGAAACAAATTTGAACGTTGTTTAGCCACTCTACTGCCGCACATCACATAGCAA
This sequence comes from Opisthorchis felineus, assembly GCA_004794785.1. Lineage (NCBI taxonomy): Eukaryota > Metazoa > Platyhelminthes > Trematoda > Opisthorchiida > Opisthorchiidae > Opisthorchis > Opisthorchis felineus. The sequence goes on from SJOL01005599.1 coordinate 51,077, forward strand.
TTTGCGACATAAGCCCAATATAGTGATGTGCTATCACTCAGTGATAAACACTTGTGGCGGTTGACTCAGCTAGGCTACTAGAGCATCCAGATGCATGAACAAAGCCACAACTTCAGTCATTTTGCGGACAGCTTTCTGTGGGTTATAAGAAAGGCAATATTTGTGGCGGCAGTTCCAGTACACAAATGAATAAATAATTATTCGTTCGGCTCCAACATCTTATTGGTGTCTGGATGCCGTGCCACCCAAAAGAGGTACTAGCACTTGAGGCAGCCTGGTGCAGCAAATTCACTTGAAGAAATTTTCAGCTGTGATTTGAATGAGTTTCTCGTGAAAGTCAAATCGGAGTGCAAGTGTACTTCGCTGATCTCAATCGTCATGCACATAATCCAGCAAAGGTTGATCTTGTCTTCCATTTGCAATCTAGTGTTTAGTTATACTATCTCTAGGAATCCCTGCTGTACTGGCAAATTTTGTAATACGACTATTTGACGTCGTGGTAACGTGCAAAGGTGTTATTTATTGAAATACTACATGAACGTTCTCAAAAAGTCTTGTTTGGAACGCAGTTTAGGGGTATTACAACCCACTCTGTTACTGCAGATTACAGGGGAAGCAGAAAGGAAAAAAAGATATTAACCTTGATAGAGTTTCTTTCACAAAGCACTAATAAGATCACTCCTATTGCGGATGGAAGGCTTGCAACCAAATTGCCAATCCCAGGAAAAAAGCCGTTGACAAAACCGGCCTAGTAAAGTGTTTCATAAGAATAAATACACAGGAAGAGACAGGTGGGGATTATTTGGAATACGCAACTCGACTGCTTCCAATACTTCTAATGCTCTGTAGTGCAGGATAATTATTGCAATATGTTAGCAACCCAGTATGCTCAGTGAGTGAGTATAGTTTTAGTCCAGAACAGTCGTCTGGAGCATTTTCAGTGTGAACAACACTGTCGCAGTTACTTTTTCCTTGCGATGTGTAGAATTCTGAATGTTTTGAAAAGCGTGACCTGCCAAGGTCAAACTGCTAGGTGAATATTGCCAGACAGAATGTCAGAGTGATCGACAAGATAGTGTAAGTGTGCTGTAAGTAGAGGTGTGGAGAAACAACGCATGGTGTATGATCGTTTTGTCATAAATACGCCGTTTTTTTCTAATTATGTCGCATTCCGTGAACCCTGTTACATTGAAATATGAGCAAGGCCTTTAATACAAAGCCCGAACCATATATTGAGCGAATGTGTACTTGTCAACCAAGGAGATGATTTCTATCTATCTCAATCCCAACACGCCACAAAGTTGCTGAATGTTCTCCTCCAGGAGTGGACGAGTTCGCGTTGTCAACTGATAGCAGGGCACATTTTCAGAAATGACAGCATACCAGAGTGACTAGAAAGCCTCATTCAAAAGTTTCCTGACATCTCAGATTTTGATGCACCAGTTAAAATTTAAGATAGATGCAAGGATTGTTATCACAGTTATTGATCCCTGTCACAGAGAAAAAGAATCCGGGTTAGTTCACCTGGCCTGTCTGCTTTGAAGAACAACTTTGTTTCTTCTCTGTGAGCCAGTCAAATAGTAACTGCTTCAAGAAAAACAAAATCGTTCAACAAAAGATTTTCTTCCCGCCCGTCCGGCTGGTTTACCACATCAAACTAAACGTTTGTTAAAAAACAATGTAAGGAAACAATCAAGCATATTTAAGCTTCTTCAAAAGACAAAAAGCACAGGCTGCGACGAATTGACGAAGTACAAACATGTATGACATTTCTAACCATCAAAAATTGTTGCTTCGTAAGAATAACGACGTCGTCTGTGCAATTTTCTGTTGTTTATTATGAAATCTCCGCACATTTTCAACATCACTGTAGAGTCAGACGAAGTTAAATGTTAGGATGAGGACATTGGAGCGTGCTGAACGCATTTGGTGCTGCTCTTCAGATGAGTGCATAATTTTCTCAGAAGTGGCTTTTCGGGCATTTTCTTTCACTATATCTCCTCGATTTCTATTTATTAAAATGGACTACTTTTTACTTTCTGTTAATTTTGTTAGAATATCAGATGTTGCTTTACTCTATGACCATAAACATGATAAATATAAATAAAAGAATCCTTAAAGAAGGAATCAACAGCGAATTGGAATTCCGGAATGTTTATATTCTATACATTGGTTGGGATTACCTGCATCAAATAATATTGGCACAATAACCGGTTGGTAATTGGATCTGGCTACTCAAATGATTATGCGTTCCAATGACTGTTATTTCACTAGCAGCCATCCAATAGTCTTCAGCATCCTACGTTTTCCGTCGGTATTTATTCACCAATAAGCATGCGCCTGTTTGAAGCAAATTTCGGCATTGGTGCTAGTTTGCACACGGTTGTTCATAACGATCAACAACTTTTTTGGAATGGCGGATGCGGCAGTGTTGCGACTTATGTTTGCTGGAATTCTGATATGCATACTGTATTTTCATTCGGCTACATGTCTACCAAACTCGGAACTGTTGAAACGATTTAGCAAAGAAGAACTTGAAGCAAAGATGAAAATCATAAAAGATGCGTACGAAAAGATCTTGGATAATAGGATGCAGGAGCTAAATGCGTTTTATCAACTTCATGGACGGCCAAGGTAAGAAGCAAGTGAGAGTGAACCAGTTTTGTAATTTTCGGATTCAGGCGAGGATTTAAAGTATCATAAACAGCTACGAGTGTGATCATATTTTGAAACTGTCAGTCCTATGTTCTTAATGGTTATCAGTATATTGCAGCTTTGCTGATTTTTTAGTGATAATATCATAAATACACAAAAAGTTGTGTCTGTTGAAACCTCTGAGTTGCAGTTGACCGTGTTTGATTTTTTCCCAGTGACCGTTAGAATACGTTGTGAGACCAAATAAAGCTTCTCTAACCGCATCACATTCTGCTTCTGGTGGTGGCTGAATTAGAGGATTCAGGCAATCAGCCAGTTTTCCCCGTCACCCTTTTCAGGTAGATGTGTTATTTAAAACACTTACTATATAAAAATATGCAACTAAGAATTTAAATATTCTTAAAAGACTTACGTTTTAACATTTTGTACTGGAAAAAATTTTAGTGGTGCGACCTTTTATCGACACCATTTTGACAACACACATGATTATTCCATGTGGTGCTGTGTCAAACCACACATGTGGTAGACTATTTAGCTCCGGCTGACAGAAATTAAGTTGCCATCAAAAATGAGTTTTCTTTGAGATTTTTTAAGTTTACGAGTTAAAACTCTCACCTTTGTTTGGCATCAGTTGACTTATGTTTAGTTGCAACTGTTCATGCTCTTTCCTTGAGTATTTGAAAAGTAAGCTCTATTGGTCATGAAACAATTATGGATACATTCGTCTGATTTGGTGTTCTGGGACGGACTGAATTCTTATCCGTTCACATTTTAAGGATCGTTGCTGTCTCACTTGGAAAACCCTGTGGCTATTTCAAAACAGGTTGCTTATTTTACGATCTGAACAATGAAAGAAGCATCAGGAGGACAAAAAATATTGACCGCAGAATTATGTCTCCGGTTGTTAATATAAACAGACATAAAAGGTTCTGTGGTGTTTCACTTAAAAAAGTAACCTGAGCTTTGTCGTGTTTTCTACGACAGGAGTCCCACAATTCAAAGAATAAATCCAGTTATTTTTCTGTCTGAATTTTGAGGACTCTACTTATTTGGTGTGAATGATAGGCTTTGTAGAGTAAGTATACTTTACAAGTATCTTTGGATATTTATTCTGATAGGAGAATGAAAAAAATGGTCTCGTGCGTCATAGATTGTCCGATTAACCCGCAGATTTGAGTAAAACTGTTTAGTTATTAGTTGGAACCACTAGTTGGCCGTGGGTCTGCTTTATCAGGAGTTTTTTAGTGTGTCCAATTGGCGGCGGAATATATATAGCCACTGCGATTTTAGACAGATTTTCGGTCATTTCACCCACGGAAAATTTGTTGGTGGTAAAGTGAACGAAGAAGAGGCTTTAGCATTCACAAACGTTTACACTAGAACAAAAACAGATAAATTAAAATTGATTTTATTTGTTTTGAATTTTTGTGCTTCACCCCGTCAGCATCGCCGCTGGTAGTCATGACATATGCGGATGAAGCGACAGAATTTGGAAAAAAGTCAATGAACTTCAAAATATTTGCGATTTCAATACACATCCATGTTAACCAACGAGTTTTTAACATGTTGCTCTACTGTGAGTTTCAGCATATTTGGCGCAGAAATAAAGGTCCTGTTAGCAGTAAGTCATGGAAGCACTTAGGTAGTGTGATCTTCCAAAATTGTTAGTGCGAGCAGATCAAAGAATTCACACAAACCTCTTTCAGCTCCGCATCACCGACACTGACATAAATTAGGCCAATGTTCAACCGGGGAGATGCGAAACTCAGGTCATTACTTTAACGGGGCTTTTGAATAAACGGATTGTGTATGAAGTTCGCGACAAAACTACGGTTAATGATATTTCCAACTTCTTGTAAAAAGGGCCTGATACACGTAGAAGCAGTCGTCATTCCGCCCGGCATTTCAACGTTCAGGAGATATTGTGATGGAATTTGTGATGACACCTCAAAGTCTTCAATATGAGAGATGCACAATGTGTCTCTAATCAGACCGTTGCGGAAATACAAGATAATGAACAACAGTTCTGCTTCCTGTAGGCACTGAATTTTAGCAAGTCCTGGTAAGTTCTCGCTTTTGTCAGAAGATAATCATCTTTTGTATGTTTAATGGCAATAATGAAAACATAGATGCCATCTGCTTTTGCGGAATCAACAGCAGCGCTTTAATAGGTTGGGAGTAAATTGAAAATCTGTGCCTTCCGACCAGGTTTTTGCAGAAATGTGCGGATCCATACAACTTTAGGAAATAATCCGGGCTTCAAGTTTGTAATGTTTGGGTATCCTTTAAAATTGAAACTTGTTGCTTCCATGTTGTCAGATTTATTCTCAGGATTCTTAGATGTTCTGGTGGCTGATTTTGTCCTAGGTTTTGTTTCACAGCGTTTACCATATTTCAGCTAGGTTACCTTTGAGCAATATTGGGCTTTCGCGTTTGTTACAAATGGGAGCTAACGACCCGAGCAATATGATAGGTGTTATGTTTTCTCTTATGCATGAAAGTATCTATATATCTATTATCTATCTGTGTATCATCTATTATATATATTATATCTATGATCTGTTATCCATCTTTTATCTATTACTTATCTATTATCTATCTATATTAGTTAGTGGAGATTCTGAAACCCCATCGGATAAGAAATGAAACGTCTCAGTAGTATTCCAATCGAGCTTATTGCAATCAGCAACCTCATTTTTAATTTACCATATTCTAACACAATTTGTATTAGTGTCCCATATGCGTGCTCCAGAATCAGATAGCGCAACAATTTGGAAGCGGCTATTATCGTTATGTCGTTTGAACTTACGGCACTACTAATCAGCGGTCACCGCTTATTAAATGCAAAATGTATTTTTGTCAGAACTTCATAAATGCAAGACTATAAACATGTATTCTACTTGTTTTTGGAAGCAATCAAATGTGTTTGTTTTAGTAAAGACTGTCCCGGACTTAGTTTAATGGACGTTTAATGAGTATTTATTGCGTAACAAAATCCAGATATAGGTTTCTCTCCTCATGTACGGCATAAAATGCTTCTTTGAGTTAAATCTACAATGGATTAGCAAGCAAATACATTCGGCGTCTCACTGGAATTTAATAGGCGTACTTTGGCATCCCACCTTGAAAAAAACTGAATTTTTTCCAAAAATCATGAGCTCACTCTGCTGAGAGTAATCATGCTAACAGGTATGCTCTTCGAATTTCCACCACCACTTTACCACTATAACTCTAGCCTACATTAGTTTGTGTTATACCAAATCGGATGCAATAGATTTTTTTATAACATTAAATGCATGGATCAACTTTGTGCGGTTTACCAGGAATCACATTAAAGATTATAGATTTTGAGGGGCTGTTTCGATTAGAGAAATTGGGACCAAAAATATTTCGGTGGACTACTTTTGAAACGAATGACTCCATGTAAGCAAAAGTTAATGCTTGACCTACGCTGTATTTGATGTTGTTGATTGCTTTAATAGCCAAGCTTGCCGAGAAATGAAGAGTGATTTTTATCCACGAAAGCCAAATTGATATCAACTTGCAAACAGCCGGACAGAGAAAACCAAAATTCAGCAAGTAAAAAGATTCTTCCCGGCCGCAACGGTCGTGCCAACAGGATTTCTGTACATGACCAAGCTATTTTTACAATCTTGATAGGGAAAGATTTACACTCCTGTTTAGGCTATTTTGTTGTCCTATTCTTCCAGAACCGGCCTAACAAAACTTATTTGGTAGAAAATATGTTTATCTTCCGGAGCCAATATTCATAGCGTAGTGACGCAGCGTAAGGTTTTGAATAGTTCAAACAGGCCACCAAAATTCTGACATGCGTGGGTGTACCAAAATACATTAACTACTCAATACTCACAGTATGGTGCTACGGTACCTCTTAAGAGGTAATTTTCAAAATGACTTGAGATCCGGAAAAGCGTTTGCAGATAACAACGTAGGCTTGCTGCAAAAAACAGTATTTCGGATTGTTGATGATAATAATTTGATGCAAGAACTGAGTGTAGCAGTCAAAGATGACGCAAGCGTTGAACAAAGGGGATAGAAGATACAAAAATTACAGGATTTTTAAGACAACAGGTATCATTTAATATTCGCTAAAACTGGAAATATTTTTGCATCCAAAAGTAGTATGTCAGACGTTAGAGCATTTTAGGAATTGCCCGAGCAACAAAAAACCAACGGGGAAAACAAACAAATCCGACCATACTTTCTACTTACTTCTTACGAGTAAGTGTGATTTTTTCGTAATGTCATGAGTTTAATCAGACACAAGGGCGCGTGTTTTGATGAAAGATGATATGTTCCTAAAGCCGTTTGCTTATTTCCAGCGGATTTTTAATCGAAAGACTTATGCACCCGACGTGAATAAAATGCTTAAGAAATTTATGTTCTCGAGTTGTACAGTAAATTTCAGTTTTTCAGTGCAGACTTGGAAATTTAATACTGGCAATGTGTACCAAGTAGTTCCTGTAACGATCGCATTAAATGAGGTTTTACGTGTTGCTTACGTGTGGATAGCTAAGCGGGAACAAGCTGGCATGGAATCAAATAAGTTTGACGATTTATCTGTTACTTGAAAAAAAGTAAGTCACAAATTCAAGCCATCAGTCTGCCCCCAACTAGAGGAACACAAATTTGATGGGGCTGATCCTGTAGCGGCAAGATGTCGTCAACAAACGGTGCTCCCGCCTAATATAGGGATCTCCGCCTTTTGTCTGATATTCGATCAGCCTGGCCGTAAGGTTCACGGGCCTTCAGTTTTGAGTTAGCCAAGATGTTCGGTAGCACATGTTTGATTTTGTCTGATTGTGAAATCTCCCTATTCCCAAGTCCGCGAGGAATAGATGGTCTATCTCTACAAAAAGTCCTCAGTGATAAGTGGTGCGGAACATAAGGAGACTCATCAGTTGAGCATTTAATCTGAGGGTACGTCAGCAATCTTTTAAAAATTGGTTATTTTTACCGCCTAAACGAGTACAGTTTCTCAGATCAGACCAAAACAATGGTTTTATTAACCTGTGCTTCATCAAAACAATCAGTAATCAAGACCCGCTTTTCATTTACAGCTAGGAGTTGGACATGTCATCTGTTGATGCTTACTCCTCATTAATAAACACAAACTAAACAAAATATTGTTGACCCGCGCAAATAACAGTGGAAGCGACCCGAACAACGATGTAGAATGACATAAAGTGGGTGATATTTTCATCCCTGCGTAATCGTTAGGTGAATGACTGCGTGAAATTCACCATCGACAAATCGTCAATGTGATAAAGAGTTTTGTGCTGTTTATCCATGAACTGGGAAGAAAGCGGATATAATATGATTGATAGTGCACAACGCAGAAACTGAGTAATCTTGTCGATTTGCAACAGCAATTTTAAACAACAGCTAACAAACTTGATCTGCTTATGTGAACACCAATTGAAAATCCATCCTTCATTCAAAAGTCATCTTGCCTGGTGTGCATGTTATATTCTTGGAGAAAATGCCAAATAATATTGAAAATATGCTACTCACAGTAGAAGGGCTCCTAATGTCGGGGCAACTTGCGATTCGACCGTTCAGAATATGGGCGAACTGGTTGTCATGATACCAACGTAAAGCCAAAATTGAATTCAGTTGACCTAACAAAAATACGCATTGGATACTCAAAGTCTGTTGTAGGATCCTCAGTAGAGTGTGCAGAATAAATGAAGGGGTAGAAAGTGCGAATATGTTAATGGGTAGCTGATCCCTGTTAAAAACTGGATATTTTTTCTTTTTGATCAGTTATGTTATCCATCCAGTTGGCTTGCGGCTGCAAGCCATACGAGACGGTTGAGTTGATACAATTCCCAATAACTCTAGATTGTTGAATAAAAACCTTAATTTGGGTAGTACTCGCTTGACTGACATTTAAATACTGAGACTATTGGCGAGTAATTTGGCTCTGCCACAAGATTAGAAGTGTAATTGATGGATGAAGACTTTGGTAATGCTTTTTACAGATGCACTACTGCACTACTTAAAACTGTTCGGAAACCAGAAGCACACGTATCACCCAAAATTGTGAACAGTTACCCCCAAATAAGTGCTATTTCTTCCTCCGCCAGGCCATCTATCTTAGTTTTCGCGGATGCTTACTATGGCGGAACCCGTAGACGTTTCTTGATGCGAACCTCAGCCTTGAAAATTGAAAGGCTGTAAAGAGATGGTTGTAACGGCCACGAGGCAAATTGCATAAACAAGCGAGTGTGTTATATGAAAGCTGCTTTAGAGGTGTCGGGCTGTTAATTTTTGTTGGTTGCCCCTTACGGAGAATCTTGTCGGCAAAGATTCGCACATGATAGTTAATGTGATGTGCGTTGTGCCGTGATGTGAGTATGCAAGAATGTGGTTATGAATAGCTGAGAAAGACGCAAAAAACAGCCTAAAACTAAACACTCACATGATGGTGAAGGACCAATTAAATAATGGGGTTTGTGGTGTCCTTAAGGGTGGTTTATTTGGTCCAAGTCATCTGTAGTCTATAAATGGGACAAAATGAGGCCGCACGATACTGTCTTGCCGGTGGTGGAAACGATGTCAATGCTGTCTCCATTATGGGCTTAACCCATCACATTTCCAAACCTGTTGATTTGTGACAGTTGAATTCTAGTAACAAATTATTACCTGTTTTGGCTAGACTGTGTAGATTCGTATATTACCAAGTAAAAAATGAAGTCTCACAATTTATGCTACAACCAGGCAAAATTTGGTTTGCTTTGTTTTAAGGCTTTTGATTCAGCAGTCAGTGTTTTTTGCCGCCAAAGGCCTCATCGTTCTAGTGGCCGATTAGTCCAATCCGATCAATAAAATCAGAACTGCTTTCGAACCATATTTAAATCCTCCCCTCGGCTGGTGATAACTAAGGCTTGTCCTGTGTCCTAGAACTCACTGGTATATATTTCGTACTGTTAACTTGACCGACAAGCTCTCCTCTCTTGCACCTCGTCCACCCATTCCACAAGATCATTTTATGTTTCTTCAGATGCGATCAAGCTTTTCGCCACTGCTGGTCTATATTCACATATTGATTACACGTCGGCTCATCGTATGAATACTTTTCCAAATGGTGCTCAAAAGTTCAGTCTTAAAACCGTGGGTGATTTCCTTGCATGAGAAAACCAATATCGAACGAATCAACTCTAGACAGAACTTCCATAAATGATGTTCAGTAATTCGTTTGACAACAAATATTCACCTCGTTTTTGCACAACAGAATTGTGCACCTGAGCTCATCTAGCGAGTACACTCGGCAAATGTTTTTGGTGTGCTGGTCTTAACTCTTCCAACAGAAATAATTTTTATCCACTATTTCTGTTTGGTGCACACAAGCCCCAAGATCATCAGCTGCTAAAATTGCTATTTAAATTCTTTTTGTATGCCGGACGCAATAAAAGCCTTCCTGAACCAAAAAAAATCAGTTAGTTCAGTCGCCACCTTCCATTTTCTAACGTATTGAACAGTATTGTTCAGCAGATATTTTGCTCAAATTAACGATATGGATTAATATTTTTCACCGTGCCACACGCACAGATCTCCGCACTTGCGCTGCACGAGTGAGCAGATAGTGCCTTTCAATATTCGCAGATGTAGATTCACTTGATTATTTTGAATGACACGTGTACAACAGCTCCTCACATTTTGTTTTTTTAGGAAACTACTATTTTAATCACGGCTGCGGTTTAAACTGGTCATCTAATCAATGTTTTTAATAGAGACGTCAAGAGTGACCCAACGGCTGAGGGCTGGCTTTCATTTAGGGTCGTCCCTATGAAGAAATTATTCTTTTTTATAAACAGTGGCATCGGGTCGCGGAACACTGTTATTTGGCTTACTACGTCTTGTTTGTCTTAGAATAGTCACTTTAGGAACTGCCGATAATGAAAGCACTCTGCATCATCAGCACGCTGACAGATTACACTGGTCTGGGCATTTTCAATTGAACATATGCGTGCAAAATGGTACGGACAGATATCCTATTGTGAGGGTACTAATAATGAGCGGTCTGTTAACAGACGAACTTTTTTAACCGGCGGAGAAATTTTTAACCCAGATGAATTTCACCTCCCGTACTTATAGTAGTCTACTCGGAGTGCTGATTTTTCAAGCCCGCTGCGGTACCGTTGGGTGGGTGCAAGTTGGCTGAAAAATCTGCTTAAACATCGTATATAAATAGCATTGATAAATCAAATAAAAACGTAAACGCAGAGGGTTTTGAGTGACAGAGGATCACTTCTGGTGAACATATACTGTGAATATATACTATATCAAAATAAGGACCCCGCAACAGAAGTTAAATAAGTCTTTTTGGGAAGCCATGAATAAACGATAGTCAGAACTCTTCAGTTTGATATTTAAACATGGTTTGTCACAAGTTATTAACTTGATATAGTAGTAAAATGCTGTCAGCAGTTGATCCGTTTGTGAATACATGAAGGAAGGCACTTCACTAAATTTCTTAACATTTATTAAAATAACCGACGTTTAGTTTGCGCAGAATGTGCAGGTTGCACAGGCTGGAAATTTGAACACACTTTTGTTTCAAGCCACCGTTCACTCGTTTAATCTTTCCTTCAGTATTTTTAAATATGCAACACTTCACCTAAGTGATTTGCAGGCGAGCAACTGAATACTGGTCTCGCAAAAGTATGTGAATGCCAAACGGCCATAGGAAAAGCTTAAGATATTATAACTCATGTTTGTTTGCGTCAAAATATTCCTCTGGTCAAATGTGAGCATTCCTGCAGCCCAGCAGTCTTAGAAAATTTCGCTCCCACCGACATGTTATCTTCTCCCATTCAAACCGTTCCGTTTGTATTTACTGTACAGCATTAGTGTATTTCAGTCTCGTCATACTGTTTCGGCACTGCATAAGTAGATCTTCCCTGGTGGAGCAAAATTAATCATATATTATTCTGAGCGTTTTGAGTAAAAAACTTTCTATATTTGGATTTTAATGAGCACTCCATAGACAAAGCTGCAGTTGAAACCCATTATCTGTATAATATACCCAACTCCACTGCAGCACCTTAAATCTCAGGGCACAAGCATAGGAACTTCTAGTTTCTGAGCTCCTGAATACAAACTGTTGGGAGCCGTTGTGGTATTCTTGTGTCAAATTTAACGAAACGGATTTCTGTACTTGAGAATTGAGGCTTGTATGACAATATTTGAATCAACAAGTATAAAATTGGAAGACGGCAACCACACAAACAAGGTAGTGTAAGTCTCCACTGATCGAACCAAGGCACTACTTATAATGTTTGTGAAAACTCTTCGACAACCTTATGAGTAGCATACCACGTTTATGCAATGTATTCAGACATCAAGAATATTGTACCAACTGAAAAATGCGGCAGTCTAGTGCAACACATTCAGGTAGGAAGCATATCATCAACGGGAGTTTTAGCTGGGTACACGATGAGTCTCTCGTTGGAACCAAATTTGTACGCAAATGAGTGCATAAGTCAAATAAATCAAGGTACTTTACCAACTGCCACTTATTTGTTTCACCGCATTCATCACAAAAGCAGACGGTACAGACAGATCTGCATTTATCGTTTTCACAATCAGGGTCAAGGAAATAGTGAAGGGGCTTGAGATTGTTGAAGCATTTTCATTCAAATTTTTAAGGGCTGTGATATGGGTTCATCTGTTGGATGAAGAAACTTTGTGCTGCTCCTACGAGTCTCCTCCTGTTACTGCGTTAGTTGTTGCCTAACCAATTAATATGTGTTTTAAAAACCTCACTTTAGTCTCAGCCAGATCCTCTATGCTCATCCTGGAAGACATACAGGCAGATCTATTCAGGCCAATAGTCCTTTTAGCCCCAAGACAATAGTAACCTGTGAGGTTGCACATTCTACCACAATCAAGCCAGATTACTCCCATTTACCTACTCTGGACCCACTTCAGTTTAGAGTAGCATTATGTTTGCCGTGAACACTGATGTTAATCATTATATTAAAAGCCGTTCCAAGTAAAAACATCCACTCGTAAAAAATATCAGAAGACAAATGTGCAGCTGAGCATATGGGAAGTCATGGCATCCGTTCAGATTCACTATAAGTTAATTATTGTTGGTGGGTTTGAGGATATCTATGTCCAGCGCAAATGTGAAATTCCTCTGTGATTTCCCACCTGTATTTCTAAGCCTAATATAATAACATATTAACAGAAGACGAAGTTACCTAAAATCTTACTTTTAGAAGTGAAACCTTGATTTAATATGCAAAACTAATGTACATTTCAAGCTGAAAGTTTCTTAAGTAGTTACCACAGCCCAGTTAAGAGGATTAGTACTGTCAAGTAATCACATTAACAAGATGGTTTAGCTCATCAGGTAGGCGCAGTCCCCGAGTTTCCGTCAACCTTATGTTCTACTTGAGACCAAATTGCACCAAATTAGCGATATACACTCATTCGCAAGCAAATTTGGTTTTGCGAGAGACTCACATGGAACCTGATGAGCCCCAAGAAGGGCGAAACCGGTCGTGGGCTGGCGAAATATTTTCAGCAACCTTACAAGTAGTGCATTACGTATATACATGTATCACGATATCTCGAATATCGTAGCAACTGAAACATGGGGCGGCCTGGTGCAGCACATTCAGTTGCCTGGAAACATCACAAACGAGAGATTCAGCTGGGTTCCAGGTGAGTCTCTCGCAAAACCAAATTTGTTTGCGAATGAGTGTGTTTCGCTAAGATGATTTAGCATTTAGAAAATTAAAATTAAGGGTTTAATTCCAGTAAACTCAGCTTTACGGTGGGGTCAATTTTGTGGTGATGTGTGTAGGAATACTGAGTCCAAATACTGTTGATATTATCCACCCAGTCTCTGGTTTATTTAAGACCAAACGTCACGCTTTGAAAAAATATGATGATCCGAATTTTGCATGGAGAGTCAGTGGGCTAGCAAAACAGAATAGAAAAGAAGAAGAAAAAAACAGAAGAAAAAGTAGAAAAGTTTATTTAAAGATAGTAAAGAAAACGCTGTGTAAAAAGGAATTGGCTGCTGGAAATGTCAAGCACCAGGAATGTATGGAGTTACCCATAAATTAGGTGAATTGAGTGTAACAGAGAGTACTGAGGACGATTTGTCATTAAATGAGTATTATCTGCAGTTACTTGATAAAACATGGCTAGTTCAATTAAAAGTTTAAGCCTTTAAAGAGGCTTGCTATTTTTTATCAGATGACTTCAAAATAGGGCCACAAAGAACACATAGTGCGCAAGTCCTTTGGGTACACCTGGACATTTCAGCCAGGCCTCCTTTAATTAAACCTTCGCTTTTACCTAGCAACATCTTTGAATGTACATCCAGTTAAAGCTATTCGCCCAGCTATCAAATGGAAGTAGGAATTGGTTTGTGTGAGTTCGTCATTGAGATATGCGTGGACATTTACATGTTTAATTTTCCTTATGTAAAATAGTAGTGTAGAAGTCACGAGGCTACCAAAATTACTGCTTTTGAAGCGAATGAAAAGCAATTTGTTTTTGTATTGTTTCCGAATTATGCCTTGTTATTCAAAATTAATTTGTCCCGGTTAATCAATCGACAATATTTGAAAGAGCGTGATCCGGAAGTTTGTATGGTTTTTATTTCGCAAGTTGTGATTTTTTAATGGCCGCGCAAGAGTATATAAGCCTATTGGTTAGTAACATTAATTGCTGATGCGTGGCACGCTTGTTGTAGTCAAAATTGTAACCAGGCGCGACCGTTCTTTTGAAAATACTTTTCGCCTATCATGTGAAACTATTTAACTTTTGCCAGCGTTTTTCTCGAAAGGTTGTATGGCGTCCGCAATAAAATGGATGAAGCCAGACAGCAACTCATCGTCTATTTCTTCGTGTCTATTTTATTGCTTGCGGGCCACTAGAGTTGCGATTCTTGCAGCGCCACAGTGGTAGGCAACTTCGCGAAAATTGACTTTTAGGGCAAGGAGTTATCATTCATCAATGAATAATTCATGAAAAAAATCATCCATGAAAAAAAGATTTAAGCCTCACTGGTAAAACACTGTAGGAAAATAAAAACCTACCAACCTCATACACTATGTGCTGTTTTTAAGAATTCCGCATTCAATACCCGCTGAATTTGGTTTCAAGCCTTTAAACGTATTTATCATGTGACGATCACACAGACTATTTTATATCCCACCTAAATGAACCGGCGTATAGTGCAAATCGCTTCACAAAATTTGAAAGACATGCCCCGAATTCACAAGCAAGCACTACGCATTGGTGAGAACAAAATTCCTCACATTTTCTACATTATTAGTGTTGGTTTGTTCGCCAAACAACAACAGCAGAGCGAAGAATGTAATAAAGAAGAAAACCGCCTGTCTTGGTTTCCATTTTTATACAGTAGAAAATTTTCGTAATTTTGAGTCTGAATAATAAACCATTCTATAAAAAATGATATGTTGCATCTCTACGACATTATAAGGGAAACTATTTTACACTGACCATAATTCTATCTGTTGTGTGTATAACCAATTCGTACAATAAAAATGAGAGGCCATAACCAACAGGCAATCGTTTTGCCGCTCGTATTCTTTTTGAGCCGCATCAAGACACCAAGAGCAATTCATGCAGAATGGTAGTGTAAAACAATTTAAAATTAAAACTTGGTTCATAAAAGTATGTACCAAAGCACAGGCATCTCGTGTTTTCCAGTGTGACACGTGTTCATGCTGAAAATGATGTTACTAAAATATACACAACAATTAAGTTAAAATTACTGGAAAACTCAGTGGAATAACCCATGAAGCCAAGAAGATAGTATATTATATAATTCAAGATGTAAGAGCCACTTGGATGCACTCAGTGGAAGTTCTGGGATAACTTCGTAATTCACCAAGGCTTTACAAACCAGTAAAGATCATGTAATACCTATTTTGCGGCCGGTTAAATCCATCGCTTCCATAATATTTTTAAAGAATATCTTCTCGAAAGTAAGGAAATAAATATCATAAGCCACGTAAAATTTCACTCAGTGGTTTAAAACTATCAGCATTTTGATCATTTTCATTTCCATTTTGTTTTCTTCTAATGTACGAAAAGGTTTGGAAAGCGGTCTTCTCGAGGAGAGGAAGGTCGAATTATCCTGCCCGACATTGATGAAGAGGATGACTTTGTATACCGAGAAGTTTGAACATTTCAAAATACTTGCTCAACGTGGATTTTGATTCTGCCAGCAAACAATAAATACTTGCTTAATTAACCATGTTTATTTACACAACAGAGGTATTTGTAGACACACATATTCTACTGATGTATCTTCTTGTTGTCGGTCAAGGCCAGGCGTCTTTCCAAACCAGTAATAAGTGCTGAATCAAATCAAGAACGAAGCTGTGAAATTTGAGCACCGGTAAACAGTGTGTAAAGCTGCCCCATAGAACGTGATAGGATTTACAAACGGGAAAAAATGAAAATTTTTCCATGGCCGAAACTAACTGACCACGCGCAAGCTGCTCATTCGTAATTACCATCGACAATACCGAAAAATCTGGGTCGACGCAGGACAACCTACCACTTGTCGACATTTTTTCTGGTTTACGACATCAGTAGCAAAGTTTTAATATGTCAGTTTGAAACAGGTCGGTTAATACTCGTAGGTGATCCGCAGGTAAAATGCTATGACCCTGGTGATCAAAGCTTCCATTAGGGTATAGTATAATCTAAGGTCAAGTCGAATATATTTCGTATGGAAAATTTAAAGTGAGTTCAGCGGAATGGAAGTAGGTATGACACTTCAGCGTTTTGGGTGGGTGACCTTTTTCGAGGGATCTTTACAACCAATTGGATACTGGCTAAGTGCGGTTTTGTTTGGGTCCACTATCCAATCTCCTGTTTGGTGTATCCCTGAGGCAGGTGGCAGTCAGAGGCGGCCAGCATGTGTATGTTTGTCTGTTGGGTACCTGTGCGAGCACGCGTTATCGTGTGCGTACTTTGGCTGGAATGTGCCTCCTTGTGTCCCGTCAGCAGTAATGGGTCATTATTGGGATTCCTGTTTGGTAGTTATTGGAACTGAAAAAAATCTGAGTTATTTTGTACCGGTAACTGCCTCTTTCTGACTACTGTAAATTTGAAATAGTCGCGTTATTCGTCTAGGAATCTTTTGTTTTAAAATGCTGATGAAACAAACCGAAACATATCAATGAATGACAGTGGCATGACCGAAGGATGCAGGAAGTACCGGAGACACGAGAAGTTTTTGTACTAGCAGAATTAAATACACGCCTAACCGAATAGCAGAACGCTTGCTCTATGTCTTATCCCTTGTGGAGAATAATTTTTCAAACTCGGGATCCAGGGGATGCTGTCTGTCCTACAGTGTAAATAAGTATACAGAGGATAGTGTGTAATTAAAACATGTTAATCGGTGGGCTTATGTCAGCTGCCAACAAGCGTGATGGGTCTCGTCGAAATCTATTCAATGCTACCATTTTGAAGTTGCAGATCTGCCAAAAACATTCCTCAGTTGCCAACGGCTCTTCAAACCTTAGTCAGTCTAGGGCTAAGAGACTGGAAGTTATCGCGGTGCAACGGTTTGCGTACCTCAGTAGTCCATTGGGCTGTAATAGAGGACGCCCATGCAGCATCCACAGAGTCTTTCCTGCTAGTTTAATCAACGGATATAGGTTTGACAAACCCAGCCTTCTGGCCATCCAGGTTGGTGGTTTGAACAGGTGTGGCAATACGTTCCTTACAATTTTGGCTACTCTAATAGTCTCAAGCCGACCACAGCTGCCTTGCAGTCAGGGTTATTTAGCTGGAGGCTCCGGTCGAGGACCCAAATTGTTCTCCTGCTTAAGTTCGGGTGCAGTCGCAGTATCTCAACCTACATACAATAATGAATTTTACAGATGAATCTACCTTCATGCCACATTGGTCGCCGCGCGGTCACATTAGCCGAACTGCCTTGCACATCCTTGCACATCACTGGTCATACCGAGGTTTAAAATCCACTAATCATCCAGTACTCACCCACTGAATACTATTTGGATCGTCTGAGCAATGATTTGTTCTTCTCCATGTTTCAATTGCCAACTGTTCGTAGCTCTTCTGGTTGTGTTGATCGACTGACCAGCCTACCTATATACCTCAGTCAGGTAACGTCACAGGGGGCTGAAAATGGCTTGATAATTTGTATTAGTTGTGGGTGGTAGTTGGGTTTGAAGTATTCACACCCACTTTACTCGTGTTTGAACAATATCGGCACGATTAACATTCGGCCGAAAATATGCGCAACAGATGATCACAAATAGAAAGAAAACTCAAGTTCAGTCCTTTCACTTTTTAGTGTGGACTCATGCGAATAGTTGCACCAGGATAGGAGAAGGACCGCTCGAATAAGTGCGCTGTAAACGTTTATTTGTCTGTCAGTTTTCGCACGTGGTTAGCCGTCACAAACCGAATTTTCGGTGTGAAACCACTGGGTCGCCGCTTCTGCGCTGCACCTATACTCAAGTGGTACTAAATAGCTGATTAACATGATACATTCTGCAAGCATGAAGCGGACAGAAGCCTATGCTTTGATTCGTCCTCGGGCCAAAATTGTTGCCATATCGTGCACTGAACACTGCCGAACCGACGATTTTTCTTACCTAGCCAGATACTTGATTTGTTTCAGTAGACTAAACTATCCAAAACACTCAAACAGATCCATCGTGCTGTTCCAGCTACGTACAGCTCAGCAGTCATCTAAACCGGTTGAGCCAGCGGCCCGCTTACACATGGAGGACATGCCGCACACTTGCATACCCTTGTGAACAGTGGGACTGGTGCCTAGAGGAACCATCGCGTAAACCTTTGAGTTGCCTGTGTGGTCTACATGATGGTAGGGTTTAGCTTGCCTAAGTCTTGATTTTGCTGGCGGATATCCCGGTGAGTTAGCACGTATGGTCAACAGTAACAACTGGTTGAGCTCCGCTCCAAACAACGTAAAACTTCCCAACTGTGGGCCTCGGAACTGAAAGATTTTAGGAACGCAGTTTACGTTTTTGGCCGAAAGAAGGTCTAATGTACGGAATGGGGAGTCTCTTCGTGATCGGGCTCTATTTACCGCAAGATGTTTGTTGCGACGTTGTACAGGATTGCGAATTACAAGCACATTTGGTTAACAAAGCAAGTCCCTTCGGATGGCATTGGGCCTTTTTCGATAAATCAGCCACTTTATCGAAACCGTAAAACTCATGAAAATGTATCAAAAGATCAGCCTCTTGTCGGATTACTAAATACGTAATGACCCATCGTGATAATGGGACATGCTGCAGCCACTCCCTAGCTTTCGCCTTCAACTTGCCAGCCTAAACTAACCAGGCACGCTCTTCAGCTTCAGGCCTTATACCCCCGCCCCAGAAAACGTGAAAAACATACCTTTACTTCTTTTGTTTTTATTCATCCGTTATTTTAGTCATGGGTCACAACTTCAGGCGGCGAAAGCTAGCTGTTTCTATAAACGGAGTGATATTAGTAAATGATAAGAAGAGGATGAGCGGGATGAGTGAGTTTGAGGCCGCCTAATCCGTCTGATGCAGTAAGCTCTATACGCAGGACGTGGCCGCTATCATTGATCTGAAAAGGAGGTTGAAGTAAATACTCCCACAAGAGCCTACCTGATTGGAAAGAATACGTTGGTATGTTGGGTGTCCGTGTATCTGAATTCCGCAGCGGTCGACGCACCATAGACTCTGTTGGAGACACCCTGATCAAACGACTCTTTAGCATGTTGCGCTGACACAATCCTTAACGGTAGAGCGGAACAACAGAATAAATATATTACCTCGATAGAACTATTACCAACAGATTGACCTGCACTTTGTATTATTTGGGCTCACCATTATACGTCAGACCCACATCTATAAGCACTTTTTTAAAAGGAACCTATGACCGAGTAAACCAATGCGGTTGTAGACGCACCATGTCTTAACTTTGCATATCTCAGCGAGTTATTTGAAAACATGTCTTACTAAAACTATATAAGGTGGTGTTCAGGGAAAAAATGCTGAAAGTCATTCCGCCTACTCCTATGAATAAAGAAATAAAGCGGAAGTTCCAGGCGGGCCTAACATGTGATTTCCAATATTCAAACATCCCGTAACGGGATACAAAAACAGTTCATAATGTTTCACGACACTTTCGTGTGCTTTAGTAACTTTAAGTTGGTAAAAGTATTTTTGAACCCGATTCGCTAGTCTCCGTGCAGTAAATACATTTACGCCATAAGAGGTCTACTGAGGTCCCACTTTATCCGCCTCTCGACTCTTCTCCCAAACTTTGTACAAAGTAGTATAAAAATATACATAGATATTAAGGCGATATGACAGCCTCGGAATATTTGACAGATCTAATGAATTTGATTACCAACAGTGTAGATCGCGAAAAGCCTCGTCCAATCCAGATTAAATTTGAGAATTGAACGGATGATGGTGTAATAGTGTAAAAATTTCTGTTCAGGATGAATAAGTCCCCCAAATGGAAATTGTTTAGACATTTTTACTGCAAAGCCAGCTACGATCTTTAGAGAAAAAATTGCAGTAATATACAATCCTTCCCTACTGGCTCGAACACCGGAGTGTGTAAACTTAATTTCCCTCCGGTCGGCAATGACGAAAAGGTACACACAAACTGAGGAAAACTAAAAAGGTGCGCTGACAGCATTTTAGTATACAGTTGTTCAGAAACTATAAAGAAGACGGTTATAACGCTGGGTCAAAATTGTAAACCGTATGGAGCGGAGAATACTATAAGAGGAACTAGAGTGACAAATATCCACAAATCCCCTGGGAACTGGTAAAAAGATTTTTATGATCGCAAAACTTTGAGATATAGAGTAAAGTTTTGAAAAAAATCGAATGCCAACTGTTTGGAAGTTTGAAATTCCGATTGCTCATTCAACTTGCAATTGGACTCAGGTTACGCTGAATCACAGAGATACAGTGCACGGCTCTCTTATCCTTGTTCACAACAATCACTGAATACCTCAGAAATGTCGAAAGGGATCGATTCCGTGATTTCTCAGGTGGCAGTTGAAGACTAGACCCTTCTGTCACGAGCGAAAGTTTAGAAGTTCGAGTAGCCACTATTTAGGATGTAGCGCCAATTATCCTCTATGGATGGAACATACAACACTTGTTTACGTGGTGCCTGGCTTCTAGGAGTCTTCCAAAAAGTGTCACTTAAATGACGAATGGAACAATTCTAGGAAATATCAGTTAAGTATATTCTAGGTGTTGTTCTTTATACTGCGCTGATTCATTTTCATTTGGTGATCATAATGTTTATGTTATTAGGGGTAAAGATTCCCTCACATTTTCTGTCAGCTTTCTTCCCAGAGTACAAGTGGCTGAAGAACCAGGGAATCGGATAGGTCCGTGCGCCAGAGAAAGCTGAAAGTTAGGGGTACAGCGACAGTTCGAAAATAATTTGATTACAGCGGCTTCTGTGAAAAGAGCTTCTATGCAAGTGAGGTGCTCTTCAACACTCAATTCATCTCGATAGTGATAGAACATCATCCAATTAGTGAGAGACTGGCAACCACTAATGAGCAGCCCGAGATGTAAGCGCATCCGCAAAATCGGAATAAAACGTGTGGCAGACCACTTCCCAATGCTTTAAGGGGCGCCAATCGTCAAAGGTTGTGTTAGGTTTATCCTAATTTCTAAAGCTCAAATTGTGCCGTCAAATAATGTGTGCCATTTTGTCACCCAATAAAACCAAAGTACCTTCCACTGGAAAGCTTTTAAAAGGTGTGATTTGGCAAAGTTATGTGAGGAAACTGCAGTGTTTTACCGTAGCTCTCAGAAAATTTAAGGGCGTTCGAAAAGTTAGATCCCTAAACCGTCCCAAATTTGAATTATACACTCGTCTGCATACCAATTTGATTTTGGCGGGAGACTCACCTGGAACCTAGCTGAATTTCTTGTTAATGGTGTTTTGTACGAGGAAAGTCTACCTAGGAGGGAGTTTTCACTTATGTTGAGGCAACACTCCTGTTGTTTTAAACAAAACTCAGACCAAGACCGGGGCACTGCCTTATTCCATTTTGAAGAAATTTTTAGTGCACCGAGTGCTCGAAGGTAAAATATTTGCTGGCTTTTGTGTGACTTATTAGAAATAAATTTGTCTTTTCTCCACTACTTCTTGGAACTACGGCTGAGTTTTTAACCCCTTAAGCTAGTCACAAAATCACAGTGCTCAAATTGTCCTGGGTAAGCAAGTAAACTGTCACTAGCATTCGAAAGACTCTATTTTGTAACGACGGTCTCTCAATGACAAACGAAGTGCTCCCCAACATTTAATGTTTCACTAAATCAGTCTATCATAATGTTAGTTTGCAACATGAAAACGAGATAATCTATGTTCTTTTGAGTGATTCTAACTGCACATAAACCGACTTAAGAAAATTAACACTGACCACGTTTTGCAAATTTGAACGCTGCCATTTGTGTGTTAACTTAAAAATATGATTTTGAGGCTTTCCAACCTGAAATATAATTGGTGTGGTTTGCTTCTCCTCTTCAAATTTCGGTGACGTCTGACGGTTTTATTCGAGTGGTACACATTCGTAATTAAACAACTAATACTCGTAAGTGCATCGGCCTCGAAGTTTATGTTGAACCCAAGGTTGTTTGTGACATCTGTTAAATGACACATAGTACTTGAATAGAGACGTTACCAAATGTTAGGAGGAAAGCCCTTCTCCGCGGAGTTGTTTATTAGAGAACGCCAACTAAAGAGTTACAGACTATTGGACAGGAAAGTCAACCTCTAATTTGCACTTTGTTTTCAAAAACTGAATATCCGTCTTCTTCTTGAACGCGTCTTCTTGAACTCTCCTGGATATTCATTGACTGCCACACAATTGCAAGAGAGAACTGCAAAGTAGTTCCACAAATTCCGTAATAAATCCCACATTCCATTAGATAAAGGCGGAGTTTCGAGAACACACATACTACTCGCATGCCTCACCAGTAGCATCCACCGTTACACCTTCCCCCTTTAAAGATCGCTTGCATGCTACCGACTTCCATTTACATCCGCTAGGTCAACTCTGGCAGCTGGTCTGTTCAGTAGCTCTTCGGTTGTATCATGCCACTTCCGAAGCTGATTCCCATTTACTCTCTTTGATCCCCGACCGTCTTGAATTGTGTAGACGTTTCCCCGGCGGTTGGTAACGACAAACGGACCTTGCCATCGACTGCCCAGCTTCCGCGACCCCAGTCCACTAGATCAAGGATTCTGATGATTCTTCCACTTAACCTTCGCGCCTATGTGGATGGTCGTGCCTTTCTACTTGCCGTTTTCCGTCTAGTCCTTTCCTGAACGGCGGACAAGTTTTCTCGAACTTTCCTCCTTTCCTTTCCTCTCCTAGCTTTTCTGGAGACAAGCGTATTGCCGGCCGCAACCCAATTTCCTGGTCAACCAGAAGGCGCGGATGCCGACCGTACATCAGCATGAACGGGGACTTGTCTGTGGTTGGCTGTATGTAAGTCCGATGTGCGAGCAACACCATCGGCAGGTTCACTTCCCACTCATCTCCTTTGGCCGCTAGCCACTCCTTGATCGTTCGGTTATTGCGTTCGGTTAGACCATTTGTTTGTGGGTGGTATGGTGCCGTCCTTAGCCGTCTGATGCCCAGCTTCTGCAAGCCACTCCTAAGCTCTTCGCTCTCGAAGCAAGGCCCTTGATCCGTTGGGATCATTTTTGGCACCCCGTGGTTGGCCACAATTTGACGCATTACCACTCCGCTGATTGTCGTTGCCCGTTGCTTTGGCACGGCTGCCGCCTCGACCCACCGCGGCAGGTGTTCTGTCATTATCACGATATGTTGATTTCCGCTGGCCGTCAACGGAAAGGAGCCCATGACGTCCACAGACCATAATTCGCCGACTTCCGATACAGGAATTTGTTCCATGGGATGGGTTACCCCTGTCGTATCCCCTTTCATCAGTTGGCACCGCTGACAGGACACCACATAATTCATCACCTCACTTCTCATCCCGGGCCAGTATGCCCTCTGCCGAAGTAAGTCGTATGTCCTAATGCACCCTGTGTGTGCCATTTCGTGGCATTTGACGATCAGCTTCCTTCTCAAGACGCAAGGTATTACGGGCAGCACAACATCAGAATCGGTGTCGTTCCAGGAAATTATGCCAGCCTCACTCACACTCAACCAATCGAAGTGACTCTGGAACATTTCCAATTCCTTATCTCCGTCTCCGTTCTCAATATTCCGTCCATCCAACAAGGCGGCTGCAATCTTCCGTACCACAGGATCCTCCCGTTGGAATTGCACCAACCTCCCGGGATCCGGTTCGACAACAAGGCTATCGGTACCAATCATGATCCTGGGGGCCTCATCTTCAGCCTCTGGTCTTTACAGCCAATCAGTCAGGTGATTCTCCTTCCCTGGCACGTGCCGGATGTTGAGTCGTAATCTTGCAACCGGAGTGCCCAGCGTGCGAGCTTTCCGCGAGGATCTCTGGTGGTCCTGATCCACTCCAGGGGGTTGTGATCGGTTTCGACATGAAATCTTTATCCAAGCAGGTATGGTCTCCACTTATTTAATGCCCAGACGATCGCTAAACATTCTTTCTCAATAGTCGAGTACTTCTACTCAGCGTTAGTTAGGACAAGACTAGCATATTCGATAACTCCATGCCTCTGCTTTAGGCCAGCGCAGATACCGCGGTCGCTAGCGTCCGTTGCAACAGTAAACTTCTCTCCGACCCTGGTCAGTTGCTGATCCAGCATCCGCGCTTTGACAAGTTCGAAAGCATCGTGTGCTTCCCTGGTCCATTAAACTTCCGATTTTGCCCGAGCAAGTCGTATAGTGGAGCAGCAATTTTTGGCAATTTTTCTGGCAAAAAGTGGTGAAGATTATATATAGTTGACATATCCCTTACAACATATAGGAACAACGAACTTGTTTCCTCAGTTTTCCCTTGGGAGTTGTGGTATCAGGCCTGTGTATAATCGAAAGTTTAAACTAAGATATTTGGTCGTAAGACAGGCGTGTCATGGATGATATGCTAATAGACAACCAAATTGCGCTTCCTATCCCGCAACGATTGTGTAGTTTCCAAAACTCAAGGCCGATTTTTCCGGTCGCGAATTTAACTAGGAACCTACGGACAAAAAAAGAAAATTGGTTCACACACCATATGAGTCCGCACTCGCTAAGTGAAAGCTATGGCATCCAGTCTGCCTCTCTTCTGTTTTTTTTTGGCGCTTCTATTTATCCAACCGTTTTTTAACAGGTGGTACTTAAACAAACTGTGTCAATTAATCTCTTCTGCCCACTTTAACCTATTTTTACTGTTATCTGTGAGACTGGTAAGGTATATACAAGGATACTGGCCAGAATTTATGGTTGTTTTTCCGATATTCTAAAACAGAGCCAGTGCTTTCTCCCATGGAGGCTAACTTGGTACAAAATGCGCCTATGCACTAACAGTTCGAAAGTGGTTTGAAAAAATATTGAAGGAAAATCGGCTTGAAAATTCAAATCGGTTCCCAGCTTTTGGCTTGAAATGAGAATTAGCGAACGGTCGTACGCAAATCTGTTACCTAGTTCCTTAATCTCTAGTTTAAGCAAAAATCCTCAATCATTGTCTCCCGGCGTCTCAACACTAGTAAAACTTCACTACCTAGAATCATGTATCCCCTTCCATTCATGAAAAGTTGTTTCCCAGGATAGAAGACAAAATAAATAATTTGAATTGTTGTAAGCATTTTTAAATAGGCTCGTCAATATCATGCCATCTCTAGGCAGGGATCTTACCATTTTGTCAAACCCATAATGTTTCCGTGAAACGCAGGCTTATTTTAGGTTGCCTCACCGCACTCATACAAGTTCATCAACCTCCCCGAAATTATCCAATACCCAAATAACACTGCCATCTGTCATATCAAATGTCCTGATTCCTTGTTTACGCACACTGATGTTGAACAACTGGAGACTATTTACATATTAGGAAAGCTGAACACCACGTGAAAAGGTTGAAGGACTGCATTTTATTGCCGCATCCACTAGGAAATCACACAAAGTTTTCAAGACACTGCAAGTTTTGTACCCTGTTTTAGATTTTTATTTCTGTTTACTAAAATACCTTAGCCCACTATCGATGCACCCCAAACCACTCGCCACAAAATCCCATAAATCACGTCCCTCAAAGCCTCATCTACCACATGCCGATTACCAACATCTCAGATGGTGTTAAACGATTGCATTGTATCCTAGCACCAGCACAAAGTGAAACTCCACCTCAAAGTCACACAGAACATCATTTCACGCAAAACCTTCCGCCGTCGACGCCTGCTTCTTATTCTTAAACGCTGCGTGACAAATTAACTAGCCACAACCTTTTTTCCGCAATGCAGCAAGTCCATTCTAATCACTTAAATAACACTAAACACATCTCCGTCCATATACCTTCCAACATTGTAACTTGCTCACCAGCTTTACTGTGTCCTTTTCTAAACAGTGTTTACCCTTCTATTTGGTTTTAGCTTTCCGAAACTTGAATAAAATTCATCATAATTGCATACCATGTTTTATTTACATTTTACTTCGTCTTCACCTTGGTTGGAAGAATATTGGTAAATGCAAGATTATAACCGATGTGGGCAAACAGATCATTAATCTCGCTGATGACCGGGTTTCAAATGGGCCATACCAAAAAAATACTGACCAGTCAGCGATTTGCAAGTGATATCTTTTGAGTTGCAGTCAGCTGGTAGCGGTGTCGAAAGTATATATCAGAAAAAATGTCAAAGTATTCAGTTCATGTAGGCATATTAATTTCTGTGATTTCACCGCATCTTTTTGTGCATAGCATTGGATCGAATTACGGTTGAGATACTCCAATAGTGCAGGGCTGTTCGGTAGACTACCCGTTAACCGATTTATTGCCAAACGGGTTGACAATTCTGCAAATAGTTTTATCTAGATAAAATTGCAGGTGCAGTAGTTCACGCCAGTTTTCGTCACAACTTAATGATCCACGAAACACTTCGTCAACCTAGGATGGCTGATTTTTTGAAAGGCTCCCAAAGCGTAATCTAATTAAACTCACACAATGAAATTTTGCGTAATTTTGTTGACAGATGGTTTGCCTTTTACGTGCTTTACTACGTGTCCCTTAAGTTTATTTACAGAGTTTGAGAGTCCAGGAGTCTCATTTTATTTGGGAACTACAATCATTACTTGCTGCAATTTCCTTTCGAGGCGAAGTTTTACCATCCTAAAAAAACTTCAGAGTTTGAGTAAAAGGTCGTTTGAGAAGGAAAGACAATAAACTCTTCATAACAAAATTTCTTCGTTTGTTGTGAACGACCCAAATTGCGAGAAAATTTGACGGTTCTCGGCTTCATTAATTTAGTACAAGCAGTCTTGTAGTACTTATCTCCGTTGTCTGTGTAAAATTGTGGCTGTATCGCGTCTTCAGCAGATAGCAGTGCTTTTTAAAAACGACCTTTTTGTCGGAGTAATCCCTTGTTTTCAGGTTATGGATCAGTTTTGAGGCAAAACGTGAATGTTTTGTAAAACGAGATCGGTTTCAAAGTCCCATACGTTCGGATCCAAAGCACTTTTTGTTGCACGCACCGCAAGAAGCCACTTTAAAAGACACGAGAGATATTAGCTACAGAATTTCTTCTAAACCAAGGGAATCATAGTGATGAATGTGGATCACATAAGTGGTTCATGGATTTTAGTTTTCTCACAATTCTAGGCCGGCCTGAGTTCATTACGCATTTTCAGTGATTGTTGTGAGAAATTTGCATCAGAAACTTTGCACAATGGTACCATAAACACTGGCCGTTTAATTAATTATGAAGGATTAGGAAAAGCTGAAAGAAAGCATCTAACATTCGGACAAGATCTTCAGTATGATACATGCGCACTTGTTTGCCCACATACCAGACGTGAATTTCTTCATTCTCTCAAGCTGATCCACAGTTTGCAAAAAAAGGAAGATAGAAAGAAAAGCACTCATCGTTAGGATTCACTGTGTGCACTATTGCAAAAATATTAGGTACGTGACTATCTATGTACCACATCCAGTTGTAGCACTTCCTTCAGCATCGTTCTTGCAGACATTTATATTCCAAAGCTTATTAAGCGTTCAAGACCGATGTGACCAATCCGTGCGTTCACCAACTTTCATGGCACAAACTATATGTAATTATCTATTTTAATTCACATGCCCCTCACAATATGTAAGCGCTTCAGTCTATCTTATGTGCGTACTCAATCCCTTCGTATTTTACCATTGTATGAGCAACTTAGAGTGTCCATATGCAGGCCTTTTTCCTTTAAGCTCAAAGGAATGGGCGACAGCCTCTTTTACGCAAACCAGAGTCATTACCAGAGCAGACATAAGGTTCATATTTCTTCTTCTGTCTCCTGTTTACGCTAGAGTGTCACACATAACAGCCAACTGCAATACTCGCACTAAATTTAGGACCTTATCGTCAAGAGTCAAGTTATGGAAAACACGAACTCTATAAGATTAATCGTTAGAGTTTCAAAGAGACCTGCTAGGTTTTGGCACTTGTAAAATTCACGACCTACTAACATATTTTCGTAGATGGCTACATAAAACAAACATCAGTCTAGTTTCTTATGGACTTTGAACGGATGCAGTATTGTAGGGGATTGTTGGAAAATATAAGGTGGGCTGGCATCCACCCTTAGATCCGTCGACGGTTCGTCGATGGGATAGAGATCTTGCATGCCTGAAACTGTAAAATCATAATTTGTTCAGCCTGTTATCGTCTAGAAACTCAAAATCCTCATTTACACGTTCGTCCTATTTCAGCATACACAAGGGTCATACCAATACTGCTCATCAAAACTTTAACAGTTTTGTCATCTAGTCTTGTCATTTACCATTTTACCTACAATGCTGGGATGTATACATTGGTGGAACTGACCGGAGGTTGGAGATGCGAGCAAAAGAGTACCTACCCAGACTAATTCCTACCCTATCGGCTGAAACCAAAAACTAAACTGCGAGGAGTTTCAAATGGAATCAACCATCATCAGGCGCCTGGGAGAGATGGGACACAGAGTTGAACCTTAATGTTCCTTCCCGGTCGTAGCACGAGGCCGTCGACTTCATAGGCTGAAGATCCTTGAGGCGATATTGATTAATTGATACAGGTCTATAATGTATGCTCGGAAAAACCTGAATCACTCTCATACTACCATTGTTTTACTGCTCGGACGCGCATCCACACAAAGGATGCAACTAGCCCAGTAATTTTCTTTCGTCTTCCGTTTTTCACGCATTGTGGCAGACTAGAGTGTAACAAATGACTTCAACCCGCAACTCAGTTTTTTCCCAATGCCTTGTTCAAATTGGTCCGTGGATGACAAAGATTAAATCATTATTCAGCATGATGAGAAACTTCACTCCAGTATGTCAAGATGACGCATCAAACGTTCGCATATATTTATCTTATCACTGCTCAATATCACGCAATACAAGGATGGGATGGACAACTTCCGAGGTGGGTAAAATAAAGGCGATGTGGTATTGTCAGCATTCGGGTTTTATAGAGGTTATGAATTAGAGAATTAAGCTTTATTGTGCGTGTAGACCATAAGGTTGGTGATAAGTAAGTATTATTGTAAGTATTATATCAAATACCACGAGAACTGAAACGTGGGTTGTTTTCCAGTCGAAATATATTAAAAACAAGATGTTTCGCTGAGATTCAACTGACTCCTTCGTCAACACAAAACAAACTTGTAGATGAGTTTACTTCATCGTATCATCACCATATATGGGATTCAAATTGATGGGAACTCGAGGGACACGTCAAGGTGAGGTGAAACACGTCAGGAGCAGCACAAGACCTCTCAGCAAACTGAAGCGTGGTGTTATATCATGAAACAAACTGTTCCTGGCTAACGGGGTGCGTAAAAGTTGCATCGTTTACGCAATCTGCAAAACACTTTTGTGGGAACGTCATACCGAGTTTAGGCCACACCATAAAGTGTGAAACAGATATTTTTTAAGAAAATGGCTACCCATGTTTACTTTTTCACTTAGGAACAAAACACAGCACCTATCTTCACTGTCCGTCACCCCAAACACAGATTTTTGCGACATCTTAAGGAGACCTAACTTTGAACATGTTTGATATCGCCTACGAAAAACTCTACGATGTCAGTCCGAACTACACAAGGCAGGTTTAAAACGGCAACATTCCTGAGGGCACATTAAACACTCATCTCACAAGTGGGAGTGCATAAGTTAATGGCCATAATTAAAATGGTTACTGTATTATTCTGGTTGACTCATTAGGCTTGATTTATCAAATTCGCTCAACACCGTAGGGATATATATTTATGACTGTAGCATGGAAGTGGAAGCGCAGTCGTGACCGAAATCTACAGAGAAGCCGCTAGCCCTGTGGTAGACCAACCGTTAGGTTGGACGTGCTAGCGTCCTAAGCAAAAACAAATCTTATCCGCGTCCGCTTTGCCTCTATTACGTTTGTGAAGTCGGATAATAACAACAAATAGACTCCATAATTACAGGCTATATGTAATATGATTGGCACCGACCAGACCACGAACGTCACTCTCGCGGAAACAGATATTTACAAGTGTTTCTACTCATTCCTCCAGCGGTCACTGTCGAGTCGCTTTTGTCTTGAACTACCTTATTCATATTGGATGCATATGGTAGCAGTCTTGTCAAGAATTGCCCAAAAAATAACACAATGAACTTAATCGCGAGTTGCATCCGCAATTTGTAACAATCGACGTATGTGATATACGTTGTTGAAATAGAACATTGGTCTTAGTCGGCATGAAGTCAATGCCTGACGACCATCATTGAGTAGAAAATTTAGAAACAAGCCGTAGAGCTCAGGCACTCTACCAAGATCACCGTTTACTCAGCAGTAGATCAAGGAAAAGTTCGCTGCGTGAAGTGCTTCACATACGTGAGAACGCACTCCAACACAAAATGATCCTGATTTACTGCTTCATACTGTGCCGAATTACTTTGATTAAGCTCTGGAAAAAAGCCGGAGCCAATGGCTCCCAGACAACTGCTCAGAATGGAGATCGAAAAGAATAAAAGATAAGTATTGCTCAAAAAATATAAATAGCCAAAGATCAGCGACACAGAATAACAAGAAACCGTTGAATAAAACACTATTCGAACGGAGAATAAAGATATACGTTGACTAGCTAAATCATCCAACCTCTGACTCAGCACTGAGGTTGATTATTGTGCCCATGAACAATATAAACAGAAAAGCTTTTTTCCGTGGACCCAACAAGGAAATATGCACTGAAGCAGTTGTTAGTTATCTACATAATGTTTTGAGTGTTCGTCTGATTGAAGTTTCCTTTGCAAATTCATAGCTGCAAATGTCAAGACCTGAAAGGCATAAGTTGCGTTCTTTGGCAGAGGATGACTAGAATTTTTACATGACTTCTCGTCTTTGCAACAATGCACTGACCAAGTAACGCAGTTACCAAGACTATTGGAAACCTCCAGTATGATATCTTGTATAGAAATGTCATCATGGAATTGTTTTGAAGGAACTTAACGTAGTTGCTCTTGATGTGCTTAGGGAGAAGTGCCAGATTTTTGGAGGTAAAATTGTATTTATTTACATGTCAAGCATTTAGAGAGTGTAAAATGAAACAATTGTCGAGGAAGATAAGGACAACCAAGAACCTTTTTTACTCAACTCAAATGGCAATCAGGGTAGTTTCTAAAGCATTCATGTTGTGACATAAGTGTGATACCAACTTCGCTAATAGAGCTCAAAGAGGTTTCCAAAGTCTACCAAAATGCCAAGAAATCTGGACGGGGTTACAAATTAAATGAGGCAGTTGAAATCATTTGTGTAAGTGCCGGCGACGTTTAATACCTTATCTTATACACACGAAGTGAGAAGTTTGCCATGATAGGCGACGCGCTGATATTGAATTAGAAGCCATACTATAGCAGTCATTCTGTGCTAGCGAATTCGGACAAGAGCCAGCTAACCTGACTAACGGCCAAATAGGTTCAGTGAATTTGTTTATCGCGCTGAGTCCAACATAAGACACGCTGACAATCAAAGTTATGAGACGCCAGACCTCCTATCATGACCAACGCTCAATGAAGAAATGACTAATTTGGCAAATGATAACAGAAGGTAGATCTAAAGTGGACAAGTAAATGGGAACACAGTATATCTTAGGGACTGCGCGGACCACCGCGAATATTAAGCCGGTCGCACTGTAAAACTGAGTTTTGCTTATGGTTTCGGACAATGAGAATGGCATGCGTTTCATTCAAGAGCTTCCTCACGCGCGCAGTGCTCGAAGGTACCCTGAACAAGCATGCTTTCGAAGCCTTCACCCGAAAACTCCCAGCAATGCTGTGCGCCCATATTCGCCGACAGACCTAAATGATGCACAAAAGCGGAACTCGGTCGTTCTTCTTTCTAGTTCCATACTACTTTTCAGGTAAAAAAACTCAGTGCTGTATACAGCCCTATCAATTTTTCACCAAGAATTGGAGCGACTACAGAAGACCGATGTTCTCCAACCGACCTACAACCAGGCCTGGGTCGCATCGACCGTAATGGTGAACACCATTATCCGAAACCATCCGCCCGTGTGCAGGCATCACTACCTGTTACACTGATACGCTGGATAGCCATCTGCCGCTTTCAGTGGCTTTTTTGCGAAGCTGAATGGTGAAAATGCTTTGCGATGGTTGGTTTTGCTGAGGCATACCTGCAAGTTAAAGTCAATGAAGAATTTCGAGCTTTTTTTACCATCAATGGGCACCAAGATCTGCTTAAGTATACTAAACCGATAGCTGGTATCAAGTGAGCATTGTCACATTGTAACAGCTGATGAATACAGTTCGAAAGAATACTATCAGTTTTGTTTTCCATTTAAACGATCTCATCGTCATATGTTCCAACCCAAAAAAACTGTGACAAAGTCTTAGTTGCGTGTTCAGCCATCTTCATAAGTATGGCTTTAGAGTGCACCGAGAAAAAACCACATTCTGGATGCAGCTGATAATGCTTCTCGGTTTCATCATTGCCAAACACGGCCGCCGACCATTACGGGAGAACGCTGGCACCGTCAAACGCATGTCAGTGCCCACGGACGTGACATCCCTGAAATAGTTTTCCGGTACCATCAGTCACGGTGGCTAGTTTCTGCCGGCCATGCATGGTTCCTGAGGCCCACTGAACTAGCTACTCAAAAGAACCACGATTAGACGTAGTCATAGTAGCGCCAACTCGCCTTTGACCCTAGATTATTGTCAGGAAGGTCAGATTCCTGAAAGTAACCCCAGAGCACCCGGAACCTACTGTGACCCTAAAACTCCACTAATATGAAAGACACCAATAGGGAATCCGGCAAGCATCCAGGCCAGTCAATCATTTAATCAATTCTGCAAAAGCCGATAAGTGTTCAGGCATGCCGCAGAAGCACGACCGAATATGATCAGCGTTCAGGCATTTTATAGAAGCACGTTCACTAAACGCCTATCAGGCAGCCTGGACCAATGTCAAAAAGTGCCCCTTAAATAGAGCAGGACCGTTGTAACTTTTGTACTCGCACGCACTCGCTTGTTGTAATAAAGCTGTTGTGTTTCATGTCAATGATTTCTTTTTCTGGCACCAGGCAATGGAGTGTGAACAGCAGTCAGATATAACACTTATAAATGCTGAGCTCCGACTGCCTCTTGACTACTACGATTCGTCGCTGTAAATCATCGTGAAATCGGATGCATTGAACTGTAGCCGTGGTGTTTTGATCTCGAATGTATTCCTCAGCGGCATTCGGAAGGCCTTTGCATATATGGCCAGATCACTGACACTAGCCGAGGGTATTTACAGACAGATGGAAAACCAAAATTTGGCGACCACGTCTGCCGTCAAAAAGTTCCATAAGTTACTCTACGGTCGTCGGTTTACCTGAATGAACAATCATAAGCCACTCCTTACTGTGTTTTGCTCAAAGAATGGGATTCGGGCGTATACCAGCAAGAGTCTCCAGCTACGGGCCACATGCTTCCGGGATGACTTCAAGTCAAGTACTACTCCACCACTAACCTCGTAGGGGCCGACGAGCTGTTTTGTCTCACTGACTCAAGCAAGCCAGAAACTGTAGAAAATGTAGTTGCACAAGGATTCTTGGAGGTGAGTTGAAACACTTGGTTTTGGAAACAATTTGCACCCTTCAGATGAGCACTGAATTGGTGCACCACGCTGCTGCCAAAAACCCTACAATGCTGTAGGTCACCAAGTAATTTCGCAGTC
This sequence comes from Opisthorchis felineus, assembly GCA_004794785.1. Classification (NCBI taxonomy): domain Eukaryota; kingdom Metazoa; phylum Platyhelminthes; class Trematoda; order Opisthorchiida; family Opisthorchiidae; genus Opisthorchis; species Opisthorchis felineus. Next base: position 85,094 of record SJOL01005599.1, read on the forward strand.
ACTATCCGTGTACTTGCACACAAGATGACGTGAAAATGTACTTCATCAGGGGTGACGAAATACAACAGCAAACGGATGCTTTTTAATTCCAGAAGGTATATTCACCCCAGAAGAGCTACGGTCACCCCCGCCGAACAGTTCTCAGAAGGAGCGTCCGGGAACAAACAGAATGAAGGCTCTTGCTGGCAGTTACTTCCCCCGGCCTCTTTAAATTTTGTTGGCATTGTAGCGAGGCAGCTAATTTCCTCTTGAAAGACTATTTATGTTCGTGATCCCAGCCAAACTCTGGTCTTTTCTTCACGTCAAATATGCACGTCTAATTTGTGATCAACATATTTTGCTCGTGGTCAACGCTTATTGCAAGCTACCAGAAATAATTTTAATGAAGAGTTTTACTATAATCCTTAAACTCGGACAATTAGTCATCGCTTTGAAACTCAAGAAAATATTGCATCTGACAACGACAATCAGTTCACACCATCGGAGTTTGCAGGGTTTTGTCGCCTTCCCGCCGCTTCACTCACAGTTGAGCGGCCAGCCCAAACGCTTCTTTGAAAATGAAAAGCGCGCTCTTTGGGAGTCCAAATGGGGAAATTCAAAAGACGAGATTTTTCAAAGGTTCCCGCTGGCAGATCAAGAGACGCCAAACTCAAACCTGCCTGGCGAAGTACCAACAGTTGGCGCACTGCTCCGATGTAAGCTTTGAGCAGCGCACGGCACTATCCGCCAAATAGAAGACAACTGAGTCAATGCGATGCGTCATTGAAATAGTAATTAAACTAGCATTACACTGCAACTAGGCGCTGCTTCATTCAAGTTTAGTGGGTGTTGATTTGTGGCTACAGCCAAAGTGAATGCCAGGTGACGTCTTCAGTTAGCGAAATTCAAGTTGGCCTTGTCAGGCACATCTGAATCGCTAACTGAACCGGGAAGACAAATGTACGGGTTCTCTCCCCTGAATCGACTTAATATTGTTCGGAGACGCTTCTGGACAACTTTGATTACGGCCCCACTGCGAAAAGTCCATCAGCTGCTCCGTCGGAGCCTCGACTCGAGTTAGCATTGCGACAGTGCCGCTGGTCAGAAAGAAACCACGACCTAGGGCGGTCACCCTCGGCTTTGAATCTACGTCAACATGATCAAGGGGGAGTGGTAGGCAGAATCCTGCACCAAAACGGCCTTACCGCCTGCAGTTAAGTGTTCCAGTGGCCAATATATCTAACCCGCACGTGATTTGCCAGAAGATCGGGTCGCTTTCAGCTTCAGCACCAAGGCGCCCTCCGATTGGTCGAAAATATGGCACAAACAACCAATTATTTCTCAATGTTTGCTGGATGCTGGTTGCCAATATGGCGTCCAGAAGGCGGCCAAATATCCAGAATAATGTTGCCGCAATTGTTTCTAAATGCGTTTTCGACCTTTTACTGGACATAAGTTAAACTTCATATACCCTTTGTATTTTTTTGCTGGGTTGGGAGGATCAGACCGAAAACTGAGTTTCGGCGATGCATTTATCGTACAGTTGGATTTGTCTAACACATTTTATAGTCCACTCAAATGGTTCAAGCATACATCAAATTAAACACCAGTCATGCACTTGTCTCTTCTTTGTTAGAAATGGCGAGCAACATTTGCCTACTAGAAGTATAAAGACGAAAATCTAGTTACCAAAAGACACGAACGTATAACTTCTGCAATGAAAGTTGATTCTCCTGCGATAAAACTACGGCTGCGTGCAAAGTTCGGCAATAAAGTTTGGGTTACGTATGTTTGATATGCAAAGCTGACAGAAACGGTTTAGTTTGTTACTTCGAAGGTATCTGCAAATATTAACACATAGGACGAACGTCGAAGCAGCATATACCAAATGTGGGCTAGTGTATTCCAATATAGTTCCAATTTCGGCTACTCATGGACAAGAAACCTCCAATTACCTGTTGAAAACTGGCCACGTAGTAGGTCCCTTCATAAATTTTAGTCTTATTTTCACATCTGAGCATAAGCACATAGCGCATGAGCTCAGATTTTTCAACCCTCTATTTTTTGTCTAGAAATTCAGTGCCTAGTATTTCGTGAATGCGAAAAACCCTTGGAGTTTTCTGCTTGGCATTCATACCCGATCGAAATTGGCATGGCTGTGTAATTGGCACGCAAGTGATCGTCACAATTTCTTTTGATAACTCACACATCATTGAGTTCAGTGAAATGCGTCTTTTCAAGCATTTGAGGTCATTTAAGCACAGAGCTAGTTGCTAACTGGCAATAATTACGTTTACACATTTCCGGACAAAGTTTATTCAATGTCTTGTGACGAAAATGCCACTACAGCACGTTTTAAATTGTAAGGTTTGTGTAAATCTTTCTTATATCAGCTTATGTCAAGATAAGTAACCTACATTCTCACTGACTACAGGGACCCTAGACAGCGCCACTGACTGACATTTGTCCCGGTCTTGACGATATCGTAACAACAAATACAGTATAAAATGAAGATTGCAAATGAGCTTCACATTACCACATATTACAGCAAACTAAGCAGCACAATAAATTTACCTCTACTCCATGAGAGTGGATACTAAAATTAAATGGAATTAACTTGGTAGGTCCAAACCACAAATCGTGTGAGAGAATACCCGGGCACAATTTTTCGGTCGTTTATATGTCAAAAAACAACCTGTCACATTTACCAGCTCCTTCCTACTTCTAACCGTATGCCGATTAAAATTTGTCCTAGAGAAAACGCTCTGCAAGAATTCGTCTGTTCAAGAAATACCTACAAATCTAAGAGCAAAATGGTTTTGTCACTTTCACCTCATAGGTTGTGGTATTTCTTCACGTTCCCTATTTGAGGACACGCATAGTACAAGTCCCAATATTTTATCAAACAGATTAGGATTTCACAACTTTTGTGGTTGATAATTTTACCCTTGGTGTGTTGCTCGTACGCTGAGAATGGGCGATTTTTTATTCATCCGATGTCTTAAAGACTGATCGTATAGAAACGTGAGGATTTTCGGCGTAGACGTGTAATCTGTCAAGCCAGGAGCCACTGGTCAGCCGTGTGATTATCTCACGATCAGACAAGATATGTTATCGTTATCCTTCAATTGCACACCCCGGTGCATCGCCTAATGAATTCTCGGATGAAACACTTGCACTGCATTTGAGAGTTTTTCCGTCTACCGAGTAGTTTGCTGATAGGTTATAAGTAAAATTTCGCAAGGTGTGCTCCGCTGGTTATCTCAAACAGGAGTGAAATTTTTTGTGAGGTCCTTCCTTAACTTCCAGCACATATTCACGTGAACTTCAGTTGAGGATTGGAAGTATCCCTGACGCCCACAACCTATAAACTGCAGATATGTGAAGGGACTGTGAGTGGCGTTGTTCACTACTGAGAAATATACTCAACCAAATGACCGTCCAGAAAACATAAATTCAGGACACTCAAGTCTTATCGACATTCCTAAAAAACAAATATTATGCAAATAAAGCTGGATTTCCATACGCTTTTTCATAAACTATCAAATAAACAGGCGGAGTAGTAATTGGAAAGATATGTTATGTTCAAATGTTTGTTCCTCTTAAGTGTTTTACACTTGGCTTACAATGGGTAAGTCCGCTATTAAGTGTCTAGCGCACTGATTTGAACAGTTGTTGATCCAGTGACGTAAAATACATTGACGTGACAACTGTTAGCAAAATTTGTAAACTTCGGTGCTTTGAAGTTTGTCTGCATAAATGTTCGCCCGTTAATTTTCCTTCCAGTTGCTGTAGCTCCCTTCGGAGATCATATTACTAAGGCAAAAGATTTGAACGGCTTTTCAGGTGAGTTGTCTCGGCGTTAAGTATCTCACTCGAAGAATTCATCCTTCTAGACAAACGCAATAACAGTCATGAAGAATGTTTAAAGTTCGGCCAAAAATTTACTCCATTATCTCAAAAAGCTACGTATTTAAATGACCCACTTCACCGACTTTGTAATCACATGTGGAACTGAAGGGGGAATTACACGGTGTTCGGAATTTTATAGCAAATCATTGAAAAACGACACAGCTGCATACCCATGGAAACTTCAGTTAATTCATAACATTGGAACATATCATAAAAGCGAAAGTTGTACAAGGGGTGTTATGGTTGTTCTTTTGTTTGCGTAAGCCCTTTTTATTTTGCAGTGAATGATAGCTACTGACTTTCAGTCAATCTGGGGACATGTCCCCAAAATGCCTCTAGCCATTTACAGCTGCCCCGCTTGTTGATGATGCGCGTACGTATATAAACCAATCGCAAATTTGTTGTGCAATTTCCGGTGAAAATATCATCGTCGTCATTGGTATTAGTGCTGAACAGGGCCAAAATATTTCCAGTGCCAATTGTATAACGTAGAATAAGTAGTTCAAATGAGCAAGTGACAATATTTGTGTTTAAATTACGATCCGATATAAATCCTGTATTGTAAAAGCTTCCACTTTTGCGCAGTTAAAATGGCAACGCTTACCATACGATATTAAATAATGCAATTTTTCGTGCTTTACATTAGGTCCCAGATATAGCTCTTATATAAAAAGTTCGACCCAACAGAAAGACGACCGGTTTTGAGTCGAACCTATTCACTTCGTGTCACTTAAAACTCTACGTAACATAGCATGTTGTTTGGGTTCGCTTCCTTTATGTAAGGAATGATTCTCATTCCGATTGGGAACGTATGTAGCAAGCACTTCCTGAAAATGACTGGTAGTCTTGTCGGAGATAAACCTTAGACAACTAGACCACCGTAGAGACGCACCATATTTCTATTTGCCGAATGATAGAACATTAAAAGTCGCAGTTGAGTGTTTAAACAGATGAACCATTGCACACTACCGGTAAATTTTAAATTTATGATTCACATTCAAGGCTCTTTATTTAACCAGACATATGGCTGAACGAGTATTCGGTGAGTAGGCGCGAAGTAGACATTGGAACAAACATAGTCACTGCAATGTGTTTGCTTGCTGAACTCTTAACTTGCAGTGATAAATTTGTTGGATAGACACCTAATAACTATAAAGGTGGAATATTGAACCTCGCCACACTTCACGGTCTGTTCTACCAAAGTGATAAGTTATAAATTTAATCAGTGTACTGGCGTCTCCTTTCCCAAGTACATCGTACAATGTTTTCCTGTGAAGTTTGATCTGAGCCCACATCTTCTAACCCTAATTTGTCTTGCTTTATTCGGTAAACACAACTGTGAGGCATAAGGAGCTACTTTCCAGTATTGCATTGTTCTGAGGTCCCTTAGATCCTAGACTAAATTAGTCTCAAGTCCGTGGTGCCTGTGAAACCAAAAATGGATATTTTGATTGAGAGCTTCAGAAAGCAGGTTCAATTTGCCAATCTATGTTTAACCCTAGCTTTTTTCGTAACTCTTACCAGAACAATTTTGACACTGATGAAGCAAATACATGAAACTCCGAATACATAAATAAACTCGTCATGCGTTTGATGAGGCGGGTGGCCGGAGGAAATGATTCTGACGAGAAAAAACGTGGTAGCAAAAACGTCAGTAATATTTCGTTTCATTCGTCGAAAGAAAGAATAGCATTCTTGAATACAGTGGAACCTATAATGTGCGGTTCTTTAGGTTTTTTTATCAGAAGCGTGGTTGCACGTGGATGCAATTCAGTTTATTTCGTCTTGAATCATTTAGAAATATTCTTGGAAGTGTTTTTACATAGTTCTCTGCTCTGGAGTCAAGTATCTGTCAGAAGCATTCTTGCTTGTTACCTAACCTAGATGATAATATATTGAGGAAGCAACGGAATCCCTCACGAGCCTCAATTCAAATAAAGTTTGCTTTGCTATCCTGGATGCCACTGTTTAACATTCAGCTCGGTCAGCATAGGAAGTCAAGGTTATAAGTTCTTCCTCTTGGTATTGTTGGCTCCAGAGCTAGGCAACTGATTGTTTATTTACGTTGTAACGACAAATGCAATTTCTCACTCATTTTCTACGATGCCACAATGGAGACCAGCCAAAGAACACCTTCGAAACAGACCACTCAGCAAGTGCAGTCAATCTATGCCAAAAAAACAGGGAATACTATACAGAATTGAATGTTCCAAACCATGAGAACTGTATAAGGTACGAATAACTGAAGAGAACCCCCTTTTGCTAGCCGATAAGCCACGGTATTGACTCCTACAAGAGATCAGTAAGATGTGTTCCAGCAGGTTTTTCAATAACAGTGCTTCTTGCCTTTACCACACAAAGTAGTCCGAACTTCTGGATGGAATTACCAATGAAATGTTGAAATCCTTTCATATTAGCGTCTGCTTTTACGTTGTTTATCTTAACCCAGTTTCCATGTATCGTTTTTATTGACGTTGTACAGACTGCATAATGTACACCAGCTTATTGGTTATTGTTATTTCTACCATTAATCCGTTGAACTAAATATCGCAGAAATAAATGCAAGGATATAATATTTTGTTAATCAGATGTAGAACATTTAAAGCAAGCCTAAAATGTCACGTGCTTTAATCGTTGCATCTTTCAAAACGGAGGAAACTCTAAGTGATTGAGTGAAAGCATGATACAGAGAGGCACTTTGGATGCTATTTAAGAAGAAGCGGATCATATACGGCTGGTCTACATGATACAGAGATAGGCTTGCGCCTTATTATCACTGGCCACATGGAAAAATTCTACAGTGATCCATTGCGGTGCCCGCATGCGCAAGACTTGAGTGTTTGAGTAAATGCTGCTTCTCGTTGCTTCGGCACGCTGCTGTACACAGTGTAATTCGTAAGGAATCGCACTTGTGGTTGTTTGCTTGCAGTAAAAATTGCATGCTGGTATTTTGATGAGATGCACTTTGAAGCCGGTTTAGGGGGACAGTGCAAATACGCATAATAAAACAAGGAATGATAAGCTTTTCTGTGAGGTTTTCGTATGGTAGTTTCTTCCCCCTAATGAAATTGACTATTTACTGTGCTTCTTGCTATACTACAATAAAATGTGAATCTAAACCCTGAAACAACAATAATTACGCATGGATAGACTTTTTAGCCTTTGAGGTAATTTGGTAGCACTGAGGCTTTTTGGCGTTAGCTAGCGTCAACTGAGGGAAAATCTGACGTGGGTACATTTTTCAAGATGGGTTACCTCTGAAACACGCTGCTCCATTTTTTTCGCTACCTGACATCTGTTTGTAGTGTTATTCTCATCTCAGTTAATTATGTATAGCGACTTATATAGACCTAGTCATTTTACTTATGGTGGCTAGACATAATGGACAGGGATTTTGTTTTGCGCATAAAAAGTTACATTTGTCGCGGGTCAAAACTCACTTAGATCGAATGCGCAAGTGAAATGCAGCAAAATTTACTCAGGGTAACTTGGAGTGTACGACCAACAGCCATACATATCAAAAACTTCCTAATAACCATTATTTGGACTCAGGATGCGTAAATAGACTTAATGACACTGTCTGTGGCATCCAGCTCCGCGGGGCTGACGTTGAACCTTCAATGACGGTCTATGTGTTCGGCTTCGTGTGTCTTTTGCGGCAACCTGCACCTTCAGTAGAGCTACTAGCTAACTCAATATTAAAATAAAGATCTTCGGCACATTTCTACAAAGAAATTCCTCTGTTCTGAAACTGAAAAAATTATGTTACCTATTAGATATTAAATTATTCTAAAAGAAGCAGGAATGGGATAAATTATTTAGTTGCACTTAGAAACATTTTGTCTCTTACACAGTGTCCATTTTGATGATCTTTATGGCATAATTTATAATAATGAAACCACTGACTAAAGTGAAATATCAAACAAAAAAATTGAAGCGATATGTGTTCCGTTTGGGACTGCTCCTGCAATTCATATGTTTTATTGAAACCTAGCGAGCTTTTCGGGATATGAGATTAACTGAGCACAAAAAGAGTTTTTATGGCAACGTTGTAGAACATCATTCAGAGAAACTTTTCCACAGTTGTACAGATCATTCAGATAACCTTGCATTTTGCAATCTTATGCTAAGGAAGATGGTAGATGCAACAAACACGTGAGCAAATCACGCAAACTAGACTGGTTAAGCTAAACGCAAATATTTTTTGTTTGATGAAACGATAATGAGCTTGCGTTGATGCGAAACACGACCAAGGCTGAATAATGAGTATCTCTGTTTATGTAAGGTATGAATGCCTAGATGCCTACAAACCACCACGGTTCGTTAAAATCCTTAATTATGGAAATACAGACTGAATAAGAAGGTCCTCTGTTGAAGCAGGGGTAGCTGGCAGCCACATTGTTTTTCTCGGGGGAGTTTTCAGCGAATTTATAATCAATGCGGTTTCCTAAATTATGTGTACACGCTCAAGCATGTTTTCCGACAGACGTGGTGCCACAACATACCAATGCAAATGAATTTGTTTTACTATAGTACTCAGTATTAGACAGAGGGATGCTAAAAATTCTAGAGTCAGCCCGGACCATTGGTGGACGCTTGTGTCGGATGCTCTTCATGGTCTGCCTAATGGAATACAAGTAATTAATTGAAAAAATACAGAACTCTTCCCTACAAAAAAGAGGCCCATTTAAGCGCATATTGTTTTGTACATATTCAACCTGAGATAATCGGAGACCTTTCATACCCAAGTGAATAGTAAACAAGATGGACATTTAAGGAATATCCACGAGCAAAGTTGACAAAATTCATGCAATGAAATAAGGAATTTTCATTGTAAATTTCTGTGCTTAGTCCTTCAAGTCGTCAAACTAAAAAGTTAAACGGGATCAATCCTGGCTTTCCATCTACGATTTGCGGTAATGAAAGCAATGATTTTTAGATTGGGTGGCATTTTGCAGGTTTCAGTCACCAAAGAATATTTTATCTCTAGCCACAGAGTCTGAAACCCAGGAGCGGTGCACACTTGTTGAGGCAACTAAGAAATCGCCCACCACCGCATTCTTACATGAACGAAATTGTAGACGAGGGGCTGTTTCAATGACTTGCTGCATGAACATGGGACATGGTGATTTCCCGATGTATAGCTCTTTTTCCCCTGTTCTTTTAATACTGAAAGCCTAAGAATCTGTTGGGGAAAAACTAGGTACATTAACTAACGTTTAAACGACACGGATAACCAAAATCATCAAAAAATGTCAATCTCATCACAGCGGTACTTGAACGATACTTTGGTATTTACATAGTGAATTTGCAATAAACTATCGAACAAGGACACGTGTGCCTATGTATTATTATTTGTAGCTATCTAGACACATGCGTGACCAATGACTCTAGATGAATGTTTTATGCTTTCCTCCATTTAACAAGCGCAATAGTCAGTGACTGATAACTTGCGTATCTACCTACTTGCGGATTCAGTATTAACGCACTAATTGGATTTTAGCTGGTTAGCGTGGTTTAACGTTTTTTTTAAGATTTAACTGTGCAAGTTGCAAAAAAGCAAGGAGGAAGTCGGGATACATCGAATCATACATGTGCTTTCTGCATAAACAGTTTTCCCGCGTTCTAAGTGATAACCAGACAAAAACTCTAACCAAGAGAAACGTAAATTTAGGCACATATCTAGCGTATAGCGTCCAACTAATTTACCTGCACGCAACGCCAGGAAACGGGTTGAAAATTAAAAATCGTTCATAAAATACAGTTCAAAGATTTAGCACATTTTATAATAAACCCGCAAGTACTGCATATCTGTTACCCTGTCCGACACAAACTCAAAGGCAATCCCAGGGAAATGTCGAAAATGTTTTCTTGAAGATTGACAGCCTTTTGCTGGAGGAGGCGCAACTCGTTTGAAAGGGAGAAAATGACCACGCTTCACGCCACGCAGTCGACTCAGAAGATACGACAGTACTTTCATGCTCTCCATGCTCTCGTTACAGTTTGCGACTGAGGTGCGTCTGCTTATTTTTCAAGCAGTTTTTTCAACGAAAAAAATGTTTTTAGGTTTTTCTGCTAGGGGAAATGTATGCCGGTTAGCAACGGTCAGATATTACATCGGTAATTTTATTCACAAACCTGTGCTGCTGTAGGTTGATTCGTCCTCTCGGAGGAGTGCTGCACTACGGGGCTAGGACAAATAAATGTGGTGATTCTTTATTACCCGCTGGGTAATCTGCAGTATATCAAATCTTCCTGGTGTATACTGTTTTCTTCGTCCGGCCTTTGAACACTGAACGGTGTGAACACTGTATTTGGTGGTTTTGCACAACTTTTTTAAGAACTTTTATCGTTATTTTTATTAGGACGATGGAGGAAGCTAGTAAAGTATTAATAGCTAAATAGGGACCAGTGTGGTCAAACAGTTTTACTCCACAGGATCATTACTACGCTTGGAAATAATGCCCTCCAAGAAAGCAAGTCGGTGGCAAAGTTTTCACAGTAGTTTTTGTGTTCAAAATTTATACCCAGACAAGTTAGATGCAAATAGACTTTAGACGGCTAAGATCAGAAAACAATGATACAACTACTTTAAACAAAACCCTACGCAAATGTAATGTTTGATTTAAATGCTGGGTATTGTATGTTGAAAATGGCCTTGTTGATAATGAGAACACAATGCAAATTAGTTTTATTTCAAACAATTTTAAGCCACTATTTTAAGCCACGCCAACTCTTAACACAGTCACTCACTTTGGACAACTTTGGTTTTTATTATTCAGTAATTGAATTAGGAATAAATTAATTATGCAAAAGGACTCCCAAAATTAGATCTGTCGTGACTTCTGCACATTGTCTCTCCAGGTCATCGTCTAAAATAGTCCAACAAGATTAAATGTGGTTGATCTGACTCGTTTGGCGCACACACACAGTAAACAGGGATTAAGCCAATAAAAGTACGGGAATGCTGCCGGGAAATGTTAGTAGTTTTTGCTGGTTAGATCAAAACTTGTGATGCGGTTCACTGTTTTTTGCTTCCAAGCTTTCAAGTAGAAAAGCTTAGCTAAGAAACCGAAATATGGGCTGTCGAAGAGTTTTCAGCAACCTTGTGAGTAGTTTCCTTCATGAAAATATACTGCGATATCTCGAATATCGTACCAACTGAGACATGAGGCGGCCTGTGTGCAGCACATTCAGTTGAAGAACATCATAAACGAGAGACTCACTTGAGTCTCCCGTGAAAACCAAATTGATTTGCAAATGAGTGTATTTGTCGAAATCAGTCCAATTTGGGTTCAAGTAGAACATAAGGTTGACGGAAACTCGGGGACTGCGCCTACCTGATGAGCCCCAAGAAGGGCGAAACCGGTCGTGGGCTGTCGAAGAGTTTTCAGCAACCTTGTGAGTAGTTTCCTTCATGAAAATATACTGCGATATCTCGAATATCGTACCAACTGAAACATGAGGCGGCCTGTGTGCAGCA
>SJOL01005599.1:96802-136221 GCA_004794785.1 Opisthorchis felineus
TGGTTGTTGATCAGGTGGCTGTTGATCTGTTCGCCGAGCTTGGCAATTGGCTTGCAAACGTTTCGTCACCATACGAGGAGACATCATCAGTGCGCAGTTGCGCACCCAACTGCGCACTGATAATGTCTCCTCGTATGGTGACGAAACGTTTGCAAGCCAGTTGCCAAGCTCGGCGAACAGATCAACAGCCACCTGATCAACAACCAATAAATTCACCCGACCTACCAATATGTCAACACATTACCAACAAAGTAATCTACATCAGAGGTGATAGGCTTTGCTCCGGATTTTCTTCGCGAACCTGATGAAACTTATATCTCAGGATCTCTAAAAGTTGGGGACTCATTGGGGCAGGTCGAGCGTGTTTCGAGGAAGCCTTTATTTATCATTATTTTCCCTTTGTAATTAAGAAGTTTTTCCATGCCCGGTGTCACAGGCTGATCGCAGGTGTACCAGTGACGTTATTTTTGGTTGTTCCACCCCTGATCACATGAATATAAGTCTCCTCCTTCCTGAACAAAAGAAATAGTCTGTCTACTATTTCCTTAAGTTAACTACAAAATATCGTCCGTGCAACTTTTGACCTCAAGATGGCACCTTCTGCAATACCGCCCATTACATAGTTCATACTCGGTTTGCTACGGATTAGTATTTTTCATATTTTTTTGCAGTCAAAATTCTAGTTGTTACGTTGTATCACGATGCGGCCTTGACAAAACACACCACGTTCCTTAATGTTGGAAAGCTTTAATTTCTACTGCCTACGATCGAGAGATTTCTGAGCCCTAGGGATCCCGTGAACGCCTATATTCATTATGCCCTTTCTACTTCTCTGGCTTTTTTAATCCTGGAATGAATGTGGTTAATGTTGCTCTGCTTGGTACTTTCCTTATTCGCATATCAAAATACTATAACTGGAGAATTATGAAATACCGTTTGCACAATGGCATTACACAGCTGTTTGAACATTGTTTATACGTTTGCAATTCACATTAGTGTGAGAGTATACATCAAAGCATAGAAACTGTAATACCCCTCTGGCAGTTACTTGTAAGTGGACCATGATCATGTATAATTCAACCAAGTGATAAATTAATTCGTTGATCGTCCGTTTCAAATGTCACTCCCCTAAAATGCATTTCACAATTTTACTTGAAATTTCTTGTATTGACTTGCAAGAAATCGAAAGTCTGGATGCGCAACTCCTTCGTCGTCTGATTTCCACGGAAAAGTAATAGAGAATAACAGACGATGAATAAGTGAAACATGGAAATTTGGCGGCCAACAGATGAAATGGATGCAGAAACCAGCTGGTTATCGAAGAAACTTTTGACAACTTTCAAAATGATGTAGAACGCTATGATATACAGATATATCCCAGACCTGCTATGTAAGTGATAAAGTCACACACAAACAAAAATCGCCGTGATGGACTACTTACAGAAATCACTGGACCAAAACGTATGTAAATAATTTGAACCTTCGTGTGACAAATAATTGAGGAAAATTTTGGTAACACTTGAAATTTGCGGTGCACCAGAAACGCCTCAAATTAGCCAAGTTCCTAGGTTGTCTAAGTTATATAACGGTTTTTCCAAGCTATTTTGCGGTCTTATTAAAAGATCAGTTGGTTTACATGGATGGACAGATAATAGATATCAAAGATGGGTAGTGCAAAACTCTATGGCTCAAGGCCTCTAACAGCCAGAAACGTGTTTCCTAGAGTAGAAACCCTTAAATGTCGAACTTTTTCCTCCTACAACTGTTCGGAACTCGACGTTCAGGAACAGGTTGGCTTACCAGAAATGACGCTTGACGACGAAAACTGTCAGTTATTTGGCACATTATACCTTCCGCAGTGAACATAAGTGATGAGATCGCACATCTACAAGAATAAAGAGTTGGAATTCCAATTACATCGCTGATAATAATTTTCGCTAATACTTGTGATGGGAAACTTCACTTGAAATTGTTTTGTTGGGGAAAGCCAACAAATATTTCTGTCACTGGAAAATTTCACAATTGCTAATTCACTGTAGTAATTTACAAACGGGCTTCTTTTACTGTTTCAACATCAACAGCCGCAGTTAGTTTATGCCTGAAAAGCGTGTGCATCCCGTTTACATCACAGTTGCTTCGAACTGTCACGTTTCACATATGTGAACAGGTAGAAAGACCGGAAAATGAGAACTATTTCGTTGGTTCAGTGCACATTCTCTATTCTGAATTTTGCAGTACAGAATGTTGTCGGATTCTACTTCACGTCATTCGTGTAGACTCAAAATCTTAGTGACAGATTGGTAAAGCTCAAGTATACAAACGTTTATCGTCCAGCAAGCATTAGAATGATTCCATTGAGATCGCCACTTTTGAAATTCTCATATTTACAACCATAGAGACAGCGTAGTTCCTTCAATTTTAGCAAAAACCTTGCTTAGAAAATAGACGCATTTTTCACTTGGATGTATTTCACGCATGTGATTATTTATGAGCTTTTTCTCTAGAATGGAGAATTTCATTCCGCACTTCTCAACGTTTTACAGGAAGAGTCACTCCGTCATGCGCAAATGTGTTCATCTGTAGCACGCTTTAGTCGCCTAACTGCCATGCCACCATGAGGAAGCACAAGGGCTGGGATGCTCTCAGGTTGCTCAAGCCTAGAAAGAGGAAGTCGAAAAGCAGAGGTCGGGTTCGAACCACGGACGTTCCGTTCGGTAAATTCGTGCTCTAAGCACAGCCACCTCAAGCAAAACTCACCGGTAAGTTTGGAGAAGAATCACAGAAACTAAGCATTTATTTTTGCTTCATCATGCTTCTTTTCGTTTTTAATATTTTTGACAGATAATGAAGAAACATTGTCACCACTCTCCCTAGAGTATTTTATCTATGGCTCCATCATGGTCCTGCGTGCGTTCCATTAGATCTCGGGACTTGAAACCTAATGGACATCTATTTTTCGTTTCGTCCTGTGACTTTTCAACCCAGACACGCGGTTCTCGCAATTTAATCATGCTGCTGCTTTGGACTACTATTTAACACATTTCCTTGCACATGCATACCTTAAAAAATCGCCTCTAATTTTTGAGTTTTAGAATTTGTTTGTCGATTTGGAAAATCCACCATTGACTTTACCTAATGTCCAGTAAAGCCATTTTCTTTCCAATATGCGTTTAAACCAGAAATAAATCAAATCACTGATTGAAAATAATGGGAATGATACACAGACTTGAAGGCTACGTAATATTCAGGTAACAGAAAACCACTAACCGCATCATCTTACTTATATATATATATATATATATATATATATATATATATATATATATATATATATATATATANTACAGACCAATCAGGGCTTTTCTGATTTTCAGATGGTGCAACGGTAATCCCCGTTCTTGGTGGTCGCCAGTCCTATTCAAGGTAGACAACATCACATTCACGGAGGCAGTGCTCAAAAACGTTTCTCTTGCTTCCACCAAGACATATCGCTTAATTACTAGCTGGTCGTGGTGCACCAAATACAGTCATTGAAAAGAGAGGAGACGTGTGTAAAATGTTGTGCCCCTGCTTGACGAATTACTGTATTATATGAAATGTATTTAAACTGGCGCTGAATGTGGGAGCAATAGGATTTCCAGTTTTAAGGAGTGAAGCAACATTAGGAATCCAGAGACTGGAAAGTATCAACCTCCTGGAATAAAGAAGCTAGTATTTGTAGATGTGGTGACAAGTCTGCAGAGTGAACGCATAAATGTAAATTTACATGAAAACAACAGAATAAACCACATTCACAACTAGTATAGCAACGATCAGAACTAACAGAAATAGAACTAAATTCCAAGCGGAGTAAAACTCAATGCAACCAGGGGGAATCCGAGAACAATCAGGGAAACCGGTACTACAAGACGATGCACAGAAGAGTTCACCTAAACTTTGTATTTGAAGATCTCTCAAAACAAGCAACCCGATTGCTCTGAAATCGTAGCAGAGAAACCAGAGAAGTCCCTTTTTGTACGTCGAGAAAAACTTCCAAATGACTGTAAGATTTTTTCGATATCACGGCATATATTTAGAGCGGAAACTTGCCAGTTGGTTTTGGGATGCGTTCTATCATTAGGAAAAGGAATTAGCAAAGAATGAAAATGGTTAACAATTTATAAAAACATTAGTGCATAGACTGAAAAATACTACGCAGTACAAGCCACTTAGTTAAACTATCGGTCCAAATGTATGGGACCAGGTTGCATGTAGAGGTCTGATCAGATGCTGCTGGTTTCCGTGCATGAAGATCCGGAAAGATATTAATTGTAACAACGTGCAGATGTCAAACCAAGCAAAAATAAGAATAGACGAGAGCCTGTGGAAGTATTAAACATATAAAAAGCGATAGACAAACATGCTAATTTTGATCCAGTTTGCTAACCTATGTGATCAAAAGGTGTCTGAAACCTCTAAAAACAAAGTCGTACGGCATCTTAAGCTAGAAATTAACAAAAAAACGAAAGGAGCTAGAATTGATGGATGTATCTAACATTCATCTACAACTATTCAAGACCTCTTGGGGATCTCTGCGACACACCGAACAAGTCAGTGATAAAATATATCATATGGAGTCAAACAACTGGAAAGAAGGGTGCTCATACGGCACTGCGCCATTAGTATTGGCACAGCCAATAGAAGCAGAGAAAAGAATCTGCTGCTTCCAGCAAACCTATCAAGTAAAAGGAACTCAGACCCCGAAGCAATAAAAAATACAAAGTGGGCTAATAAACAGCCAGGGAACCGGTCGCTCACATTGACAAAACATAATCTTCTATTAGTCAAGCTACATAAAATCACGCAGTGTTGCGTCGATGATTTCTTCCCGAACTGTGGCAAAAATCTTCAGGTCACTCACCAAGCTCCGAAAACGTCCAAAAACCAAAAATCAAAGCCCACTTAGTTGTTCTTCTGCAACACTTGATTTCGCAAAGATTAGGCTCTTGCTTCGACGTTGATTCATGTAGATGAATCTAACAACAGAAATTGAAGGAAAAAGCCATCGTTTTGAAGAGCAGTTAGATATAATCTCATTAGCCAAAGCTTGCAGGAGATAAGCAGCTCTAAAAATACCTTAACCGTCTTCAGAGGACTACAAATGTGGCACAAAAAAAGCTATCAATCTGGTCACAGGCATGTACTGTCTTCATAACTAAGCGGTGTTAAAGACCATTAAAGTAATATCGTAAAATACTGTGGCCTGTAAAATGTTCACGATTGTTTTAGCATGTTTTACGCAGAATAATAAAGTTTGACAATGTTTTTATTATTGATTGTATAAAATCAACATATCTGATAATGGGATCCAATATGGTTTGACTACTTGATAACGTCAACCTCGGTTGCCGTCGTTTTTTAAGATGGTTACCTACTTTGCCACGGTAAAGATGTGGTTGACTCTTCTTACCCAACAAACTAACCCATTAATTCAGGGAGAATTTTTGGAGGTGCTGCCTGCGGCTTTAATCTCGAATTAAGTAGTGGATAATTCTAATGCACTGCGTTCTTAAAGGCGCAAATAAAAACAGCTGCATCACTGAGCTGAACTACCGCAGAAATGGTAAAGTTGAAGGCTTACTTTGGGCAAATATTGAGCAAGTCAGCAACAAAAGGTTATTAGAAGTCACAAAAGGGGAGTTTGTTCCTTAAATTCGTGGCAATCATCATCAGTTTTCATAAATGTTTCATTGAGAAGCGGCCATAACTAACAACCAACAAGCTCAAGCACACAACATGGTTCCGCATGCCCACGATAGGCTTTTTGTGTCACGTCTTTTTGAGATGAGACCACATCTTAGACACTAAATCGTTGAAGCGAATACATGTGGTTCTAGTTCGGCAGTAGCCCCACCCACATGGAATGCCAGATTATATGTAAAAGAAGGCAAAAACCCAGCGAACCTTATTTGTTTGCCGCATCTATTATAGAAAGAGCGTCAGAGGATGAACCTCCTGTGCAATTCGCTTGGTTATTACTTTTGACAACTCAGTTATTTATTCTCCAAAATCGACCACCATACTCGTTTGAAGACATGTGGAGAAACAGTAGTTGACTTTTATTGGCACCACATTCCTTTTCATTGTGGTTTGGTCCATTATTTCAGTTCATTTGGTTGCTGATAAATTTGTGCACTTAGCGAATATCAAAATTTAGACAAACTCACTCTAAAGTAAGGCCAAAATCCACTAGATTCTTTATCTTTCCTGAGACTAAATTCTTTTAGAAACACCCTATCAATGTTCCGGCGCACAGTTGACGAAGGTTCAATGAACAAAATGAATAGGGATGAATGTGATTAAAAGGCTAGCCTTCGTAAAGTACGTTTAAGAATCTGATTGTTTAAGGGACGGATGATCTTACAAAAGGTTGAACTAAGTTTTGGAAGCCGTGACAAAATCTGATGAGAAATAGTTGGGAATAAGTAAATTGTTTGTCGCCCCTCTTTGTTTTTACACTCTCCGATAGGTTCCAGGCACAAATGTGCATGCTTATTTAGGTTTCGAAATGAAGTTCAGCAATCCGGTACACAAGCCCTTGCTGGGAATAAATGCAAAAAACTTTGTCGTTCCAGAAAAGTACAAATGTTAACGCATCATGCAAGGAAACGATAACTCTCCATAATCATTACTCATAGAGTCGGTCTGACAAGGTCATTCCAGGGGATAGGATTCCTATTAAATACGCTTCCCGGACACCGTTTCAAAGTTATAAATATATGATATATGTGATAGAGCAAAGCTCAATTTTATCGTATACTTCAGCAATGTAAACATAATGTGAAATTCTGCTTACTGAGTCTTTCATGGCAAATGATTTGTCTCACAGTCCGTTGCGCTTCCTCGAAAGCCTCCATACTTCGTCATCAACACTGAGTTCGGGTGTATGCTCAGGTGTAGTGAAGTAAGTCTCCTTCACTGATCACTCTATTATCTTACGCAACTGAACACGTTGGCTTAAAGTCCAGACCGGGGATTGCATCCCAGCCCAGTTCACAAGCAACTCGCGCCATGTATGTCAAGTCCGCTTTCCAAATGTTCCTTCTTGTTCTAAGAGTGCATCACTTCAGTCTCATTTTCCATTTAACCATATAGGTAGGTAGCCGCATTGTCCGATATGTTCCAGGTATTTTACTTCACCCTAATCATTATGATCAAGACTGAAGAGTAAGTCTAATGGGCCAGAACTTCGCCCCTTTAAAATTCAATGTAGCTGTTGTAAATGTTCGACCGTGAATTTTTTGTTCAAACTGTAGCTTCAAAAGACTGGTTAACTACTGTTGAATGGAAAATGAACCCGTATATCAAAATTAACTAAAATTAAGCGTTCAGAATCACTTCAAGTGCTAATGTCCGTTTGTCGAATCTTTTGGGGAATGTGGAAGTCCATAGATTGATCATATAAATCACCATCCCGGTGATTCTGAACTCTACAGCAGGTCTCAGTCCCAACAAGTGAACATTTGGATGCTGAAAGAAATTACAAGAAGATATCCGAAATAGGTGTTTTTATCGGACAACGAAATATCACTGTCAGGAATCTCGGGCATACGTCATATCTAGGTAAAAGTAACTGCCTCTAGCTCGAGATAATTCTGCACTAAAACAATTTCAATAAACTTATTCTGAATAAATAAAACGTTCGCACTAATTGCTGGTTTGGGTGGTTATAGGAGTGCACACAAGCAGATATATGTTTGGTTTGTCCACTCTGAACATAAACCTACGAAATCTTATCTGGGAACCGTTCTCTGAAAATAATCACGTTTGTGTGTGAGGATGTACATTTCAAAACGCAGGGCTTTTTTGGTTTTTGCTTCGTTTTTGAACCCAAAATTCAAGCAGGCATTAAGTTTAAGTGGGAAATAGAGTGTGTGCGGGCAGGCTAATGTAATCCATGAAGAGATAGAAGGGTCATTAGATCAGGACACATATGCCTTTATGTCTGCAAGCGATTTATACCAGCTGATTAGAGATATCGTGAAGCTTCATGTTGTGATCTGTAGATCATTGCTCGGATAATCAAACGGTTCTGCAAAGTGGACAAAAATCAGTGGTATGGATGAATTAGATTGCTTCACGCCTAAACGACGGGCTACCGAACTGCGTGTTCACAATCAAGATTATTTCGTAGCAGGATGTCCAACGTGTAAATCAAGGCGTAGTCACCATCGGTATCTACATTGAAAGGCTTATAAAATCATCCGCTGAGCAACGGTACAAAATGAGCTTCGATCTCTGGAAGATCTGATTGTTTGAGAAGAGGACAGTTGCTGTTGGCTGCGCAGTGCGGGCGCTAAGGGTTGCTGTATTTGGTCGAATACCGTCCAACTATCACCATGACTAATACAGACGCTCTGTCTTTTGTTGTAACAGTAACCTACTTGAAATCAGGCTCCTGAGATCTTGCAGTGTTATGCCTTAACAAAAACATCCAACACGGCAGCAGACTTGGCAATAAATTGTTCGCGATTGGTGTGCTCTAGAAAATGTGATCCGATTGATGGTGCCGGTGTGAAGGAACCTCTGATTTATTTGAGTACAAATGTACATCATTTTATAAGGATACGGTGACTGTCTCCTGGTTGGATAACGGTTCAGTTTACATATTAAGGTGGCTACGCTCAACTGTTTTTGTTCCGAAGGTGTTGCAAAAATCGCTATGCTAGTCACAACTACTGATGTTTGAAGCACGTGCAAGTAGCATCCCGAGGAACCACACATCATTGAAAGACCGTAGTAGTGAAAAATCACAACAAATAGCCTATCGGAAATCGGCACATTTCGGCGTCGAAAAAGAATTGCCGTGCTCCCATCTAAGAGGAAAGGAGCGCTCACTCAACACAATAAGATAATCCGTACTGAGAATATGTCTCAATCAGAAGGGTCTAAAAGGTTGCTGGAATTCCATCAAACGATCTTCATTTGTCTTATTTTATATTTAAGCACTATTTATTTTATTTATCTCCAGTTGCAGTGCAAAAGTTTCGCAATGAACAAACCTAGTGCGTGGGGAAACCAATTTATCGCAAAAACTGTTTTACCCTGTTTATGGCATCAGCCTAATTTTCTTCAACACACATCGACTTAATCTTCTTATTGTGACTAATATTCGCCTTCGGGCTCATTCATACCAGAGAGACAACTATTTTCACTATCCGCAACTTAGATCCTCAGCGCTGGTATACAGTCCAGTTATCCAAGCGAATCTGCAAATGGTGGATTAGTTTTCACCGTTTAGCTGTGTATCCTGACAAACCACTTACTGGTAAAAGCCTAAAGTGCACCAGCTTAGCGCATTCAAATGTGACAAATACATTACGCCTCAGACAGTGAAAAAACTGTTACTTTTGAGGATGTGGTAGTTTTAGAGGCCTAGTCTGTTGGGTCGGCTATATCGTTTGATTTCATGCTGATAGTTCGGACGCGAGTGAATGATATTCTTGTTGGGTTGTAATGTTTTGTCTGTCTTTTAGTATTAAGGAGTTTATTGGCCTATTACTAATTACAAGCTTGTCTTGAGTAATGCCGCGTAGCAAATGAAAAACGTTATGCGTTATTTTTAAAATTCACTCTCTAACCGGTTGAGCTTAAAAGCCCGCACCACTTTATCAGACCAGAATTTGATACCATTCGGGACAAAAAAAGCATGAGCTGTCCAGAAACAGCTGGAAATCGCAACACACGAATCGATGAAACCAGTACTTCTGTTTAGTACCTAGTAAAAACTTTGCCCGTTGGAGATAGGACTGTGAGAACACAATCTAAGAAGACTACCGGCAAATGTCACTGAATGCAAGATAAGGATTTAAGATAATGATCGGGAAAGGTTTTGTGCACGTTTTCAGGTCGGTAGATTCAGATTCACAGAAAGCTTATTATACGGCTAAGGCGAATAGTGGTACATTTGAGGATGTCTTATTAGTTCAAGGTGTTACCTCGGACAGGGATACGCTAAACTGGGTACGCTTTACAAACCGCTACATTTTATGTGAGGCACTCCTCAGAGAACTAAGTGCATTTTGGATTGTCAGATGAACCACACCGACAAACTTTCGGCATTTTCCGTTAAGGATAAAAATCGGAACATTTGCGGGCATACCCAAGAATGAAGCTGTTTGGTAGCGTTTTGAAACGACACATGAAACTTACGTGTGTGAAAGTTTCCCAAGGTGAATTTTTCTTGCGTTGGATCTTCTGAATTCCGTATGGTATTCTTCTGTGCTTCTTAAGCCCCATAAGTGAATGGATACGACGGTTTGGGTAACCCAAGATGTTATCGCCTTTGAGAGCTTTGAGAGAGACTGCTGAATGTGGAATTTCGCCATCCCCAATATAGGGAACTCTACCGTTCTTGATGCTCGGTCGCAGGACTTTGCGCCATTTGTACTCGACCAATTTTATCGAGGACTGAATTGAAGTCCGAAAATCATTTATAAATAAATTATTTAATCAACCAGAATTATGGTCATTAACGTTTAAAAAACAGTGTCTTTTCTTTACCCATGCATATAAACTTTTAAGAAGAAATCAGCATCTCATTGTAGCACGTGCATCTTTTGAAGACGACTGACTTTGACCGGGTACCGTAACTGTAAATTGATATGCTTCTAGGAACATCCAACAAATGAGTGTTGCGTACTTTAAAACTAGATGAGAAAATTCAAGGAGAACCAAATGAAAACAAAAATTCCATTTAAGCTATTGGCTCCTAGATCTGTTTAGTGCACTGTTTTGACAAAGCGTTTAACCTGAAGACAGGAAGACTTGACTGCAGAAAGCGTAGCCCTGTTTCTTGAGTTCCTCCTCCGGTTCAAACACATCCACGCTCCGTCTTTCACGCAGGAACCGAGCAAACTGGACCCTGACTCAGCCACAGTATTGTGCTGCAAAATCACAATTATTATGATTGTAACCTTTGTTCTTGAATGACAACATCACAACTTAGTGACCACCACCCGTGATAGACTGCTAATGATTGACAAGCCACACAATTAAAGGGTAATCTCCATTGCCCAGTGGAAACAGTTGCAGTAAGTACTCCAGCATATTCATCGCACACTTGATTGTCACATTACTAAGAGACAAGATAATGACATATTAAACAGTAAAGACAGGCAAGTTGGAGACAGTGGACATAAAATACCTAAAGGATAGAGTAAATTGTCTCTCCCCACTTACAGGGTAACTATGGTTGCGTGACAAAATGCACTGGGAAAGCAAGACAATTCATGTGGAATCAATGCTTGGATAAACAGGAATCGAAAGCTAAGTTCACTGACTGTAATCAGACAGAGAACAACCACTGCCGTGTGAGTTACAGTAACACACGCCTGTCAAACTGTTTAAGGATTCCTTGATGCATATTTTTGAAAATGAATTTAGAGGACTATAGGTAGATGTCTTTGTTATTAAACTTTGGGTCTCCAAGGGAGAGTTCCATTGAAGAGATCATAAAAAATCAGGCGAATTCATCTAGCCAGTGGGGGGTTCAGGTGTTGATAATGTTTATTACATAAGTAATGTTGAAGGAGTGTCGCACTCAGACACCCTGTGTCTTTTGAAGCGGGGTGAATCTACTTCCTTTAAATCAAACAAATCGCATAGATTAATCACCTTCGATACTTGCATATTAAGACTGCTACCAGCGAGCACTTAGCACACTACTGTTAGATCAAGCACTGAAGTACACTGAGATAGTACAACAAATGAAAGACTTTCCTCCAATCTGGACTCGAGGTCGTCTTTCGAGCAATAGAAATACGTCTTAAAGGATAGTGTTATTTCTTATTCACGATTTGTAAATGTGCTAACATTTGGAGTGGGCTCTTAATGGTGGCTAGTCGTCTGCAGAAATGGATTTGATGGAATACTCCGGTTGGAGGGAGAAAATTCATTTTTGGGTTACCTACAGAGAAGCGTCAAATAAGGTAATATGATTGGTATAAAGTGAGTCATGGGACTGTTTGAAATTATTGGGGGGTTCATATAATTTCAATCAAAGTTTCATCCTGAAATTGAACTTAGCCTATACCATGAAGCTCAGGAGCTCTGCATGATTGTTCCATCCACGCTGCAACAAGCATAATCCCACCAAACTCTGGAAACGTGAAAATCCGTCATGCGTTTCCAGTCAGCCGCGTGAATAACTTGCACAGTAGTAGGATACAACTCCACTGTCCTTTGATCTCTGAGCTCAAACCCCGTGATTGACGATCTCATGTAAACAGCATTATCGCTGGGGAGCAAACAGACAGGAACG
Organism: Opisthorchis felineus; assembly: GCA_004794785.1. Lineage (NCBI taxonomy): Eukaryota > Metazoa > Platyhelminthes > Trematoda > Opisthorchiida > Opisthorchiidae > Opisthorchis > Opisthorchis felineus. The sequence goes on from SJOL01005599.1 coordinate 109,104, forward strand.
ACAGTCAATAGCGACCTGAGGACCATGGCTTGCATTAAGGAACCAATGTGTTTATTTAGCATGATTGAATGAAATCTCGGACAGTTGCGCCACAATGAATTAGTGACCCCACCGCTTTAATACACAGAATCAAAGACCGGTCGCCTTTGTGAGCAGCATGAAAATTAGGTTAGATAACCTCATTCCCTGTGTATTAAGCCAGCTTTCTTGAAGCACAATTCTTACAGCACCTGTTTACTATTATTTCTACGACGAGTTTAACAGACCATTAAGTCCCTGCAGTCACGAGTGAACTTCGCTGGAGATGACAAACATTTTGACGGACACCTGCTAATCGACACCACGCTTTCTTTGTTGTCCATAGCACAACCTGATCAAATTCGACATACGAATCTTCAGATAATGTTCACTACCCAGTGAAAACACCTGGTACACAACATCAAGAAACTATTCATTTACTAGGTAATGTGACCTTGAGGGTGTTTCATAAAACCACACCACGCCAAACCTAATACGGACTTAACCATAACAATATGAACAAATCAGGTGACCTGAACCGAATTACTGAATAGATTCAAGCACACCGACGGGTAGCCACCTATAGCCCACTGGTGATGTTTACACACAGCAGGGTCGTTTTATGAACACCGCTGATGATTTCCACGGAAGTTAAACAGCTAGATGGCGTCAGCATATATATATATATATATATATATATATATACATATATATATAAACCACCAATACGGCCTGACAACGGTCACGACACTGCTTTGTATGTCAACTGATTTCTGTTCATCTACGGTGACTAGGGTGGCAAATGCCAAGCTTAGCTCTATTGGTTAAATCTGGTGGGCACAGCTGCTACTAACCGGCAGGGTTGACATCTTAACACTGTACAAGGCAGTCGTCCCGCGGGTTGTGCGTATTAAAAAATATGAGATGGAGGCACCTCGCACCTGGATTACACGGAGAATGGTCTAGCTGTCCCAAACAACGTGAACAACGCACCAAAGTTCTGATGACCTCATTCACGTGACACCCGTTCATCTGTGTGGGTAATAAGTCATTCCCACTACCCTATGGCCTTAGATAAAGACGCTGAGAGTTTACGGTCACCAAATGCTTCTAGGACACCTCGCCGTCAGCCACAGACTTTAGCTCCAAAGAGGGTAAGGAGTAAGTTACATGTTGCTAATGAAAACGTTCCGGCCGTTCTGATCGACAAAACAGGAAAAAATACGGAAACGTTAACCGCTTAGGTTAGTTTAACCGAGTTGGGGAATTCGATTGTGCAGTACTACAACGTACATCTGGTGTGAAAGTCAGCAGTACTCTCGCTATCGGACTATACCTGACAGTCGGCAAGTGCAACAGCTCTAGCTCAGCAAGCATTATGCTGTTCACATGATGAACAAAAGTAAGGACTGCCAATCAAGTGGTCTGAAGGAACATCAGACAGAGAAAAACAAGCCGACTGACCGCAGGACCATAATGAAGTATCTACTTCAAGTAATGGTATTACACAAATGAATGACCACTTAAGCCCTTAAAACGATAACACACGACTCATATAGGCATACATTACATTTAAACGCAAGCACCACATCTCTTCAGCGACAGACTACTTGACCCAGTGGGAATTAATTTGTCATATAAGACGAGCGAAATCGCAACGCTTCCCCCTTGCCGAACGGGGACCACGCCACAGAAATTGCCATCTTGACCGGTAGGTCCGTATATTCCCATAAGCGAGATGGCTCAGTGTTTGCAGCGCGAATTTAATGTCCGGAAGGTCCGTGGTTCGAACCCGACCTACGCACCTCGACTTCTCCTGTATAGGCTTGAGGAACCTGGCAGTATCCCAGCCCTCGTGCTTCCTTAGGGTGGCATGGCAGCTAGGCACCGAAAACTTGTTAAAGCTGAACGATTTATTTTATATTTCGTAAGCGTGACAGTTATACGGACCTGCATGGCCACGATAGGTGGACATACGTTACAAACCGTGGAAAGGAATACGGTTTAGATACCACATTTGACTAGCTTTCATTTCCTTTGTATTAGAATATTCCTGTTTACATTCATGATCTTTGACCAGAACAGTGCCAAGTATGTTTATTGTCCCTTATCAGCTTGGGGATAGTGTTTATAAAATATTGGCTCATTCACATTCAGATTTCAATATAACCGAAGAGGTTTCGATATCATAATGACGCCGAGGGCGCTTCACCTAAGCTTTCTTCAAGAATGGCCGCAATTTGAGAACAATAACGCAGAGAACAACTTCAAGCGCACCGTGGTAAAGCAACGGCATACCAATAGAAAAGTTGCAATCTTGGTATTCCCGGACTTCAAGAGCGCGCTCGACTGGATTGACGAGTCTTTTGCACGCACCACGTCCTAGCCCTGAATTTAGTGAGTCACACCTTTATGGATATCAGAGTGTGCGTGAAGGTGATCAGAAAATTTCAAGGAAATCCACTTCTCTGTTTGTGATTAGCATAAATGAAATCATAATGAATAGGTCGTTAAAAAGTCCGGAACAACGGTATTTAAACCGGTAGGTCTGGAATATGCAAACAACATCCCGCTCATTTTTTCGAGAGGAAGAAGCGCATGCATTCGTACTAGCGGGGTAAAGCCAAGCTGTAGAACGAAGTTTTTAACACTTACCTATACTTCAAAGGGACGGCTAAGGTCACGAAACGACTTACGCATCTGGTTTTTTACGAAGGTAGTGTGACAGATACCCCGTAATCAGAATGCAATAACTGGATTTTTTAATTCAATGTGTAGCAAGATGTACTCTTAGGGGCATTTGGATAATAAAATCCACTACCAGGCGCATCGAACTCCCTAACGCATCGGCACACCCACGAAAGTCGAAAGGCATTGTTCGATAAGCCAGGTTGTGTAGAGATCCCGGATGACAACACATCTATTTTGGGATTGTTATCTTCAGCATTGGGTGCACCCTCATAACATACTTGTGTTCATCGATGATTTACGAAAAATTGGTTTGTACAGTACAAAACCCCGATCTCCCGGAGCATTTATTACACTATTTATTTGTTAGTCCGTGCTAAATTAGGATTCACACTGTTTACAAGGGATGCAACCACATGGGGAATATACCAGTTCCAAAGATTGCTCTATGCACTAAATGTTTGTTGCCTTACGTAGTCAAGGAGATTGGTACGTATATGTGATCACATCTATCAAACTCAACTAGACCACCCAAGTATTCGCATCACCTGTTTTACTTCCACGGAGATATTAGACCAGCAGCTGACTGTTGACAAGTAGCCAAATATCGCTAGAATGATTCATTCAAGCCACGAATAAAATGCACAAAATCTGGGTATTATATTATGAGCAGATATGCAGCTTGACAGTGGGCCAACCGAGCAACCAAAAAGAAGCATAGCGATGCAAACTATTGCTAAATCTGCTGCCCAAGAGGTTTCCTCGGAACATTGTTCTGCTGCGTTAGTAACAACCTCTCATTGAAAAGCTATTTAATATTTTGATTTAATTCAATTTGATTTAACAACACAGCTATGTTTCTGGCATACTTCTTGCTAAAAATGCTCGGTCTGATGTCGAAAATTCGGGAGCACATATAATAGACTTAGCTGCCAATGTATACCGGACCTGTTCTCTAAAAGGAATATTTTGAGTGTAATTTGGAATATGATGCCAATAAAGGCCAATTTCCAGATTCTTAATATGATCGCCTGGAGTGTCACGGAATTCAGTAGACTGGTGACAGAATTAACGCCAAATTCTATCGAATTGGGAGCGGGGTGGCTCAGTGGTTAGAGCGCGAATTTACTGACCGGAAGGTCCGTGGTTCGAACTCGACCTCTGCCTCTCGACTTCCCCTGTCTAGGCTTGGGCAACCTGGCAGTATCCCAGCCCTCGTGCTTCCTTCTGGTGTCATGAGAGTTAGGCACCGAAAGGGTGCTGCAGCTGAACGATTTTCTTTTCTGCCGAATTCTGGATGACAGCATAATGATGCCAACAGACACAGACTACACGGCTTATGTCAAATACTGGTAGTTTGGGTACGCTAATTGGCTCGTACACGGGTAACAGTTGATCTGTTCGCTTGGCACTTGGCTCTTCACCCTTCGGGGAGGTATCATCACCCGACTGTAATGGGCTTTCAGCATTCTCGTTGGTTCGCAATCTGACGAATCCAAACATGTGTGAACTAGCTGCTAGCAACGGAACTTCATGGTCGCTACCGTGTTGACGACAAATGGGAGTGGGTCCTCGGATGCCCCTGCAAGGGGTGCCCAAATCGATTATCAACTTAGGGGTCAGAAACCAAACTTTTCGAGAGAAACTCCCAAGCGAAAAATTAAACCGCATACCGAGGCAACCAAGGCTTACGGTAACGGATGTTGGGACACAGATCACCGATAAAAGATTCCCCCACACACACGTTAGAATCTTCGCATAATAGGAAAAATTTACAGTTGTATTGAAATAATACATGCAGTGAAATCGGCCGGTAATGCAGAGAGCAGCGTCAAACCAGAACTAAATCAAAGAGTCCCGGATATGTGTGAGGGTATTGATCCATTCCCTGCGAAGAAAGCAAAAGTAAGGCTTCAAAAAGCGATTTGATGGAGGTAAAGATGATACACATAAGCAAACGGGCAATCAAAATGGTAGTTCCAGTGGATAAACTGAAGCCATTCGTTCAGAACGTGACGAAATAATGAAAAACTGTCGAGAGCTTGAACGCAAATAACGAAGGTGTAAACATGTCCCCGTTTGACGGAGACATGGATATGAATTGATGTAAAATATACGGTAATCGCTGGTATTTTCATATGTGGTGTTGACTTGGTCAGAAGGTTGGAAGGCCGGGCTAATAAATAGAGGAATTCCGTTCGGGGTAGCGATTTCCAGAAGAGAAGCCATTTGTCTCACAAGAATAGTACGCTCCCCAGTTAACAGCCGTCCGAGTAACAACCCCATTATAATACTACTGTGTAGCAATCCTAAGTCACGCTGTTTGTGTCTTCTTAGTACGATCAACTCCTCGACTAAACCGCATTTGATCGCCTTTTTCTTGAAGGCTTGCAGAGGAGTGCTGCATATACATCAAGCGAAACGAATGTCAGGAGAGGATTCAGATGCTGTAAGGAGGTCACATCACATACTCGGATAAATAGGTAAAATTTCAGATGATCCTGTCTTGAGAAGTCGTGAGATGTTGAAGGTTTCCCGGGTAGTGTTACTTAAAGTTCGAATGGAACCACATCGAACTATCAGACGCCAACTAAGTAAGTTATAAAAAATTTCCCGATGGTCGGAGAACAATTACTGGGCTAAAATGGAGTGAAGGGCAGTCGATTGAGATAAGTGACGTAACTACGTGGTGAATGGACTGGTGTTCAGAAAGTAGATCCAACATGGATAGACTGGGTCTGGTTGAACGGCAGCGAAACATCAGTGTTGAACACTGATTTTATGCTGTCGGTGATGATGAGCCTGGGCCTGCCTAAACGCACCAGGGTGCAACGTTTCGTAGCCATAGAACAAGTGCAGCTTACCGTTCAAGCTGGGAGGTTCCTTGTCGACTGCCATCAGATGACAGAAAGGAGTGTTCCATCAGCTGAGAGACAAAACGTCTCAGTTGCGAAAGCGCACCCGCAGAGGACTTATCACTTCTCTGATTTACTTCCGATGTCTGAATATCGGTCGTGTTATCAGTGTGCTGTGGAAGGTTTGATGCGCTTATCCACTCCTTTGGAAGTGCCTCAACAATCTCAGTTAAACGATCCACACAATCTTGGAAAGTCAACGTAGCCGTCTGGAGAGGGTTGAAATTATTTAACAGGGAAAAGGGAGCTGAATTTTTTTCTTCTGTAGACGTGGTGTTAAGTGTCGCAGCACACATCAGGCTGGCAAGACCAACAAGAAGATAACGGTTAACCAAGCACGTCAGGCTGACATGTTGAAGCGCTTCGGTGCTGATCAATCCATGCCACAAAAGGATGTTCTTGAGCATCTGAAAGTAGCACGAAAAATAGAGACTATACACATTGAACCATTCGGTCATCATCATGGTTACCTAAAAGTCCGCACAAATACGCTATCCATAATGAAACGAAATATATAATAGTACACGATTGTGGGAAAGAAAATACCGATTCAGTCAAAAGGTAAACTCTGGTATACTCATTCTGCTAGTTGCAATGCACCAGCGCACCGCCGCTAAAACCAAATTTGGTTGGGCGGAATTAAGTTGATCACGGAGGACTCAAAAGATTCTCAGCTGGATCTCTCGTCTACGATATTCTTTGACTGGATGCGCTGCTCAAATACCGCCTCATGTTTCAGCTGTTCAAGACATGGAGGTATTTTTAAGTCGAGAAAAAGTTGGTTTGTTTGCTGCACTGGACGAAGGGTTCAACGTCGGTTAGGATAACACAAGGAATGTATGATGTGCGTAGAAATTGACATTAATGTCCCTTTGACCCGTAGTGAAGCGCTTGTAGTTGAATTGTCTAGTTCGGCGAACAAATCAAAAATAATACTAACCACCTGAACTATCACCAATACCTTCAATAGCGGAAAATAAAACAACATGATATAGATTTTCCGATAGGAATTTATGGAACATGATAAAATTGATGTTAAAACATGATAAAATAACAAGTGTAGGAACAGCAGTGGATAGGTAAAGTAGCTACAGGCGATATCCTCATACGAATAGTACTTACCTTGATTCCAACTCGAAGCTGGCGCTCGAAGAACTGAAACGCTGCACTTTGTCTGGACTGCATAACGCTGTGGATAAGAGTTTTTGTCAAACTTAACTTTGATAACATGGAAAGATACACAGAAATGATCAAGAGGTTGGGTAGCATCAAGCAGTTCACAATTTTACATTTTTTTGCACAGATACAATGTTGACTTTTTGGCAACTTGTGAGCAACGCATGGACTGTCAAACTGGAAGACAGAAGTTCGAGTTCACAAGGATGCTCCAATTTAGCTCCGTATCTGTTACAAACAAGACATCATTGTCTAAGGAATGAAAGGTGTAAAAGTACCATCAGAATATTCCACAACACTCGTTTACAGAGGGGGGTCGGAAGCCAAACCACGATGCACTATGCAACTGGCTGCCCAAATTCACAGCAAATTGTTGCTATCCACCTCCCAGTTTAACGCAAGAATGCGCTAAGATGGACATCTATTTTGCAGACTCAGGCACTTACTACTCGAAATCCTTTGATCTCATCTTTCCCCATTCCCAATGTCTTCAGTTTTAGCTCGACTGCACTGATGAAACAGTGGCCTCTAGACTGAGACCGCGAGCAGAGTTCCTGCGGCCTAGTGGAACGGTCTATTAAATAAACCTGTGCACCAATAGACTTAAGTACATGACATCAACTCCACTGAGTACCTGTAGGTTTGTCGTAGTAAGAAAGATTTTGGAATTTACGTGGAGAGGTCATCTAGCAAATGAAGACAATCTGAGCAGAAAAGTGGGGAAGGACCGTACAACTCTTTCACCCTTATTGAGAGGCACCATTTATCATCTGTTTGGTACTTTCTATTTGTTGTTGAACTTCACCTGGAGCTTGGCTGTGCATGCTGCCCAAAGCCTATAAATACTCGGTACGTAGGTGGGAATGATGCTGATCATGTTAGATGGCTACTCGTAGCCTTGAACTGGTAAGAGGTTGCCAGTGTTGGCAGATTACCGACGACGGTAGAGTTATCTTAAGGGTGAGCAGGGTTTAGATTCCTTGACAGGAAAGCCTTTCGGTCTTATGAGCGGCACTGTAACCAGGACAAACCCCGACATCTTGAAAATCTACCGGGACTTCAAGGCTGCTTTACCACAGAAAATTCCATTGGAAGATTTCACAAATCAGAGATTCATTTCAGTCTCACTTGAATTCCGCATGAATACTATGTTAGTTTGCAATCCGCAGTGATCTTGCGCTTAATTCAAGTTCCCTCACCGCACCAGTGACACGTACAAGGGGAGAGAGACGAGCTACATGACTCATGTGATTGGGGTAAGGTGGAGCAGTCGGAACCTTCACGATTCATCTCAGCTTCATTACAGCTCATCTCAGATTAACGAATACTTTTGGAAAACGAATTTTTCGCCTGTAACTGTTGTTGTGTTGTCACACTGCTGTCGTATTTAGTGAATATGAGTGACAATGAACGACCAAAAGAAAGTGAATTCAAGAGAAGCGAGAGTAGAGAAAGCTTGGGTGACCTGAACCTATCGTTTTATGGAGTTTGAAATGATTTCTAGCATAAAAGATTTACTCGCCAGGGCAAAATCCTTATACAGAGCATTTTTCAATCCTGGACGGGGTGTTCCATAATTCTTCAACAAAGATTAGCCGTGGAGTACGAGACGCAAGCGTGTGAAGTGCTTGTTTTGCGGGGTTAAATTAGGCCTGGTGTGACTCGAAATATCGAAGCTCCCCAAAAACATACCGAACATAATTGAATTAAACTTGGATACACTACTGAATGGTGTTCCTTCTGTGATTATAATTGGATGCAGTCCAACTTAAGGTGGGACCACAGGTGGCCGAAGTCAAGCCTGTGCTAGCCTGTGGATATTCAAGGTTGTGAACACAGCTTGGATATGTCTCCTCAAAGAAACATGAATGAAACGCAAGGGTGTTAGCTTAAGAAGTGAAAAGTGTGTGCACATCGCGCTACTCATGAACAGCTAGTAGGTAACTTACTGTTTTGAATACAACGGAATGAATATGTCTTCCTGGACAGTTACTTCCAAACGCTTCACGATTGTTGTGAACAGCTGTTCCGTTGGTCGACTTCCTACACGCACACTGGGGTAGTTTGCAGTTAAGTTTTTCATAAGGGCCACAAGACGTTCCGATTCACGTCTAGATAGCGGGTCCCAAGCTGCATCCACCAATTCTATGGTAGAAATCAGGGAAACGGAGGTTTAGGTGACGGTTGCGAAATGACGAGCAGGATAAGGGTATTCGAGTGCGGATATCTATATGTCAGTAAAACTAACTCATTTCAACCACCCAACTGAAGAAATGTAATAATATCACGAAGGGTCTTCATGCTGTCTCCAGAGCGGCATAGTGGTGAATTAGCCTATTCCGCTCACAACCAGCGTGGTAGTAAATTTTACAATCGTCCACTCAGTGTTCGGTAGCTGTTTGCACCAGTTCGCTACCCGAATGTTTAAAACAAACGCCACATGCACAAACAATCCAAAGTCGTGCAGCTGAAGCCAGCACACTTGTAGCAAGAAAATCGTGCTGATCAGACGATTATAAGCTAACCTACGATGAGTGCCATGGGATTTCTGTAAAAAAAGGACACAATAAATATCGGCCACATCAATGGGATATTCGCTGTTTATCCGGATCATTCGTAATGGCAGTTGGGTGACTAGCTCGTCGGAATTGCAAACAGCTGCCAACCTGGGCCAAAACGCCAGTTAGGTTCACACACCAACTACTATATGTAAGTTGAAAGTTGAAAGGACTCAGTGATTCCATTCCATCCCGTCCATTTACGCGAGAAAGACCAGGATAACGGACAGAAGCAGGATTAAACTTCCACCTAAACAACTCTCATAAATAACATTTTCAACCCCCCCCCTCCCCCCAGCAGCTTCGGGATTCAACGGGCAGACTTATTAAGAGGATGCTATGCCAGAATTAAAAACACTTACCATTCAGCCGTTCTAATAATACTTTTTCTACGGTGAGAGGCAAGACCTTTAGATCAGGATTTAACGTGCACGCATCTCCATTCTCTTTTGCAGTAGGTTCCAACTTCACTCCGTCTATAGGAAGACAGCTAAAGTCCAACAGATCACTGAACCAGGACATTTCTTCCAACGGATCACAGGTTTGCTGCGAACATGCAAAAGGAAAACGATTGAACGATGACGACGGCATAAAAATGAACATCATTGCCTATACTGGTAAAATTCTGGGCCGATCTTAAACTCGCATCGTGCTATACCGCAAAGCGATCAACCAATAAACGTGTTTTCCTGGTCACTAGACAGCAGTGTATGATAAGAGCAGCTGGATGCCGTGATTCTGTTGAAAGTAAATCACGTTGGCGGTTTTCTTATTTACATGAGGTGCCGAAATCCCATGGACGGCGGAACTTCCATCGGCTGCCGGAGAATTAATAATCCGATAGCTGAATGTCATTCCCTCTTAATACCATCATATAAACATGTAACGGGAGCCATTCGAGAAAACTCCCACCGGTGGCCTGATCTGTCAAGCTGGAAAAATATAGCGAGTTTAGTGAGTCCTTCTAGCGATAGACTACACTGCTTCACACTGAAGTAACCTAAATTCCTGACTGGATTTTGCATTCACCCGTATACAGCAATGTGAACGTGTCATAAATATCATGACACGATGATTTAGTACATTAATATCGGCCAACGACTTTCTAACTTACTGCGATTGGATTCCAGCCGATTAGTTGTAGACGGATGATTGGGGCAAACAACTGAGGTAAGCATAGTGCGACATAAGCTTCGGCATAAGATTCAGGGAAATCACTATGCCAACGAGCGAATCGGCTCAAAATTAGTGGAAGATCACAGAACTCCTCAACAACATCTTCAAACAGGGCAGTGGCATCAACCAGCAGCGCGTCTGTGGAATGAGAAAAAAAGCACCGTTTGGAATTAACAAGGTTCAATCGGCAAGAATCGTTAAAAACACTCAAACCAAAATAATACCACTGAGGGTAGGAGGATAAGAGCAAACTATATATAACTCGCTCTACGCCTGCAGGCCATTCTCATGGCTCATGATAGACAGCCGTTTCGCTGTCATTGCAAGGACTATGATATTACTCACTGATTTGCTCATTTTTTAAACATTCATCCCAGAATACAAAAAGAAATGTTTTGAAAACCAGATTCGTGTTTCCGACAATTTCAGGCTCTCGTTTGAATGCCCAAATCAGCGCACCTACCACATATTTACTGGATCCAACTGCCCATACCCACCAAAAATTACGCGCTTCACAGCGGAATCTTCAAATGCCTATTCACGCATTGGTGTTTTGCGCATTATCAGCCCATTTCGTCGGCTGCGGCCTTTAGGCGAGTTATACCATATTTTTTTCCGTTTCATAGTTATCACTCGTATAAAAAAACCAAGCCCATGGTTTAGCCCTTGTTGAGTTGAACGTGCGGATCGCGAGAATTCAGGAACAATTATCACTAGCCGTCCTAAGAGACTCAAACTAAACAAACCAATTCATCAACAGCTTCTTTGCTGCATTACTGGTACGGAAAATTTCAGTATCAGTAATTCCGTTACTTAGTGTGTTATCGCCGGTAATTTTTCAAGGGATCTATGAAATCAGGGTGGAGAAACGGTCCCGAAATAGCGCCTTGGAGCATTTCGCCCTTGTTTTGCTTCCCAGAATCTGTCGTAAAATCATCTGCCATACCTGGTTAAATGCTTCCTCCAGTAAGATGCGCCACAGCTGTACGTTCGAAAACCCCTCCAGCCTAAGAAAGATGGCTGGTACCACCAACTTCTCCGGGTTTTTGCGTTTCGACTTCTCCCACAGTGAGTACTAAGAAGGTTGCTTGAAAACTCTTCGACAACCCACGATCAGTTTCGCCCTTATCGGGGGTCATCAGGTAGGCACAGTCCCCGAGTTTTTGTGAACTTTGTTATAATTAAACCGTACTTGCACGCAATTTGCAAAGTAATCTGGTTTTAGTGGGAGACTCAACTGAATCCCAACTGATATATATATATATATATTCTTCAAAAAGAGCGAAACCGATAGTGGACTACTGAAAAGCTTTCAAAAATCCTGAGTTGAGATAACCGTAATTTCGGATTCGTTATATGCCATTTAATCAAAACAATCTAAACCCGACTGAACAGATTTTCTTCTCCGTATTCAAACCAACTATGAAGAGTGAGAGCATACATGGTTCATCAGCGCGAGGCGACAAAGTAATCATCCAACGTGATTGAACAGGAAATCGACCATCCTAAGTGTCCTCAGCCCAAAACGATGTACCGAGAAACATAGAATCAACTATGTGGTCAGTGATCAAGGGTAGCCCCGAAGTAGATGAACCTGAAAATGAACTACGGCGTTCAGTTGAAGACAGCTCTTTTCCGAGTTAGTTTCGACTAGAATCAGCTGCTCGCTTTTATCTCTGTAGTTCCCACGATTCTAGAGAAATGTGACCGGAAAATAGAGCACATGTACGAACAAACCAGAAGAACTAAAAAATATATAAGCGATGCCGTCAGGCATTTGTTGTACATAGCACTGCCTCCACACTTCGCAGAGAAGGGGAAGCTGTCTGACTGCCACTTTATATGCCATAATGATGTGTTTGGATGTATGGATCGAAGAATTCGGTCACTTCATTCTGACAACGGCGTTAAGTGTTCTCTGGGGTAACTTCAACAACCGAACAAAACACGCATCTTGAAGTGGCCACAAATATACTTTCGGCCAAATTAACACTGATGACATCCAAGGCACAATTCTTTCCCCATTCTTAATATAAGAACATTTCTAGTAACTAGATCTATCACTGAATGCGAGGGAGTTGATGTTCCCCTTGGATGTTCGATCTCTGGTTCACAAAATGCAAACGTCCCTAAAGATGATAACTGGCCTGAGCAGCACTCACCTAAGCTGAATAAATGGCGCGGAAGACCGTTTATCCCTCTAACGGGTAAAGGTCACAGAAGACTGCACCACTCATATCAGTATCTTTCCAGCCAATACACCAATAAATACTACCTAGATAAATATAATACGTCGAAGCCGTGTTCCCTAAAGTTAGAAGACTTTTTGTTGGTTCTTCGAAATGGACATAGAATAAGCCACCGCTTGTACACATTTTCTCGGGTTACACTGCTCTCCAGTCCATTTGCTCGGACTAAGACAGAGACTATATTCTGTTTGATGATGAAAGAAGACTTGGCAATTTTCAACAAAGATTTCGTCCTGTCAGAGAAGCCAGTTCATGCTGAAAAGCCGAGAAGCACTGTACACTGAACAATGTAGTTCGACCGGGTCGACTGAAACACCGACACCCTTCAAGAAACACAATAACTAACCGAAGGGATCCCAAATTCGAATACGTCGTTGATTTCGAAATCTGGTGACATCTCAGCTGGGGTGCTTGTGGCGGGCTGAATAGCAGCTACATACCAAACAAACACTGTGGCCGAATAAGTAAGGTATCAGCTTATGCTGTCCGCTCAACTGGAGGGGACCAGAACAAACAGGGGTATGAACCACGAACTAGTGTCGGGCAATCGGAACCACCAAAGAGAAAAAAGTGTATGAGAGAGAAGATTTAACGATATAACTGCAAATCGAGGATGAAGTGGCGGTTGAAGCGGGTTTTGGGCTGAAACAAACGTACCTATATCCGCTTTTCTTTTAGCAATCACAGCTTGTGGCTCCTCGTCATCCGTACTTGTGCCATCCACATGTGAAACAGCTGGATGCTGGTTGGATGCCTGGGCGGCTAGATCACGAGCACGCTGCCGTCGGATACTGAAGAGAAAAAGAAAATGTAAACTACTTTCCCGTGAGGTAGCTGTACCTTCCATCCACAAATACCACATGAATGCTTTCTGGAAAAGCTCCTGAAAACGTTGGCAAAAGCTTGAAGCGTTATCGCCTACTGCAACGCCCTGGAAACTAGTTACAGTATCCACGTTACCAGTGGCCGTCCGCGATAAGAGGGCTCAGCGACCTCCCTGTGCTCAAACTCCGCTAAACCTTCAATAACGTGAAAAACAATAGAGAAAAAACTTCTCTTATGAAGAGTTTGAGCATGGCGTGCCACAAGGTTGCAAAGTGCCAAGTATACAATTTCTTCAACGGCAATCGAAACTGGAGGCGTACACCAACCATATTAATCTAGTGATCAAGGCACGAATAGTATCTGCTAACTTGCGTTATCTTTGGCTCAATAAACGAATATCAACGTGTCCACAAAACGACTGCAACAGCGGTGCTACTCTATGGTTGTGAAAATTGACCCGTCCGATCCGAAGACCCAAAATATCTCATTTGATCAACGATGTCTCCGTAGTATAGTAAGCGTTGAATGGTTGTAGCACGCACGTAAGGATACGGTCGAAAAAGGATATTTCCGGTATTTGTCGCTTTCTCCATTTCTTCAGCTTTCTGGAACCATCAGGCTTTCCGGTGTAGGAGTCTAACCTGGCAACAACTCAGCCCGTAATATCGTTTAATAAAAAAGACCTTCAGACACAAAGATGTGCCTTCCTGACACCACAAGCAACGTAGGTTGACGCAAGTGATACTGATCCTTTGGATTCCTGCACTGACCTCACCCATGCACTCAGGCTGAAGCAATTCTGAACCGATTTTTCGGCTCGGTTCCGATTCATCGACGGTTTGCTGCTTGTTACGTGCAATAAAAGGTGCAGCGGTATGCTGGTTTTCTGGGCAGCCAAATTGTGGGAACCAGACTTCGGCACAAATATGAAGAGAATATGTCATTATATGTTGGACACTAAGGTTTACATTTATTCACAAGACTGCGAGTTGGATCACCTGTTAGGTCACTGTCTGTACCTGGCTATACTTTATATTTTGGTTAACTTAGTACACACAGGTAGCTCAATTTCGGATCCACAACATCATCACGGAGATAAAGCCGATTTCCCTGTGATGGCCATATTCAGTATGAATACCGGTTTTGAGGATGGTTCCTACAATTCCCTCAGTTCACTTGGCGGGGACCGTCACTATTTCCCAGACGGAAACGAGTTACGCAACTACGGAGGATTTCACTCCCACAGTGGAACAGAACCAGCAGTGACATCCGCCTACCTCCCAAGTCATTGGAAGTTTCACATACACCATCTAGGGTTCTGTTACGGATGGTACATCCAACTGAAGAGTAGCAGACGGCCAGCCAAATCGTTTTTCGAGTTCTGCAGTCACCAGTGACAGCAAACCCGTGTTTAAGTACGAGGAAGCAACTGCAGCAGTACAGAGTAGTCCCCCAATAGACTGTCCGCGGGAGTTGCAGTGGAATCAACTGAATGCACGGTTTTGTGACAGCTAAATGCAAATAACAAGGGAGACGTCCTAGGGCATCACTGTTTTCTGTCAACGTTAAGAAGCTGAGCCTACGGTCCAAGGTAAACCTTGTGGCTAGGCGCAGTACGTGCAAGCCCCAAGATCAGCTCAATATGGGGTAGATTCACCTATCACACTAATTAGTCCGTACCAGTAACGTGCAAGTGAGATAGCCGAAAGTGCTGAACCTGACGCCACAACGTTCTAGCTCATAGCTAACTGAAACTCAGTTGCCAGGCCGAACAGTGTTCGTGTTTTTTTTTCAATTTCGGAAGAAAAGGATCCTAGTAAGGAGAAGGCTGGTTTAATTTGGTCACCCATCAAAAGGTAAAATTCACGGGTGTGAGGAAATATGTCTCCTAGAGGGAATTAACCACTTACAGGGAATGAATTGAGAGGAAATAGTGAGTGGCTAAAATTGGCATCATTATCATCAGCTGTAACAACCGCGTACTTGCCGTACAGTGGTTATAGCTACCACAGTTTCCTTCGGCGATGATTTGGGGAGGGGGGCAAGGTAGCTGTGCACAGTAGGAGGTAGCTGATATAATTGACGCGTAAATACAGGGGTGTCAGTGTACTTTTCATTGGGGAGATTGGGAGAAGAGGTATGCATTGAACACAATTGCTTGGACGCACGAGCGTAACCGAGGGCGTGCCTGGGTCATGTTTGACAATGTCACTAGCCGTCGACGCGCACCGTCTCGGGGTTCCCATCCAGGGAGACGCCAATGCCCAGCTCAGCTGAATTTTCCACTAATGCCTTTCATACCTCGCTACCAAGTCATTGTTTGATCACCCCTGGCTCCACCCTTCGTGTGGTTGTGCGAGAACCCTTCGAAAATGTTGGTCCACTGGCATATGGAGCACGTGGCCAAGCCAGCGCAACCTATGCAGTGTGATCAGTTCATCTATCATGGGTGTTATTTCTTCCGAAAACCATCCGATATACTTCAGCATAGCTGATCCTATGTATAAAGGATCCCGTGGATTTAGTAAGGTGTTATTTTGTTTATTGTTAACAGGCAGTGGGGTGAATAAAGCACATTGGTCAGAAAACTGACAATCAAATGACCTAGCAACGCTTGCTTGTGTGGTGGGAAGATGTTGCGGAGGGACATCGGTGGACAAAGAACTGTGCGGGTAAATGATACTTCACGGTTACCCAGGGCAAAGAAGGGGTTTGGTTGAGGTATCCCACATTGAGCATTTGACTCAAAAGTCTGACCCACAAGGCAGTGGGAGGATGTAGGATTTTGTTCGGCGACCTTCCAACTAGTCTCTGACACAAAAGTCTGAACCGCGATGCAGCAGCTGTCACGGTTTTCTTGGGGGACCCTTCCCAGAGCCGATGACTCAGTAGTCTGACCTGCACGGCTGCAGGGCGTTGGCCTGACCCGAGGGCGCAGAGGGTAAGGCATTACTGTCTCACTCTTGATGCGGCTGCGTACAGCAGGTGCCTTTTGAGCAGCACCGGACTCTTTGGTTTTAAAAGTATTGCAACCGTATTGAATAATGCGCCGCCGGTAACGGCCAACCGTTGGCCGACCTTTTATAACACGTCCTTCCTCGGGTGAAGGCAGCATCACTGCATCCATGAATATGTACACCCTGTTAGCCTGGAGGAGACACGCCTTACTGCCTTCAAACTCCTATCGAAGATGACAGTATGACTTTACTCCCAGACCGCCTCGTAGCACGATTACTCGTAGTACGGCGTCCCGCTGCTCTTGGTCTGACTACTCCCATTTAGCTTTCCTGGCATGGTTGCACCTTGTGGACAGGTTCTGCGCCCAGGCAACGGCTACTCAGGTGCTCTGGCAGGTTTGAAGAAGGAGTATTATCTGACGCATTGAGAAGGGATTTTGACCATCATCTCCAGGAACCAAATTACCCTTCATGGTCCAAGGAGCAACTGCAGTTAGATGAATGTTGACCAGGTAGGCAGCCACATTTCCTTCGGGAAAATGTTTGCGACGGGATAAGATTTCCTTAAAATCTCTTGTATACCTCCAGGTCACGTCCTGAATGTCGAGCGCCTGAAGAGACTGAGGGTCAGCAAATTGAAAGCAGAGTGGGGGAATGGTGTAAACCAATACGTAGTGGAGCTTCTTGCCCCAACCACATTCATAGAGGAGAGGTTGATCGATCTCACCAGCAGGGTCGAAATGTACCCAACGATAGGTTAGCGAATCCGAGTCTTCTAGCCAGATTTCGCACCATACATGATCGGTCATATCAGAAATGAAGCGGCAAGCGGGGAACCAGGCTCGTCCTCCATCCATGTCCAAGGGGCGACGAGCGGACACAAGAAGCAGTGTAAAACAGTTGACCCATTCACCACATCGACCAAGACGCGTTCGCAGTAGAGTTTTCGGGTTGTTGTATCGAGTAAACCGATGGACAGAGTGGCCAGAAGGACAGCGAAAGACCTCCACCATTTGAGCATCACTTTCAATTTTAGACCCCAAGGAGATGTAATTTCTGTTAAGTTCATTTTGGCCGAGTGATCGATTGCTTGAGGTTAACTTGGTTCGGCAAATTTGCAATGTCCCAGTGTATCCTGCAGGATCATTGCAGGATTCAAGCCCGAACACGTCAAGGTGGCAGCCTTAGGTCAGGAAAAATTGACACCACACTAGACAGTCAACGTAGAGTCAATTAATAGATATAGTACAAAACTATCCCCGTGGAATAGAAGATGGATCAACGTGGGTGACTTATTTAGCTGAGGATCGAAGTCGCTCATACTACAATAAGAATTATAAGGATGAAAATACAGATTCCCCAGGGAGAAGCGCGCAATGCTTGAGGCGAAAAGGAACGTTGTCTCGAGTTTATATGACCGTAGGATAATCACAGGTCAAACTCGTATCCATGAGGTTTGGTTGCAATCACCACATTAAGATTACCTTGCAAAGAAACTGCCGTGTATGTGAAAACTTTAAGGTAAATACGCAGCTAGAAGCCTAGAAGTTTAATGACCTTCTGTACGTTGACAGAACCTACGAACTGTCACGTGAGTCACACTGGTAAGCTGACCTGCTTTTTAAAAGTGAGTCGCGTTCTCCCTGAATGATTCAAGCAGCAATAACTGTGTGCACACAAAAGGAAGAAGCGAAAAAGCAGACAGAGAGATGAAAAGGCACGAATGTCATTATAGAAGATCCGAATATCGTGGGTGCAAGTAAGTTAGTATGCAATGTGCTTGGCCACTGATTCTACGAGAAACGAATGCGAGGCGAGATCAAGGGAATCCATATTGTCCAAACCAGCGATTCTGAGCCTTTTGGGCGAGCTAATCGGAGAGAACTAGGGGTTTAAGTAGGTAGACCTGTACGGTTCGGAACTTATAAAAATTTCGCATTGAATAAACGGAATACAGTACTTTAGAACGGTCAGTTTTTTAATTTAGAGTCTGCCGGGAAACGAGCATCAATGCACAGAAACCTACGCTTCTCTTCATCAAATTAGCTTCAAAAGTTGCGACTACGAGCTTTCGCTACGACCTCATCATCATCATCATCAAAGACAGCAACATCAGTGTTGACACTGATGCTTCACTGCCGTTTTAGGTCGCTACGACCTAAAAACAAGGAATTCAACTGGAGTGTGCGACATGCACTGTGATTGTTTTAACAATAATAGTGACGAACCCCACTTAATTCATTAGTGCGAGCGCGTCATCCTTTGGTTAAAAGCATTATCAAGATTGTTCTCGTCAGGTGAGAAAATGTTTGGATTAGTGAAGCAGAAGAAAAAATGTTGACAACCCTGTTTACGCGTCTAACAATTCAAGAAGTTCACGTCCATCATTACGTTCTTCCGCAACAGGGGTTTCACCTTAACTTCATCACGGTAAGCATTAGTTGTTATGACAAAGTGCAGTGTATTGTGCATCCACTGACCGTCTAGCCTCGCGTTCGGCACCTCGTCTCCGACGTGCCTCGAATTGCTTAGTTTCTTCGGGTGCCTTGACAGCTGACGGAACGGAGCTGGTAGCTGTTAAAATAAAATGTGAACAAAGTAGTGATATTGAAGACACTACTTCAATGTCAAGGCAGGTTTTCAGCAAACATGATTGAAATTCGTACGACTATGCTGTGATACGGAAAAGAACTCGAATCTAAATTGATCAGATACTAACAACGAAGTGCGAACTAGCAAAAATTGAAGCGGGGGTCAGACACTCAGTACAACATGACCCAGCAAAAACAGAGACATCTGAAGAACAATGGAAGTGAGAAGCTTACCATCAATCCCCCGGCAAGCACACCCAGCCAACCCTACCTAGGATTGCACAAGTAGACATCTGAGTAACAGCTCCGCTCGAAAACTTGTCCGTGATGTACAGATTGGTTAGATAAGGACAGCTTCCCTTAAAAGAAACGGCGTTTATCAGGTGTACCTTAGGACTTCGAAGTATATAGTCGCCGTCTAAATTGTCAATTTTGAAATCGAGGAACAATTCGAGGGTCTATGGAAAATTTTAATCTGGAAGATTCGTGATCTTATTGTTTTCTTAAATCGCTAAGGTGGTGGCGCATAGTTTATCCGTATCATAAGTGCACCGCACTGAAAATTCTCACTTGGATGATATCAACCTTCTGTACCCACAAAATAAAAAGTGGAAATAGTGCTTTACGGTATCTGCCGTAGTACGCAATGCCTCAAATTGAATAACTGGAGAAGTTGAAGCGATCCAAGCTATTTCATCAATGTGAGCGCGTCAGCATACGCCTCCTACTTGAGCTTCCCACATCGTCCTAGGATGCTGGTTGTGGCCCTTTTAACGAACGGAAAGGTAAGCAAGAAAACAATCGACCGAAAAACAAATCCTTGGGTGATGGTGGTAACTGTGCAGACATATACAAGACATGCACTGCTACCCATTTGTTCTGTTCGGTCTAAGACAGCAAAACCCCATTCGATTGGAACAACTTCGCTCTTCTGTCCTTCTACAAAGAAGGTGATAGATCTTGACGGAGCGCACTACCGACAAGGTTTCTGTAAACTCTTCGATAACCACGACCGGGTTCGTTCTTCTTGTGACGCATCAGATAAGAGAAGTCCCCAAGTTTCCATCAACCATATGTTCAACTCGAAGGGTATCATAAATGAGATTAGCTGAGTCTCTCGTTAACACCAGCTTAGTTTGCAAAGAAGTTTATCTCGCCAAGTGATAGGTCTGTTTGTGACAACTACTGTGGAATGGGCTTGTTGGATTTGCCTTTCAGGATACTTGCCAGCCTCCTTAAGAGTCACTGTGCCAGCGAAAGACACTCATGCACCAGAACACACAAAGCATGTTTCCGCCCAGAGAAAGGGTGCACTGACTAAATCTCATCGTTTGAGAACAATGACAAATATTAACAGCCAACTGTTTTCCGATTAATTAACTTACGGACGGCGCTCGATCCTGTGAGCACAGAAATACCGGAATCGAACGGAATCCCTATCGCTGTTGACGTATATTACGCGCATACGAGACCACATTTCCGCATGTATGATGAGCTCGAGATAGTTTGTTGGTTACAGTGCGAAATTACTGACCGGAAGGTCCGTGGCTAGAATACAACCTCAGCATCCCGACTGCTATTGTTTAAGTTTGCTCAAGCTAGCAGTATCTCGGCCCTAGTGTTCCCTTCAGTAGCAGATACAGCAGCTACGCAACGAAATGACGTTGCAGCTGAACGATTTTTTAAGGTCAGGAGTCGCCAACCTTCGATTTGTCGTCTGGAGTTCGACAGTGCTATCTCCAATACTGTTCAACTTCGCGATCAATTCCAGGATGACAAAGCTGTCCCCACCGCAGATCACCCAAGTCTACAGTATATGCTAACAGAGTCTGTCAGTGCGCTTATTCCGTCCGCCTAGAGATAAACGTTCCAAGAATTCAGGAATTCCTTCCGTCACCACTTATCTCTGACAGGCAACTTACGCCACTAGAGTGCTTGTGAATTTAAGTACTGTAGTAACGGCATTTACATCAGCTTGGTTCTCGGTCTGAACCTCCCAAGCTGGCGTTCACGTCAGAACAACCACCAAAGGTGCACAAGTTATGTTAACATCATCATCATCATCATCATCATCATCATTATCATCATCATCATCATCATCATCATCATCATCATCATCGACAGCATGACATCAGTGTTCAACACTGATGCTTCATTGCCGTTTGTTTGTTATGTTAACAAACAAAACGAAATCAAGAACACTTGCACAACGCTTCATATATATATATTGTAAGCGGCGACAACTTTCTGGAAATTCTGACGCCTTCTGGATGCGGCATTGGCAACCGGCATTCGGCCAATACTGGGTCATGATTGGCTGTTGGGTCCAGACTTTCGACCAATCAGATCTCGGCTCGATGCCGGACCAGCAAGCGTCCCGAACTTTTGGCCAATCTTGTGCGGGATAGACTTCTCGGCCGTAGCAGGGCCTAAATGCGAGCGGTAAAGCGGTATCCGTGTGGAATTCCGCCTAATACATCCCCCTTGAAGTTTGTTGAAGTAACTTCGAAGCCGAGGGTTCACTTGCAGTGGCCTCACTGGCTTGCGGATCCTGTCTGTCCAGCGTCGCGGTCGTAATCCGTGCACAGGCTGGGCATCCGACGAAGCAGCTGATGGATTTTCTGGGATGATGCCGAGATCACAAGTATCCAGAAGCATCTCTAGACTCAACTCACTCGGTCATGTGGGCAGGATCTGCGCATATGTCGGCCGTATTTAGTTTGTGTGCCGTATCCACCTGGCTGGGTCAACTTGAATCTCGTAGAGCACTTTGCCGCGCCGGTGAAGGATGAGTCCTGGAATCCACGTAGCGTTTCTTCCACTGTAGTCACGAACCAACATTCTCTGGCCTTCGCTGAAGAAGCGCGCAGTTGTTCCATGATGCCATGATGATGCTCTATGATGCTCCATTCTGGTGTTGCGGTGACTAGCCTGCCTTTTCTGTGGCTGGATAGTGTCATGCGGTGTTCGAACCTTCCTTCGGAGCAGTGCCTTTGCTGGTGACACTCCATCAGGCGAGTTGGGGTTTGGAGTCACTCGATATGCCAACGGGAACCTTTGCAAAATCTCTTCCGTTGGTCCCTCCCCTCTGGACTTCTGAAGTGCCCGCTTCAGAGTGTCAACGAAGCGATCCGCCTGGCCGTTCGACTGTGGATGAAACGGCGGCGAGCGGACATGCGTTATGCCATACTCCCGACAAAAGTTTGGGAACACCGACGACGTGAACTGACTGTCGTTGTCGGATACAATAGTCTCTGGTGTTCCAAAGCGACGGAACAGTCGTCGGAGTTCCAGGACTGTAGTGGCAACTGTGGGGCTGTTCACTGGGAAAATTTCCGGCCATTTGCTGTAGGTGTCGACCACAGCCAAAAAGGGTTGGCCACCAACTGGACCTGCATAATCGATGTGAAGACGAGACCAGGGTTCGGTCGGTTGGGCCACGACCGTAGGTACGTTGGATGACTTGGATGCTTCAGCACACCGCAGGCAAGATTTTGAGACTTGCTCGATCTGGGAGTCCATCACAGGCCAGTAGACGTAACTCCGCTTCGGATACTACGCGGTTAACCTCCGGTTCCAAGGCAATTGTTGCGACTACAGTATCTTCTGGTTCTGGCCTACTTGAATCAATGAGTCGCGACATTGCGTCGGCTTGTCCGAGGCTGGTGGTGGACTGGTACTTGATCTTGAAGTCATATCCCAGAAGCAGAGTGAACCATCGCTGGAGACGGTTCCTTTCTTCGAGCCAAACACAGCAAGAAGTGGCTTGTGATCGGTCAGTAGGGTGAACTGACGGCCGTAGAGCATTTTATTAAACTTCTTGACGGCAAACACGATCGCCAAAGCTTCCTTTTCTATCTGACTGTAGTTGCGCTCGGCTGATGTCAGGGATCTGGCCGCATGTGCAATGGCTTTCTGGCTGCTGTCCGGAAATACATGTGAAATCACTGCGCCAATTCCATAGTTCGAAGCATCCGACGCCACAACTATTTCCAGCGATGGATCGTAGTGGGTGAATAGTAAATCGGAACTTAGCATGGATTTGACAGAGTCAAAGGCGCGTTGGCATTCTTCTGACCATGTCCACTTGTGGTCTTTGGTAAGCAGCTGGTTTAGTGGGCCTCGGAGGCGATGCATGGCAGGCAGAAACGAACTGTAGTGGCTGACGAAACCGAGGAAAGACCTGAGGGACGTCACGTCTGTGGGTGCTGGCATACGTTTGATAGCGTCGATGTTCTCCGGGTCTGGTCGGCGGCCATGTTGGTCAATGATGAAACCAAGGTACTTTACCGACCGCATGAAGGTGCATTTTTCTCGGAGCACTCTGAAGCCATATTCTTGAATACGGCCAAGCACGTAATCAAGGCGCTGCCACAATTCGTGAGGGTTGGGACCCATGACAATGAGATCGTCCAAACAGGCAGCAACGCCGGGGGCATCCTTCAGCATCGCATCCATGATCTGTTGAAATATGGCTGGCGCTGTTTTGACACCGAATGGCAGTCGGGTATACTGAAACAGACCTCAGTGCGTATTGATCGTCAGAAGTTCCCGGGATTCTTCCTCAACTTCAACCTGGAGGTAAGCATCCGCCAAGTCAATCTTCGCGAAACATTTACCCCCATTCAGGTTCGCGAACAAATCGTCTGGAAGAGGCAGAGGGTATTGATGGGTATCCAGTGCAGCACTGAGACCGGTGGAGAACTCTGCACACAACCCACCCAATTCAACTGTTCTGAGGAGACTGTCGTGGATAGCTGTGCGACTGTGATTTAGAGTCGTTGGGAAGGAAACTCAATGGCAAGACTTTGCTTCGCCGACAGAGGCTTATGATAGTGTACATTAGCAAAAAGAAGAATTGACTAATTGTAGGTTACGCAAACTGACTCACCCTTACAATGGACTCCGAATCGACTAACCCGATAAATCAGGCGAGAAGTCAAACGGAGTATGACCAAACCATCAACCCACTCAGACTGAAAACATTCATCACATCTAATTCAGACTGCCGTACACTGGTGAGCATATTTATCGTCTGGTAAATAAGAGAACTTCTTGGGCCTCACTTCGTATTCCATGCAGTGTTTTATTAACTTACTTTGTGTTGCTAAGTCGGCTAAATCCTTCATGTCCAAGCGGCGACGCTCAATCAGTTTATTATATCGTTCACGATAAAGGATGATCGTACGACGTTCCATATATTCAATTTTAGACATCTATAAAGAAAATTATACATTTGTTGAAGATACGGCAAAATTTCGTGATAAAAATGAGTAGAAGATATAAAAGCTGAAAGTTTGCGGCTACCGTAGAATTATGTGGCACCGAATCTGACTAAACACGAACGGCTGCTGGGCAATGATACTTCGAGGGTAATAAATTATCAACTGGCCGATTCGTTGCAGATAGTTTGTAACCACTTAGCTCCGAAAACTGTCGTGATGGAATCCCAAAGTATACGAAAAAACGCCCATTTCAAAACAGGTACCACGGTATAATAAAGTAATATTGAACACAACGACGTTTCTGCAAGTGTTACCTTCGCCGCTCAAATTGTCATTTAGCTAGAGCTGTAAATGTTGCGAAACCGTGCTACGATTGGTTTTGTCATCAGAAGGTTAATCTACAAGCTACAATTCTAGATTTTTCCCTTACTTCATTCAGGTGTTACTGCAACGCGCAAGTATTGATTCCATTTTGTGTAATGAAGCATTGTAACGGTTGATAGAATTATTAGAAACGCACTCATTCCGCACTGACGCAGGGTAAACTCTACCCTAAACAGGAAAACTGACGTCACGCGGCACCATAGTTGTCACAGTTTGGCAAAAGCTGCCCCGGCCTTCCCGATTCGGGATGTAATCTCATCTCCCGCTAGTCCAACCGAACCTATACAGCTGTCCAAGTAAAAACATTTATCTACCACGTCGATTGGCCCGTCTACAACCATGAGATTTGGGTTTGATCCCATCCAGTTTTGCAGCAGCACTTTACAAGCTGCAGATGCGGAGTGCATGCCGAACCGTGCGGCAGAGTTATTTAAGCTATCTAATCTAATCTATTTAAGTTATCTATCGCCAGACACTGCAAACGTTTCTGACGATCGACGTAGTCAAAACCAGATTTCAGACTTGATTCTCACATATCTGCCTCTCGCGATAATCGATCAAGCTGCGAAAAATAACGCCAGCGACCACCTTAGATGCGAAGGATACCAGTCTGATGCCACGATGGTTTTCGCATGACTTTCGATCGCCGTTCTTGAAAATTTGGGTGACGGTCGAGGAGCTCACTTTGACTGGCATTCTGTTTTTGTCTCAAATCTTCTGCAGTATTGTTTTCAAACTGTTCACCAAGACTTTACCACCTTTGAAGAGTGCGGGGCCAGGTGCCTTGTCCCGTTGGAGGATTGACGTCACACGCTGGATTTCTGTTGTTGATGACGGTTGGTGTCGATTTTCCATTCAGGCACACTGGCTTCTTCCAAAGGTTGTGTTGAAGGAGACCAGCTGAACTGTTCTTTGAAGTGTTCAGCCCATCGCTCAAGACGAAGATTGAGGTGGTGAATTGCTTTGGTAAATTGTTTCACTGACACCTGCCTTCTGTTGACCGATTGATCGAATCAGCGCAGCTGTTGCCCGCAGCGAAAGCCTTCTCCATCTCTCGGGTCTTGGATATCCACCAGCGTTTTTTGTCATTCTTCAAGCTCCTGATTATCCTGTGTTTGAGGGACCTCCACGCGCCATCACGGGCGCAAGTTGCTGATATGGTCTGCCTGACAGCAATAAGACTTGCTGATCTCGATGATATCCAGTGTTCCACTTAGTCTAGTCGGATGGCCTGTACACACAGTTATGAAAGCTGAGAGCACTGCTTCTTTAACTCACCTCCATTCAACCTCCAAGCATTCTTCATCCATAGTAAAGACGGAAGGCGAAGTGATAATCTGGCTCACAAAATGGCATGATCAGAGTCAAGTTGCGTACCTCAGAAGGAACGACAATTTTTAATTGAGGCTCTCCATCAGTAACTGGTAACCACACGGTCCAATTGAGCCCACGACTGTCTTGTAGTTGGTAGCCTCCAGGTGTCTCGATGTAAGAGTTTGTGTTGGAAGTTCGTACTGTTCAGGAAAAGAAGGTGACCAGCACACAAATGAAGCGATCGCCCCCGGTATCCATAAGCTGAGCATCGACTCCAAACCTACCACCTAACCGTGCTTATTCCGGACTTAGTCATCCCACTTGAGGATTCGTATCACCCACCAGAATTACCATATCCGTCGTCATTGCTGATCGAAGCAGTCCTGACAGGTCTTGATAAAATCCGTCCTTCTAAGTCTCAAAGCTGCAGCCTGTCGGGAGGTATGCCGATACATCCAACAAACACTGTTTATCGCATCGATCCGTATTGATAGTAGGTAAGCCAGACAACCGAACAGTGCAAAGACGACTGTTTACTGGGATCCGGGCCAGTAAGCGATTTCAGCATTGGGGCTGTGATGACGCCCAAAACCAGGTCAAAAACACCTGTACAGCGCGTCGTATATAAAGTGTATGCCGCGACAATATTCTGGAAATTCTGACGCCTTCTGGGTGCACCACTGGCAACCGGCATTCGGCGAATACTGGGTCAAGCTTGGCTGTTGGGTTCAGACATTCGACCGATCAGAGCACGCCTTGATGCCCGACCGGCAACCGGCACGAACTCTCGGCCAATCTTGTGCGGAACTGGATTCTCGGCCGTAGCCGTGCTTAACTGTGAGCGGGAAAGCGATCATCATCATCATCATCATCATCATCGACAGCATGACATCAGTGTTCAACACCGATGCTTCACTGCCGTACAACCATGAGTTATTTGAAAGCCTTATTGTGAAGGAAAGAATAAAGGTGGATGGGGAAGGGACTTAGTGCTAGCTTACTACAATCATTCCGAGGTGCCTACGCCTCCAGTCAATCATTC
>SJOL01005599.1:140055-246497 GCA_004794785.1 Opisthorchis felineus
ATCCCACATTGAGCATTTGACTCAAAAGTCTGACCCACAAGGCAGTGGGAGGATGTAGGATTTTGTTCGGCGACCTTCCAACTAGTCTCTGACACAAAAGTCTGAACCGCGATGCAGCAGCTGTCACGGTTTTCTTGGGGGACCCTTCCCAGAGCCGATGACTCAGTAGTCTGACCTGCACGGCTGCAGGGCGTTGGCCTGACCCGAGGGCGCAGAGGGTAAGGCATTACTGTCTCACTCTTGATGCGGCTGCGTACAGCAGGTGCCTTTTGAGCAGCACCGGACTCTTTGGTTTTAAAAGTATTGCAACCGTATTGAATAATGCGCCGCCCGTAACGGCCAACCGTTGGCCGACCTTTTATAACACGTCCTTCCTCGGGTGAAGGCAGCATCACTGCATCCATGAATATGTACACCCTGTTAGGCTGGAGGAGACACGCCTTACTGCCTTCAAACTCCTATCGAAGATGACAGTATGACTTTACTCCCAGACCGCCTCGTAGCACGATTACTCGTAGTACGGCGTCCCGCTGCTCTTGGTCTGACTGCTCCCCTTCGACCTTTCTGGGATGGTTGCACCTTGTGGAACGAAGTACCAGCCAGTGTAGCCCGCGGGATCATTGTATCACTGAAGCCCGACCACCACGACAAAGTGACAGCTTTAGGTCAGTTGCGTTGGTCACAGCTCAACCATATCCAACGTACCAAAGACGGAAATGTCGGTTTTTCCAGTATATTTTGGCTGCTCCTCGAATTGCCTTACTTGAACACGAGTCATAAATTCAAAATAGCTTTGTCATCTAGATCACAGAAATAAGAGACATTGTGCGACATCTCAGGCGAAAATACAAGAAAACTGGCATGGTATTTTATTACTCCATCTAATCCATCCATTTAAATATCTTGCCAATGTCACAAGATAAGTAATTTCTGGAATCCTTAATCAGGGTCGAATCTCCTACAGCTACAGTCCAACTAGGGTTACATAATCTGAACATACAGAGCTACAAACGATGGGACTCGATGTAGACGAAAGCACTAATGTGGTTGAGCTCCTTGGTATTCCATGACACCTTTGCCATAAAGATCCGGTGCCATACCAAGTCCATGGCATAGATTCATGACTGGTCAGGCCGAACTTCCGACTACTCATCAGTAGCTGGATGTTTTCTGAATATCAGTCCCGGAATACTCTAATTTTCCGTAATTCCAAACCACCCAACAAAGATATATATCAGACACATCAACCTGATTATCCCGACCTATCACTACTTTTGACATGATTGTTGTTCACACACCCATTGCTTTGTGTAGTGGATGGCACAAACAGCCGCGTAATTTGATATTGTTATGGCGACGACCCGGGAGACCGCAGCAAATCAATGGTCGTGGAGTAGCCATCTGTTGCTGTATTATTGTGCACTAATGGCTCCAGAAATGGACGAAAACAGTTGCGTAGTCCGAGGCTCCATGTAGTACGGGTCGGACTACATGCGCTCAACATTACCATATCAAATAAGATTATTGGGCCGATTCGAATGAAATTTCAGAAGCGGAGGCTGATCTTGAAACTTGAACTTGAAACATCACTTTATCTTGTGAGGCAGCACATTAACACAAACCACAAATTGAAGCAAACCACACTAATCAATTTCCTTGTGATTTCCCAAAAACTATAATCCATGCTAGATAAAAACACCGGCGCCACAGTTGCCTGCTTGCGCCACCAGGGATCAAATTCAAAGCAGTAAAGCCAAGCACGTTCAGCCACTATATACAGAGTACCCCCTGATTTCCGGAACAACATTAACAGCATCAGTACAGATAAGGTAATATCCACATTACTCTGAAGTCGAAGTGCTCCGGATTGGTCATAGTACGACACTAAGGTAGGAAAATCTCCATTCCCCAAATAGTGGTAGAAGTAGAACGGATGGTTCCAACTGGCACTGAGAATATTGCTACTCCGCTGAATCCAGTCTGGTCGAGCGAATTTTCTAAAGGAGAAATCCATCAAACAAACGCACATCAGTCTACGCCGAAGCAAAGAGGAAACTCCTATTGCGCTTCTTTTGGGAATCTGCATATTTTCCTAGCTGTTTATGCTTAATCTCAAGCTGGGGGGTTATAAAAGGCTCTTCATTACTAGCAAACAGTAGTCTACGAATTTCAGTCAACAAAAAAGCCACCACAAAAAATGATTGATAAACCCAACCCAGGATGCATTACTAACCACTCGGACATAAACAGGGAGATTCTAGAGGAAAATAATTAGGGTTACAGGGATAGTATAAGTATGGTAGCGATTGATGAAGTAGTTCACCTCTGTACACATTAGTGATGCCTAACCACCGAACACGTATCTTCTAACAACAGTACCAGTAATTCTCGATAACATATACATCAAGGATCTCCATAACGCTGAATCTTCGTTCTGAAAGCCGATGTGAACCCAAACATGAGTGAAGTGCTATGGACCATGGACTAACGAACGACAATGAGATGGCCGAATAATCAGTATGAGGTCCAGCATAGAAAGTACACCAAGTGTCGAAAAAGCTCACCTTTTCATTGAAACACTCAACTAAGTCATCAATATAGTCCTTCATCTCCTGGACAAATGCAAACTTCCGGGCCAACTGTGGCAACTTTTCACGGCAGTCTGCCATCACTTTCCTCCCACGATCCAAATCGGCGCGTGCAGCTTGTAGCGCTGCTTGATTAGTGGATAATGAAGTGGAAAG
Organism: Opisthorchis felineus; assembly: GCA_004794785.1. Taxonomy (NCBI): domain Eukaryota; kingdom Metazoa; phylum Platyhelminthes; class Trematoda; order Opisthorchiida; family Opisthorchiidae; genus Opisthorchis; species Opisthorchis felineus. Next base: position 142,800 of record SJOL01005599.1, read on the forward strand.
CCTGTGGAATCTAAAATAACCGATGGAATGAGAAAGAAAACGAATAGTCAGTGCGGAAAAGACATTTAGCAACATTATTTTGAAACTAGTTGGAGAAAAACATGGGATCAACAGATTTACCGTGTTCTGTTCAGCCAACGGACGGGAACAGCATCCTGACTAACTCGTTTACAGGAGTGCGGATTTCTTGTTGGAAGAGTAACCAACGAGTAACCCAGTAATGGTAATAACCGAAGACAAAGTTGACGGTAAAAAAACTTGGTCGTACTGAAATGAATAATTTTTCTCATGTACGGTAACCCATTCGGTGGGAAGGGGTAGGAATCAAACGTACGAGTTACCGATTTCAAGGCATAATCCTCCAGGCAAAGCAAACCATAGAAACACCACTAGACTCATTCAGACAGGACTGATATTCAAACAGGAAAGGTAGAAGGATAAACGCAGATACACCTAGGTTACCGTGATCATTGGGGTTAATTACGAAGCCAAGGAGGAAAAGTGTACTTCTTATCTCAACATCAACGATTAGACAAAGGGTATGTATAGAATTGATAGCCCAGGGTGAATTTGTATAATCCTGAATTAAATTCAACGAATCTTCCGTTATACTGGGGTAAAGGACTAGAAGTCTTAAATAAAATATCATCTGGGGATCCAGATAAACCCTTAGACAAGTTCAAATAAAGAGCTAATCTATGGGAGACCATCACCCGAAAGTAAGCGTTCACGAGAGTAAAATTCACACTATTTTCAACCTCCAGCAGGTGGGGTTCAACACGAATTTTTCTGTGTCCTGAGTGATTTTTCTAGTGTATTGATAATGACCGGTCCAAAAGTACAGAGCTCGTTGCATATTGGAGATGCTGCAGGAAAAAACGTCAGATGATGAGATAGCCTTTTTATTACGCAGTAGACTGTGGAGAAAGGGAACCCGTGGTCAAATGCCCTCCGTGAAGATAAGACACGTAAAACGTGGGAGTATAAACATTGTAGGGCATTGCGATGGTGAACAATAACTCGGCCTTTGAAAAGCTAGAGGTAGTGGAAATTTGGGAACAGAAAAAGCAGCAGGGAGTTCCAAAGACAGGTTATTCTCGGGAGGGAGGAAATGACAAACAGTTCGATTATGTGAAACTTAATACACAGGGCTGAAGGTGGACAGGAAATGTTAAAAGACTGGGGCAAGGGGAGGGAAGAGACCATCTCTGATGAACATTCCCCCTGGTAATGGCCGTACAACAAAGCAAGAAACTCGAAGTCCCGGTGATAAAAGAGCTCCACACACCACCGACGAAGTAAAATAGGAACGATGCATATTAGTACGTTCTGACTAGAGTCAATTAGTAAAAAGACGATGGAGATCTCAAAACATTTCAAGGCAGGAAAACATGAGGCTCATTGAGAGAAAAAGATTGATCGGCGCTGAAGTAGCTGAGGGCTCGAAATCGAAAATCAAGCTTTCTAGAAACAGTGTCATGATGAATTTGACATTGGCGGGTAAGGAAAGGTTGTTGGTGAATTTGGGACCAAGATGGATGAAAGAGAAAAAATGCAGAATGGTGATGGGTGTTGGGAATATCAGTATCCCCCAAAAGCATTTATTCGTTGAATTGTTGCCAAGTTATTTCCTCAAAACTTGAATTCTGATTTCTTGCGCCATTCTCCGTCATCTTGGACGTTTTTCCAAAAAAACCGGGTTTCTCTCCCAATGGCTAGTTACACTTTGTGCTAACGCTTTTATCGTCCTCCGAAATCATCCAAAATATACATATTTGGCGTTGCTCCGGCTGTACATAGCTTTTGGTTAAGGCAGTGAAAGCTCTTCTCTGAAGGTCGGGGTCTTCTGCGCTAGGCGTGGTTGGGTTAGCGTCGTCGTTGCGCTCGTTCTTACGTCGGGTATAGCAGTTCCTACCGCAACAGTGGATCTACTCGGAAGACGATTGTTGAGCGATGAGTCATGGGTAGATCAGAATTTGGATTGGTTTAACGTTGCTGCAGCCGATGTCCATTCGAGATGTTCGGCGCTGTGATGATGCACTATCGCCGCATAAACACTGGGTGATAAATGCGTTTGAAATGACAAGGCGATAGATGATAGACATCTGCGAATATTTGGATATATGAAAGACTGGTGGAGAATGCGCGTCCTTGAAGAACGTCCGCATTGATGTTCTGAGCCGCCAAACCACACTTCAAACTTCCAATTTACTTGAATAAGTTGAGAAGCTATACACAACAGTTTTGCGAAGAGGCCGGATTGAGTGTTTCCCCTATATCAAGAGATACCATGTCAGATTCACCAAATTAGTTTAGGGAAAGTAGCCATACCTGAGGCACATTAGGCTAGCATATCACTTGTGGAGCGATGACGTCTGAACCCATACTGATGATAACACAGAATGCTGTATTTAGGGTCACCTGAAATTTGTCTGAAAAAAATGAACTCCATAAATTTGGATCGGTCCAAATTGAGTAATCAAAAATCGACTATAATTATTGGGGACAGACAGAAGGCCATGTGTGAAAATGGATGAGGAATGTGACTTTCTCCAAAACGAATAGAAAACATCTGAAGAGGGGATCAGAAAAAATTGTCTGGATGACAGTGCTAGCTTCTGGAACATAATGTTGAAATAAAATCTAGAGACTACCATCGAGCAAAGTATCCTAGAGATGCTAGTGTCAGATAAAGAAAAGCGAACATTTATTGTGGCAACTGGACGCAATGAAAAACGGGTAGGTGGAGAATGATAAACGGAAAAATGCTTTGGAAGAATATGAAAAAGATTGACTGAAAATGTTGAGCGAGTATCTTCACCTTTTCTATTGGTGGAGGTTGGATATTACCATTCGAATCGAGAGAGAAGCAAGAGGAGATAGACTCTAGGATGATCGAATTCCGGTTGGCGCGTTCTACTGATCTGCATTACGGCGAATGGGCGACACTTTAGCTCTGTTAATTATAGTACCAACGTGGACAGCGCGTGCCAAGGAAGATGGATGCAGACATCGTCACGTTTGCACTGTATTCTTAACTACACCAGGACACTGTGTTTAAATTAGCAAGGGGTGCATGTTTGTCTGTTTGTCTGGACAAACTGAAACATACCGACAAGAACAGGCTTGGGGACTCTCAGAGAAGACTGAAGGATCACCGAGCAAACAACACTCTCCGGAAAGGAAGACAAGGAATCAATGCATATCCTCCCAGTCAAAAGGACACTATCACCAGAAAATACGCGGTGAAATGGAAGTACTTTAGACACAGGACTATGATATCCTAAGGGAGTAGAAAAGCAAACGTAAGGAAGCCTCACCATTAGCGGCCAACGAGGAAAACAGAGAAAGAGCGTAGTTGTAATTCGGTAGTTGACAAATGGACTAGACTAAATCTGAGCCAAAAAAGTTGAAAATCGAACGTAAAGGCGTCCAGTGTAGACAGATGTGATAGGAGTAAGATGCGGACGTCAGAACAAACACCCTTAAGCTGGAAGCACTACAGCAATAAATAGTCCGAAAACTGAAGATGGAAGATGATCGGGGGTTGAGTTTAGATGAGAAACAGAACTGGAAGGGCGATTGACAAAAACTAGTGAACCAAGTTGACAAAATGATCGAAACCACGTAAGTTTACAGGGAGACTGTTTTTGGAACTGCGAGAAAGAACGATTAAACGGCCTAAGGCACATACATTATTCTGCTTGAGGTGCCTGTCGGGCACATCAACATCTCAGTTACTGTTTGTTAGGGATAAGAAAACGAAAAAATCACCGCTGTACTAGTGAACCATTTCGATTCAATGAGTGACTTTCGGCTCCATCGTGTTTATCTCTTTCCTACTTACGGAAATTGTTGCGAACTCGGTTTTCCATTGCATTGCTACTGCAAACGTCTCAGAATGCAATCTCACATATCGCTGACTCGGCGAAACATTACTCATCAATGAGAGCGAATCATCTGGACCCATAGTAACGACAACTGAGCGGAGAATGACAAAGTAACTGAATGCAAGCCTAGATTCAACGCTCCCGACGACATGTATTGGCACATAACGATAGGCAACTCAGTAGACAACAAGGGCATAAGCATTCAAAGACGGTTCTCCTATAGTTACCTCTCTTGGAAAATGCTCTTGAGATTGGCTACTGTGAGACTGTTAGCATCAAGCCCAGCGAACAGAGGATCGGACTTTGAACCGTCTCTGGAATCTTCTCCACGTTCTAAGGGTTCAATAGCCTCCAAAACAGCTGGGTTCTGTACGCAGAAAAACGAAAAACAATAACTGAATTCATCAGGTTACAATGCGAACTCGAAAACGTCGGTTCTGAAAAGTGCGGTAAGCTTTGTAAAGAAGGGTTTAGAAATGTGGCTAAGTACACACGTCTAAGCGCTACGAAAACCATACTTGCGTAATTAACGCCTTTTGAATTTGTTGTTTTTCCCATTCCGTGTCTTCATCGCTGTCACGATCACTGGCATGTTCAGCGGCAAGAAAATCGCGCCGTATCGAGTCCAATTCTGCCTCACGACGATTCAAGCGGCTACTTATCACGGGACGTTTGATCACGGTATCGCGCTCATCACTAACAACAAATGCAGGTCTGCGTTCACTGCCGGCTGTTGCATAAGCGGACGATAGACCTGCATCATCGAAATCATCTTCGTCATCATCGTCTTCTTCTCTGAGGATGAAAAGTAGGAATCGATTGCTACAATACACAATCTTCGTGAGCAGACAGTCTAGCAAGCAACAACACCTTTGGGAGCTTAGTTGTTGTTAACTGAGGTGAGTATTTCTAAGCAATAGTTTAGATGTTTCATTCCGTTCCCCGCGTTGGGTGCCAGCTAAGACAACAAGGAATCACGGCAGAAATATAAAGTCAAAATAAACTGTTCATCAGTGGGATTCCTCGACTCACATTTGTCATGCGACTTGCGAAAAATCTAAGGGGTACGATACCGCCAGATGCTAAGGCCTAACAATTAGCAACCGAGGAACCCGTGTGGACTGAAAACACGCTGTTTTGCTCAGGCGGTCGTCTTAACTCGTCCTAACTTACTTTCAGTTCGTAAAATGCCAAAATTGACCTTGCGTCTACGGTTGATATATCACACCAAACGCTCCCGCTAATTTCCTCTCGTAGTCAGTATCGATTTTGTTAGACCTCATTCTCAGCGACATGCATCGACGACGCGAACACGAGCTAGGATGTTGGTTCTTTGTAGGTGAGTCTCAATTATGAAAGCTTTTCGTCATCAGCACAAAAAACAGAAAACATCATAACACCTGACACCAAGAAAAAAAGCTCAAGAAAAGTTCGGTTATCTCACCTCACAAGACGCTTCCCACCACTCTTATCCGATGATAAGATAGCCGGTTCGTTTTGATCCAGATGCTCCATCAGAATTTTGGCCTTCTCACGCTGCTTTCTGGCCTGATGGATAGTGGCTGCATCTGGAATTGCGCCTTCTGGTACGAAACATTGGAGACATAAGATAAATGAACTTGCTTTTCACTAGGGATGAAGTTCCAGGTGTTTCAGGTTTAGGTAAGGTGGTGGATGGACCGTCGTCCTCAGCAAGGTCAAGCAGCTGACGACGCAAACACTGACACACAAGAATTAGAAAAAGATGGCCTAATAGACCTACCTCCAGTTTTCTCTCTGACTCTATAGGATCCTCCTGTGGAACAGGTGTTTTGATCGGCTCCTTTTTACTAACGAGTTTGGGCATGTCGTCGTCAATAGGCTTCTTTTTCTTATGCTGTTCTTTATCTTGCTTACCAACCCGGCGACTTAAATTAGTCTTTTTAACCTTGAACATAGCACCGTCGTCTAAAAAGTGAAGTGTGACAAATGAAAAAAATGACTACATACCTGGATCCAAATCGTCTTCGAAGCTCAGAACACTCCTGGTCTTCTTGATTGTGCCACAACTCGAGGACACTGCAGTGGCCGGGCCACAAATAACTTCTTTGGAGCCCTGCTCATACAGACTTTCCGGTTCGTACAAGAATTCCTCATCGGAGTTGTCAGCCTTTGATCGATAGTTACGCCGTCCTTTGTTCGTAAACACAACGCTCATGTGGCTAAAACATTGAAAATTCAACGCGTTGGACTACATACACTAGGAACCTCCAGGACCAAACCGATTTACTTCACGAAAACGATCAACAGCTATCCTACTGGTCATTTCCCGAGTGGGAGCTCGTGATATTGAGAGGCTCAGTATCTGCTATTGGGGGGGGGGCGGGTTATCAACTCAGGTTAGTTCCATCAGGGATGGAGGTGACATTTTGTTGGGCAGAAGCCTGCGCCAGAACCGCTTCACGGCTTGCAGTTAGGCCCTGCTACGTCCAAGGAGCGTAACCCGTACGCGAGTGGCCAGAAGATCATGTCGCTTGCCAGCCCAGCATCAAGGCGAGCTCTGGTTGGCCGAAATTGTGTACCCAACAGCCAATCATGATTCACTATTCGCCGAATGCTGGTTGCCAGTGTTGCATCCAGAAAGCGTCAGAATTTCCAGGATATTGCCGCCTCATACTCTTTAAATATGACGCGCTGTACATGTGTTTCTGGACTAGTTTTCGGCGTTTAATGCACGATGTGCACCCTTGGTGGTTCTTTTGCCGAAATCACAAGCCTGGAAGGTTCAGACCGAGAAATGAGCTGAGGCATTACCGTTGTTACACCTTCCCAGACTATTGTGGCGGTACGATGAACGCACTGGTCTTCACAGATTTATACCACTAGCGACTAAATGGAAAAGTAAATTCCGGTTTGCGGTAAGTCATTAATAAGTAGCCACATAAGTGGAGGATAAGGAACGAACTCAGCAGCAGTCTACAAAGGTTCGACAATATACCCAAAGCCCCGTTTTCTGGTCTAGATAAGGACGGATCAACTGGAAGTATTTGTATCTGATGTACAATTAGTTTTCTTAGAATAAAGTACTGCATTCCACCAAACAGCCTGGAGAGGTAAAAATAAATGAAGCCCTCCTTGACGGCGGCAAAACCATTCAGCCAGCTGACCATGGTTAGAAAGTTTGAATGAACACTTCCACATGAATCCATGTCGTTTGGCTGATTTTCCATCTCCATATACGTTCGAGGAGTTTAAAACAGTTGACCTTATTACTTTGAAGATAGACCGGGGAGAGTGATCAGCCCACGATTAGTAAGATTGGAATATCCCCTCTCTCCGTAACTTGCGGAAACAACCCTACCTTCCCATTGCCTAAGAACGCTAGTTGAGTCCATAGGGCCTTGGAAAGATCGACAGAAAAACCACCAGGCCCCCAAGCCGGATGTTGATACCAGAAAGTGCATTCAGACGGTGGATCCGCAGTCCTAGTTCTGCCGTAACAGGTTTGAAAGTGAAGTGCTCTCGTTCGAAGTAGCAAACGTGTTGAGAGACGTCACGCTAGTTTAGGTGGAAAAGGTTCGGAAAGAAACTGAACCTTATCGTTGTGTGACGGTTTGCGTACCTCCGTGACCCAGCGAAGTGTAATGGAGGTTGTCGTTTTGACACTGTTGTGTTCTGCAAACCGTGGTACAACTTCTGTCGGTCCTTAGCTTCCACCCACTATGGTATATCAAAAGGCACAGAATGTTCCACACGCGCACGTGACATCCGTCCAATCGACGTGATGTTCGGTTAGTAAGAGCGGCTGGCCTCCGGACAACTCCATCTTGAGTATGCTATTAAACCGAACGCTGCTTCGAAAGGTGTTGCCACATGTCGGTCCACCCCTGGGACAGTGTTCATGCTGATCTGGGATCTAATGTCCCCAATTCGGAGGTATGTCACGACTGTCCGGTGTCCCATGCAACGTGGTTCCCTTACGGGACCACGGTCTGTTGTCTGAAGTTGGTTTGCTTGACGTGGTCGTGCCCAAGATTTGATTTGCGCCACGTGCTTCAGGTAGTATTCAACCCTGTGCCCACCATGGACAGAATTACCCATACCCCCGAGTCAGTATCTGGCCTCTGTGTGACTCTCGTGTTGTCCCTTCTGCCGGCCCCTCCCTCTTGACTTTCCGGATGGCACTGGAACGATTCGCCTGAACAAGAGACTGTAGACTGAAGCGTGGGGACCTCTGGTACAGCGCTACAGGCTGCTGGAAGGATTCGCCAAAACGGACTCATCATCATTATCAGCTGTAAGAGCCGCATACTTGTCGTATAGTGGTTGTGGCTGCCACAGTTTCGTTCACCGATGATTTCGGGAGGTGGGGTAAGTAGCTGCGCATTGGAGGCGGGAGCTGATAAATTGGTGCGTAAGTAAAAAGCAAAAAGTAAAGTAAAAGTAAAAAGCAAAAGTAAAAAGTAAAAAGGTGCGTAAGTACGGGACTGTCAGTGAACTGCTAAGCGGGGGGATTGGGAAGGGAGCTATGCATTGAAAGCAATAGCTTGGATGCACGAGCGCCATTGAGGACGCGACTGGGCCATGTCTGACAATGTCGCTAACCATTGATGTGGCCCGTCTCGGGGTCCCCATCCAGGAAGACGACAATGACCAGCGCAGCTGAGTTTGTTAGCAATGGCTTTTATACTTCGCCGCCAAATCACTGTTTGACCTCCCCTGGGTACTTTCCACCCTTCATGTGGTTGTGCGAAGAATCGGTCGACTGGCATGCGCAGCACGTGGCTAAGCCAGCGCAACCTATGCAGTGTGATCAATTCATCTATCAAGAGTGAGTTGTTTCTTCCGAATAGCATTCGACGTACTTTAGCATTGTTCATCCGGTGTTCTCACCAGACTCCGACAATGCTCCGAAGACATCGATGGTCAAACACTGAGTCTTTTGACGTCCTCGGCACGCAGCGGCCAGGTTTCTGATCCGTACAGTAATATGGAGCGCACCGCAGCAGTGTAAACTCGACTCTTGACGGTTAAGCTGATGTCATACCTACGCCACAGGTGGCGCAGGTTCACAAAAGCTGCTCCGGCCTTCCCAATCCGAATGGAAATATTATCTTTCGCGAGACCACCGGGACTGATACAGCTGCCCAGGTAAACAAATTTGTCTACTACCTCAATCGTCTAATACGCAAACATGAGGTTGGAGTTTGAGCCCACCCAGTCTTGCAGTAGCACTTTACACTTTGCAGGTGTGAAGCGCATGCCGAACCGTGAGGCGGAATTATTTACAGTATTTGATTTTGTTTGCATTACCACGGAGTCAGATCCAAGAAGAGCTATGTCGTCTTCGTACTCGATATCTGTGAGCGGACACCCAGGGAGCACATCGACCCCACAGGCATTAGAGGCTGAGAGTGAGTCTTCCATGATCAATGAAGAAGTTGACGAGGAAAGGTGAAAGAGGACAGCCCTGTCTGACACTAATTGATGTGGTGAACTCAGGCGAGAGCTCCTCGTAAACCTTCACACGGCCGCGGGAGTCGGCATACAGCGCCTTAAGGAGGGTCAAGAATTTACGGGGGACATCTTTGTTCCACAGACACTGTCATAGTGCCTGACGATCCAAGAGTCAAAGGCAGCTTTCAGACCAACAAATGCAGCCGTTGTTGGTTGCTGGAAGCAGTGCTGCTGTTCCAGGATCTGTCGGAGGGTGAAGGTGTGATCGATGCATCCTCTTGCAGGACGGAAACCAGCTTGGTTTTCACGGATCTGCCTCTCCGTATTCAGTCAAACTTCGAGGGATAAGACCAGAGAGCACCTTCGATGCCACAGCTAACAGGCTGATGCCACGGTGGTTTTCACACAGCGTCCGCGTACCCTTTTTGAAGATAGGGATAACTGTCGACATGCCCCATTCTGCAGGCACCTTCTCTTCGTTCCATACAGCATCAATAAACTTTGTCAGATGGGTCACCAAGAATTCTTCGCCTTCTTTGAAGAGGGCTGGATACAGACCGTCCGGTCCTGGTGCCTTGTCACTTTTCAGTACGGATACTTCGTACTTTATTTCTTCTTCCGACGGGGGATCAAGGTTTACATTCCATTCGCCCGTATGCACTATCTCCACAAACTGTGTTCCAGGAGGCCAGCTGTTCTTCGAAGTGTTCGGCCCATCTTTCCAGTCTATTTCCTGGCGTCAGTCATAGATAGCGATCGACGACATCCAGTGGTCTTGTGGTGGAAGTGGGGATGCGGAAAGACAGCACTGAATGCCGCTAACATAGCTTTTTTCACATTTTGCCACACTCCATCCACATGCTCACTGACAGTAAACTATTGGTTTACTGTGGAGATTTGTTGGGCTAGCTCAGATCGATACTGTTGAGCTATGGTAGTTCTTCGAAGATAGTGGATTGGCATGCTTCTGGCTGACTTGCGAGGGCCTTCAGGGAAAAGAACTGTCACGCGTGCACGCACCATGGCGCGATCGGAATCAAATGGTGTGCCTCAGAAGGAACGGTAGTCTTGAATTGTGGCTCTCCACCGGTGACTGATGGCCACGTGGTCCAACTGGGTCCACGGCTGATTTGCAGTTGGTGACCGCCAGGTTACGCGATGCGGACGTTTACGTTGAAAGTTCGTACTTGCCAGAAACAGTTCATGATCAACACACAACCGAAGGAGTCGATTTCCGTTGTCTGTGCGGCGAGCATCAACTCCGAATCGACCACCCAAATGTGATTCCAAGGAGCTCAGGCGACCTACTTGAGCATTCAAATCGCCTGCAAGGATCACAGTGTCAGTGCTTTTTGCTTGACGAATGAGCCAGGATAGCTCTCAGCTCAGAACTGCAGTCCGTTGGGCATAAGCCGACACTACAAACAGGCATCGGTTTTTGTGCCGAGAGGCATTGAGCTTGATTGGGCTGGATAAGTGGACGGCGTAAAGACGACTGCTCAGTGAGATCCAATCCAGCAAAGCGCGTTCAGCTCTGGGGCTGAGTGCAACTCCCAGGCCATACATTCCACGAATCATTGCTTCTGAGTCATCAGACACACGGAGGGAGAAATGTGAAAGAGCTGAGTTCATTCTTGGCGTTCTGAGATGCTTAACCACGCTTGGGTCTTGTATGCATATTCCGGAGACACAGCATACATCAATTTTAAGGGCGTATAAGGTTTCAGCCTGTTTGTCGATTTGACATAGAGTACGGACGTTAAAAGCTCCTACATAGAAAGAATTTCGCGGATTTAGAGAGGTGTTTTCTTTATTGTTAATAGGCAGCGAGGAGCATAAGGCCCTTCGGTCAGATAACTGACAGTCAAAGAACCCAGCGACATTTGCTCGTGTGGTGGGAAGGGGTTGGGGAGGGATATCAGTGGACACCGAACTGCGCAGGCAAATGATACTTCCCGGTTGCCCAGGCCGAGGACGGGGGTTTGGTTGAGGTACCCCACCTTGAGCCTTAGACTCAAAAGTCTGACCCACAAGGCAGTGGGAGGATGTAGGGTTTTGTTCGGGTACCCTGCCCCTAGCCTCTGACACAAAAGTCTGACCCGCGAGACAGCAGATAGCAGGGTTTACTTTGGGGACCCTGCCCGGAGCCGACGACTCAATAGTCTTACTTGCTCGGTTGCAGAGGGTTGGCCCAATCCGAGGGCGCAGGAAATAAGGCATTACTGCCTCATTCCTGATGCAGCTGCGCACAGCAGGTGCCTTTTGAGCAGCACCGGACTCTGGTTTTAAAAGTATTTCGACCGTATTGAACAATGCGCCGGCTGTCGCGGTCAACCATTGGGCGATCGGAGTGTGCGGTTTTCGGGGCCGACCTTTTCTAACCAGTCCCTCCTCGGGGGGAGGCAGAATCGCTGCTTCCATAAATATGGACATGCTGGTCATCTGGGGGAAACACCTTACCGCCATCCTGTCGCAGAGGACAGTAAGACTTTACCCCCAGACCGACTCGTAGCACGATTACTCGTAGTACCGGGTCTCGCTGCTCTTGGTCTGACTGCTCCCCTTTGGTGTTCCTGGCATGGTTGCACCTTGTGGAACGAGGTTCCAGCCAGTGTAGCCCGCGGGATCACTGCAGCACTCAAGCCCGACCACCACGTCAAGGTGGCAGCTTCATGTCGGGAAATGGACTGAAATGAGAGGGTTATCGGTGCCGGACGCCACGAGCTGAATAGCCGTTGTGTCGCATATCCTGCGACTGGTCTCCTGTAGCGACCACTAAATTGTCAGGATGTGTTCCCGTAAACATTGCAGCCATCTACAGTTGCTTCGTTACAAACAGCATTGAGGAGTCGGTCCGAAAATCGGAGCTCATTATTCCAGTCCAGGCCTAAGAGGTGGAGGACTGTATAGTTCGTGAGGTAGAAAGAACTACTGAATAGAACTACACTAAACGTTACGGAGCAGTTCAGCTTTCCCATCAGTTTGAGTATTTCACCAAATGCATTAAGAAAGGTGCATTGGTGGCCTTTCAACTAGCTTCCAGGTTCTTTTTGGAATCACAGTGAGGTCAGAACCTGTACCAAGTTGGAGGGTAACCTGCGTTTCATTGATACTTACTGTGACGAATTTTCGTTGGCAGGGTGATTTCATCCTGAATGTAGCGGTCGCGGCTTCTGCCTGCGTCCTTTTGTCGGACCGATGTTTGTACGAGCTCTCGAAGTTGTCTCCGCAGCACCCTTCCTTGCGGCCTTTTCGACTGCGCTTGCTGCATCTGTGGTTCCGGTAGGGAAAGTGGCGTGAAAAGTGCCATTCGTCACAAAATCAACAGTGTGGGGCGGTTTTCTTGGAGTCCGTTTGGAATTTGATTGCCTTTTAAAAGTTGTTTTGTATACTATGTCTGGTTGAAAGGAGTGGTAATATTCATTCGTTGCAGCATCAGTCTTGAAATTCATAAGCTACTGGCATTCTGTGGTAAGTTTCTGAACCGTCAGCTCTGGATCCTGTTCAGTAGCCTGGTTCGAATATCTGCATCATGTGGCGATTGAAGACCAGTCACGAAGATGAGATACTTGAACTGATCCTGTCAGGGTGCTGAGCTGGAAGCGCTCGGTCTTTATTGACCACACCGGCATACGTGATGAAATCTTCAATATCCCTTTCGGTAAGCTTGAGACACTGATAAAGAACAGTGAATAAGGAACGTCGCGCACAGATTTTGGCATTATCTGCAAAGCCAAGGTCACGGGGAGTTTGAGGAGTATGAAATTTGTGAACCGATCACGTTCAGCTTGCCCCCAATTTCCACACCAACAGTCAAACTTTCCATGCATCATTAAACTGAGCAAAGTTGGTTTGAAACATGTCCTCATATTCCTTGAACAAATTTTCAAAAGTTCGTCCAGGTTTAGCATCGGAATTGAGTTCAGTAATCGAGCTGGCGGCAGCATCTGTGGAAGAAAACGGAGACCCAAGTATTTTCGTCATATTCACCGACATACTGCGCACCAAAGATTCAATAGGCTTCATCTGAGCTCCATCGAACTGCTTTTGTTGCTATTGTAGAGTTACTTGGAGTTACTTTGCCGAAATTTACAAAGTGGGTTCGTCCTGTCGCCAGCTGGAAGTCCTTGAAGGGACCAACAAGGTGAGCCTCGCTGGCTTCCTGTAGAACAGCGGAGCTCTGGAAACGAAGGTTTGTCTTGAAGTCTTGAGTGATCTCACGGACAAGGCGTTGGGATGGCAGTTTGCGGATCGAGAGCTCAGTGCTCTTCTGGTAGCGATAAATTTCGTGCAGTGTGACGGTGCCGGGTCCGTACCGACGAGGCTTCTTGACCACCAGTCGCCGGCACGCTCTTGCGAGCGGCCTTTGTGGCGAGCTGCTTCCTTGAGGCCTTGCCACCGGTGAACCTCCGGACTATCTGCTGAGTGCAAACTTTCCGGAGATTGACATACCGGTTATTAAGAGCGGCTGGTCTCCGGACAGACACCAAGAGTCCTTCATACCAGATTGGTCAACTGGTGGAAGTCTGACTAGCAGTCTACTGGCCGTCCAATTTGTGATTTATAATATCTGACAACTCGTCCCCTAAAGGTTGAACTACTCTGATAGTCTCAAACCAACCACCGCTACCTTACAATAGGGCCTTTGGGCCAGAGGTTTCGGCTGGGGATCCTAATCGTCCTCCTGTGTCGGTTTACGCTCACATACAAGCATAAACTGTACAAATACGTTATTCCATGCCATATCGACCGTCGCATGCTGCCATCAGCCAAGACAACTTAAGTACTGCATACAACAGGACGGGTAAGCAAAAATGTTAGACGGAATTTCACGCCGCTGCCGCTTTACTGCTCGCAGTTAAACATTGCTACGGCCGAGAAACCTATCCCACACAAGATTGGCCACTTCCCGCCTGCCGGTCCCGCCTCAAGTCGAGCTCTGATTGGTCGAAAGCCTGGACCCAACAGCCAATCATGACCCAGTATTGGCCCAATGCCGGTTGCCAATGGCGCATCCAGAAGGCGTCAGAATTTCCTGAGGGTTGTCGCTGCTTTCACGTTAAGCACGAGTTGTGCTGAAAAAAATGGTTGAAAATGGTTTCTTTCGACTTGTTCAGTAAGGACAGGAAAAACCAGAGGAAAAACAAATATATTTACTTACTTGTCGATTCAATGGCTGATTTAGGCTGGTGGCCGCGGCACGATAAGCCGCCAACCGTGAATTGAAGGGGGCGACGGAGGGTCCCTCACACACGTTCACGGTAAGTAATGAGTTGACCGAGGCGGTCGTAGAACAACCGTAGCTATGGCGCCAAAGATCAAGGAAGCGACCGTTAGTGTGAGGTACATTCAAGGAACCGAACGGTTCCTGTAGCATATTACATAATGTCAGTGCATACACGTACAGTCAGTGTCTATGCTTCAGATTCATACACAGGATTATATCTGGTTGCGGACTGGAATCTTCCTCAGTGACCAGCAAATGTCTCGGACTGATACTTTTAAGAATGAAGTAGTAACCAGACGCCACTGAGTTTTCCAAGTAAGCACAACTTTGGCCTTCACAGGTGAAATTCTAAAATCCCTTCATTACTTTCAGTACACAGAATCTTTTGCGTTCCTGAGAAACTGTGATGAACCTACAGAAAAAAAGATTTCCGGGGCAGTGATGAACAAATCATCATCTCTAGTTTTTCAGAAGCATTTGCGTATGACAAGAGTGACGT
Organism: Opisthorchis felineus; assembly: GCA_004794785.1. Taxonomy (NCBI): domain Eukaryota; kingdom Metazoa; phylum Platyhelminthes; class Trematoda; order Opisthorchiida; family Opisthorchiidae; genus Opisthorchis; species Opisthorchis felineus. The sequence goes on from SJOL01005599.1 coordinate 157,852, forward strand.
AATTGTTTCTGTTACCAATAAGTGGTTAGTTTCATCTCTGAGGATGTTACTAGTGTTCAGGACTTCTATGAAACCGTTAATGCTAAGGCCCACTGCGATACTCTGTTTCCGTATATCCCTAATAGTGTCCTCTATCCGTGCGGTTCCCAGACTAGCGTTGATAAAGTTCAATCAGCTGGGCACGCATTGCGTGTTGTGAAAACGTGCCTTCACTTGGTATTTTTGTTCGACTTTTGGAATATCCTATGGTTTTCACTGACTTATTGTTGAAAAGAATGTGCTCGGTTGTGCACCCAATTACATTCACCAAAATATCATTTTCTTCACTAGGTATGAGTTGGGTGGGTCTCTTATCTTTTTGGATGTTCGTACTAATTGTAAGGATGAAAAAACGATAGGCAAAATGTATATAATGAAACTGGTTGTCCTGGTCAGTAACTAAGTTTCCACGAGTGCCGCCTCAAAACTGTCAGAAAATCCGCATTGTAAGGGAAATGAAGTTATGCTCGATTGAACAAGTAATGTGGGTTTCAAAACGAGTAGTTGTGCGGAGTTACGCCGCAGCTAAATTTGTGATCAGAAACCTGGAATTGGTGAAGCAAATGCAGGCAGTTTAGTCACAAATGTTTTTGGCCCGGTTTCGGGCGTTAATATACGCTGTGCACTTTTGGCGTTTGTTTTTCACAGGAACGCTAGCTTGAGAGGTTCAGACAGAGAACTAAGCCGAGGAAGATGCCGTTATTACAAAAAACCGACTATTTCTGAAGCATCCCATACTTCTAACACCTTTCTACATTTAATTGTTACTCGCCTGTAGATCACAGCCGTATGCATATTAATCGGGCACCCCAGGAAGTGAATAAATGCATGCCACGGACGTGTGAGCGGTCTTATATAAAGGCTCTTAGACGTGGTTTGTCCTGTCTGAATACCTAAAACACCCTCAAATAATGGCCGTTAACTGGCTGCAGCACGCACGTTAGAAAACATTTCGTAAACAAGCACTCAATACTGAATCGGATTCTTTTGGGCAGCAGATGAAGCCTCTCGGGTCACCGTGGTTGGGAGCTCGAAACAGCTCGGTGGTTAAGACGTGAATTTGCGGGCCCGGAGGTTCGTGGTTCGAACCCAGCCTCCACATCTCTAGGCTTGGGCATCCTGGTAGCCTCTCCGCCGTCGTATTTCTTTCGGGTGACATAGCAGCTGGGCACCGAAAGTGTGTTAAAGCTGAACGATTATATTTTCCAAGGTGGGTGGGGACTGTAATACGTAGACACGACTGCCGTCTATCAAAAAGCCGTGCTTTCACTCCAGATTCTTGTTGGCGAAAGGCTCGTGGCGCCATCCACGATATCGACGACGAGATGCATTCTGCATCAGCAAAACGCTATCAGCCCCTGCGCGCTGATGCAGTATCGCAGGTGGTGGAAAGGACTGTTATGCTGTGTTGGAACTTTTTAAGCCGGTTTCCCTATTCACACTGCACAATGTGAGCTATCATAAAGCGAGTAACAAGTGGACCTCGTCACTCTCGTCAGTTACCGCGGACCAGTGAGGCATATCAGCTTTTTAGAGTGTATTCAAATTCCGCGAGCCCTTAAAGGCTTGCTCAATAACTTTGCATATCGTCAACATCGTTATCAAAGTCCGGCCCCGGCTGTGAGAAGATGGCTGTCACCTTTGACGGACGGAGGTGGACGGAACAAGTGAGAGCCGCCAAATGAGCCTTACGGAGTGAAGGTGGAAATCGTGACTTTCAGGCCAAACAACCCGGTTTACGGATGCAGGCTTGCCCCCGAGTACACCGTGTCATATCATGAAGCCTCACAGTCCGACAGGGTGGTTAGCTTGTATGGTCTTATCCCGTGCCTTTGTTCGCTGATGGCGTCCTTCAAATTACACTCTACTCCAAAAGAAGACCATGTTGGACCATTTGACCGTCAATACCAGGTCCCCAAGTTGAATACGAATTTCGCCACTTTTGCGAAGTGATGCGGGCAAAAATTTCATGGATCACACCTAAGAGATGAACAATAATAGTATTAACAATGAATAATAGTCACAATGATAATAAAAATAAATAATAACAACCGTCCAGCTGTAACACCCCGATGCCCAGCTACCATGCCACCCAAACGAAGCACGAAGACTAAGATACTGTCAAGCTGCGCACATCTAAACAGGAGCAGTCGAGATGCTGAGGTTAGGTTTGAACTGGAGTGATTCAGCATGAACTAACTGATTATGCCAATGCCTCCAACCCTTGACTATACCTCCCAGCTCTCCCATTTTCTGGTGACCGAAACTGTAGCAGCGATGAACTGAACCAAAAAATAACAGTTCAGCTGTAGCACCCTTTAAACGCCTAACTGCCAGGCCACCCGAACGAGGGCTGGGTTACTGCCGGGTTGCCCAAGCCTAGACAGGAAAAGTCAAGATGAAGAGGGGGTTCGAACCACAGACCTTCGGGTCAGTAAATTCGCGCTCAAACCACTGAACTAAGCTGGTTGCCCAGGCTGAGGAAGGGGAGCTATATGAATTATCCCACCTTGAGCCTCTAACTTAACTCCGACCCAAAGTGTAATATGAGAAAGTGGGGTTTTGTTCCTGTACCCAGATCATAGCCTTCGAATCAAAAGTATAAAATATGGGCCACTGGTTAGTAGGGGTTTCCTGTAGGACGCAGCCCGGAGCAAAGAACCTAATCGCCTGACCCGGTTGGTTGCGGAGTGCTACTATACTCCGCGGGCGCTGGTGGTAAACAGGGATGTCTCATTCGCGGTCTGCTGCGCACAGCAGATGCATTCGTAGCCACATCGGGCTCATGGTAGGATACAAATATCTTTCTACCGTATTGAATGTTTTCAAAAAGGGCGCAAGAACGTCTCGTGAAAATCACCGTGGTATCAGTATGGTATCAGTTGCATCTGGTGCGCTCTCTGGAATTATTTTGCGCACGTTGGCGGATTAGTGGGAGAGACAAATTCGTTAGAATCGGGCCGGGTTTCGCACTGGCCAAGGGTGCATTGACCTATCTTTACCTTGAGACAAATTCTTGAACTGCGCCACTCCTTCAGACGTTCTACTTTGATCGTTTTTCTTGATATGAAATCTGTTTTTGATTCCGTCGAGCATCAGAAATTTTGGCAGTGTTATATCTTCCGAAAACCATTCGACGTGTTTCATTATTTCTGATCCGGTGCCCATAACAGACTGGAAGAATGCCCGAAAGATACCGAAGGGCACACTTGAAAATTTTTCGACGTCCTCAGCGCACATCGGCTAGGTTTCTGGTCCGTATAACGATATGGGGAGTACCGCAGCATTGTAAACTCCAACCTTGACGGACGCCTGCACCACAGGTGATACACGTTCACAAAAGCTGCCGGGGCTTTCCCAATACGGATGGAAATGGCATCTTCCGCGAGACCACCGGGATTCATACATCTGCCTTGGTGGACAAACTTGTCTGCTAGCTCGATCGGTTCATCTGCAAACTTGAGGTTAGAGTTCGAACACTTTACACTTTGCAGGTGTAAAGCGCATGCCAAACCGTGAGGCGGAATTATTTACTATTGCTTTCATTACCACGGCATCACATCCAAAAGGAGCTATGTTGACTGCATTCACGGTATCTGCAAGCGGAAGCCCTGGGATAATTGTACATCCGAGCCCAAATTACCTGAAACATGACGCCGCTACGGGGCTGTCCAGAAACCCAAGTATGTCGGGCCAGTGATGGCACGGCACTGCCATACCCAGTTTGATAGTGCACCCGCAACTATTCCCTTCCTACTCTTGACTGCACCCCCTCGCCCACTCGTTCCAATACCTGCAACTCTTCACTTGCCCCCAGCCGCCCCCCAGGACGCGCGCATTCCAACCTGCTGTACCTTACGTTCGGATTTGACCATTTCGGTGAACTTTCAGTCTGTGTTCCGCACAAAGTCAATAATTTTCTCTGCAGTTTGCGTTCCGGCTTAAGTGCTGTCACCAACTCACTCTTTCAAGGAACGTTTACACCCGACCCAACTGCAACAACGATACCAGTGAGTCTCTACAGTTTCAGTGTACACCATGATTCTGAGATTCCCGTTACTATTTATCCACATTGCTCATCCATCCACTCCATCACCCCCACTTAAGCTTTCCACGACCCTAGCCATAAGCCCAACAGTCCAAGGCCATGAGGTTTCAGAGATGGTTCTAGGTTTTAGTTCAAGTTGACTGGCTGGATTACGCCAACTCTGCTGCTTCACCAGATCCGTTGTTCTGGTTCCTCATTTTCCGCAATTTGCAGTTGTCTTGTCATGAGTCAAGCAGGATGCCTCTTGTTTTGCCCTCCCTCTTTTTTCTGCCCACCACCTTCAAATTCTAACGACCTGATCTTGCTTCAGCTGGATATGTTCATCAAAAGAAAAAAAGCAGTAGTAACTGTGCTTTCCTGCCCTGCCAATTTAAAAGTGACCAAGTCTACATCGGATAATGCCCACTGTTTATGACACCGTCCCTTTTCCGTGCAATCTCCTGTACCCACAAATCCCGCTAGTCATGCTTTTATCCTAACTGTAATATTATGTTCATGCCTGACGGTATGTCACCCGCCGGTTCGGAATATACATTATTGTTAGCATTATTATAAACTTTAAGAACGAGCGTTTTACAGCTGCTTACTGACCACGGTTGATTCTCATTGGCACTTGACACCGTTGCACTTTCTGGGGTCCCTCTTTGCTGAGTGACAGCGTGAGTAAACGCATCGCATCGTCATGACGCACCAATGACATGGTTGAATTATTTGCTGCTTGTCAATCTGAAATACACCCGCTGGTTTGGACCATGTACCGGGTGTAGTGTAGGTTATCCCCGTAAATCCAAGTATTGGGCTGAACATAGAAGTACCCCACAACATACTAGCCGGACAAACGCATCACAGCTTAGTGGCAAATAGTACCGGTATCCACGGCGTGAGCAACAATCGGAACCTCAAAACAAAAATCAAAGAAAAAAACGAAATTTGTCTATGAATTTGGTACCGCAAATGCAACCACCAAGTGTTGATCTTACCGCACTCAAACGCGTCGAAACGTTTCAGGGCAGACAAAATAAAACTATTGTGATTGTAAGGTTTCACACTATACCAGAAGGGCATAAGCTGTTCTTCCTGCTTCATCGCTCAAGAACCCACCTAGAGTGGTGATGTTTAATCTGCATTAAAAAAGACCTAAAATTGCACACAAACTGTCCAAAATTGGGGAAGAATTTTAGGTCCACTAAGCTCCTGATGCACAGGACATACGCTGGTTTGGTTACAATCCATTGCCATGTCTCACTTTAGGCAGCTTAGAATTCATGGACCTCGGAGTGAAATCAGCTGCGCAGGGATGGCGTATCGGTTGATGTACACGGTCCTATCGTAATAGTGTCTGTAACCGTTTGCAGGTATTTGACACCCCACCCTAACAGAGCTCATTCTCCAAGCCAGTGCGCCGCATCTGAGATAGAGCGAGCAAGAAAACTCTGCTAGTTTTGTATTAATATTCCGGTGAGCCAACATGTAAAGCTCCTATAATGGAGATTCTGCACCCAAGCCTCGGCACTGAGATCGCGATCTACTGATCGCGCATTATGAAAAGTAGATGGACACACGATGGGCCCATTCGTTGTTTTGCTCAACACATAATGCGCCCAGAGAAGAAGAGGGTCAACAGCTGAAATTATTGTGTGACAGACCAATAATAACTACCCATCAGTATCTCATCTGCACGCACGTAGGCCCTGAAACCTAGTTTTCCAGAGTGTTTCAATGTGAGAGGTGACTTTTGGAACCGGGCTCGATTAAAATACAAACCGGCTAGGTTATTTTCCACCAGAGGTACGATTAAAGCGTGCAAACCAACTCGACATGTGCAAGAAGTGTGTTTTTAACCCCCTGAAATGGTTGGAAGTGAATTTTTCCTTTTTTACTAGTCACTCACGGGTGATGACAGAATTTAAATGCACGAATACAGCGTGGTTACCAAATACATACATACATTTCCACTGGGACTTTTCGAAAGTGAGAGCTGGGAAAAACAGATGGAATCCGGGTTTCCTATGGAATTGACTTCAGTGGACGTACACCCGACTTGCTGAGTCGTGGCAACCAGTAAAGATGACTTTTGGACAGTATAGAGGAGTTTCAAGAAGGAATTGCTTGTATTCGCGGATTCAGAGATTCAGGGATTGATACACAGGATTGAAACTTAGGCCCAGGTTTCCCGGGTCGGTTTTGCTCTTGCCGTTCAGCGGCTGCCGTTCACTCAAAGGCACAAGCGGAAATAGGGTGTAGCACCACTCCTTAAGTTCTCAGCGCGGGACAGTAAGCTTGCCAGCGCGAGGACTCATAAAAATCTTCCGACCATGTACCCGCCGTGTGTTAGCTGTGTCAACGGTGATGGAACTGTTGGCCAAACTTTGTTCAAAAAAGCATAAGTAAGTATTAGGCCCCCTCGGAGGCAACAACACTCCAGGGGAAAAGGGTCAATCAGCGCGAGACGCGCTTCATAGTTCACGGTTTTAAAGCCGGTAGCCATTTTCGTAGTAGCTCGTTAGACACGCTCAATGAGGGTCACGTACTTCTCGCGTACTTCTCCCGAGTAGACAACTTGGCTGGCTTATTCAATAAGCGGTCTGGTGTAAGCCTCCTACAGTATTTGGAAGTCCATGCGAGTAAGACGGGAGGAGGTGCGCCGAATCATCCGTAGAACGGCGAATGCCTTTTTAGCCGTTTTTACATGGTGCAGCTGGAAGGACATCTTTTAAGAGAGCCAGATACCCAAATCCCTTTTGGCATCCATCCTCGTACTCTCTTCTGGTTCATTCTCACCATGCACGAAGAAGGCGTTCACTGAGTCCCCTCAAAATCACATATATACGCACTTTTCATTTTTCGGAGGAAGGGACCAGTTCAATGATCACTGCCTTGCAGCGTCCTCGTCCGTTTGGAGGACACTGGCATTAGAACTCCAGGATTTCTCATTGTCCTCTAAAAGTAGATATGGATTTGAAAAAACATTTGGAATGTTGTTGACATAGATCAGAAAGAGAAGTGGTCCAAAAACAGAGGCATGAGGAACTCCAATGGAGACCGGCGCCGAAGAAGAGTAGGTCGAGCCTACTTTCACTCGGAATGTTCTGTGTGATGGGGATGGCTCAATCCAGCGTAGAATTTCCCTATGAATCCCGGGAGCAGCGGAACGTGTGAAACCCGATCAAATACTTTCAGAGAATTCCAAAAATATGATATCTGGTATGAGTCCTTCTTCCTTAGTTTGGGTTGAGCTTTCCTTAAATACGAGCATATTCGTCACGCAAGAACGATTCGGGAGGAATGTATGCTCCACTGAGGATATAGAGCTGTTGGTAGTGAGGTGGTTTAAGATGGCCCGCTTCAGAATACTTTCTATCACCTTGCACGGTACGTTAGTGAGGCTAATAGACCTATAGCTGCCGGGCGACATTTATTCACCAATTTTGTGGATTGGCGTAACAATCGCTTCCTTCCAAGCGGAGGAATGATTGCCTTCATCGGGCGGCTAACAAAACACCAGGTAAAAATGCTTTGCCAGTGTGAACGAAGTTTCCCTCAGAATCCTTGGATGGACTTCGTCTCGCCCCGACGCGCAGAACAGCTTTTTCTTGTGCAAGAGTTGAAAAATGTCCTCCTCCGTGAAGAGCAAGTTGGTTAGAGGCCATTCGTAGTCACACCTTGTTCTTTGCCGTTGAAAATTTATCGGCCCGTGCATTTCTAAGGGCCAGCTAGTTTTGTGCTTATCCGAGCCCCCAAAATCTGTTGTTGGCTGCATCCTTTCTTAACACCAAATAGCTGGATCAGGGTCCTTTAGTTGAAGTAGGAAGCCACTATTTCAGGATGAGCCAGCACGGTCCATTTTCCTGCCTGTGCAAATTTGTTGATGAATTATTTCGCTCTTTAATCTATGTTTAGAGGTAGCACACGTCATTTGGTTGGATTTTTCACTGCAGTGTAATTTGTGCGAGAAAATCTGTCGGAATGCATTCCATTTCTGGGATGCGCCCACTTCTTGACAGTCATGAGCCAGCCGATGACAGGCTGCTTTGCACTACAACTGTCGGACGTTGAACACAGTGTTGAGCTTTCCATGCTTGTTGATATTTTAGCTGTGCAAGTTTGTAGGACGGCCAGATAAACCGAGTATCTTACTCACCTTATCCCTTTGTTTACGCAAGCTGCCTCTGCCTTAGGGGTGCTATTCACTCAACAAAGGAAAGATATATCCATAATGAAACGAAATATACACTCGTAAGTCAGGAAGACTAGTGCGAATATTACTTATTAATAAGAACACTCGAGGAAAAACTAGTTCTATTTTCAAAGACGTCGGAATTTGCAGACACGAAGAACGTAGCCAACAGGACGAAAAAGGCAACGAAATTTCCTCCGTGAACGAGTAACTAGCGCTCTCTATCCAGGGTCCGTTGTCTGCAAGGACGACCATCCAGTCCTCTGATGCGGCGACCAAGACTTCCACGGCTTCTCTAGTTGACGGGCGCAAGAGTGGGTCCAGGATAGTCATATGGGGGGACTTTTTTCGGGGCAAGCATGCCAACAAAACTGGTACAATCGCCCGTGGTTTTATCTTTACAAAGCCTGAATACGAATCACCTCATGCAGAATGGTTACGCAAAAGCGGAAGCAAGAACCTTAGAGCGGGCTATCAGTATTCAAAACGCCTTCATAAAGACGCAGCATATACCCAAGGACACCCCTCTATAGGCATGAAATCTGAGTCACGAAGAACCTGAGGAAGAGCCGCAAAACAAGATTCCGCTAGGTGACAGATCAGCCCGTCCCAAAATCATAGCTAACCCATTGGAAGTTGTGGAATCTTGTGAGCTCATTAGCACTGTAATTCAACCGACTGCGACACAAGATTGAAGCTTCTGCTCAGCCGTTGCAGACCCATCGACTAGTAGTGACACTGAAACATAAAACCACATCGGTGAATTCCACACATAAGGCAGTCGAGGAAAAAAGTTACAGATGTGCGAACCCCCCAAATGCTCGTTTATTCAGCCAGGGGGCTGGTACCGCAAATTCAGGAAGCTTGGTCCAGAAGGGAACCACTGTGTGCGAAAAGAAACTGCATCGTGACCGTGAGGTAAAGCACCGAATAATGAGCATGTGAAAGAAGCCCCACAGCTGAAAAATATGAGAGGACATGAAGTACTTCCTCGACTCTGGGTCAGGAAGAGACAGGAGGTGTAGATGAGTCGCATGCAGTCGGCGGTAGATTTGGGCCGGGCAGTCCCTGAGGTTCGGATACGTTACAGGTGTGCGAAGATTTTGTAGCCCCCTGCTGTACATTCTCCAGTGTGTTGTCATTACACATCGCCTTGAGAAGTAAGAAAAGACTATGGTGTTTTAGAAGATACCGGATAACAGAGGGGTGGAGGACGAGAGAATTCGGTTGATCCATGAAACGAAACGCACAATAGAGGAAGCTGACCATTCAAACAGTTTTTTGAGGTATGAATGCATATCAACAAGGTGTCAGCTGAGCTTGAAAGAGCCCTCAATTTGATGGCGATGTTTAACCATATGAATGGTCTGGTATCTGGGCGCTGACAATGCAGTCCACTGGATTAGCAAACGACATGTGCAGAGCGCTTGAGGGGTCGAGTGGAGTATGGTCTGAATGGGACCGGCGAGAGCAGGTGTCATTCACCAGAGGAGAAGACTGTCAGTCACCAGAGGAAAACTTCAGGATGACACCGAAAAGTAGGCCACTGGAGCTTATGGAGAGAGTAGATGGAAGCGTATGGCGGGAAGTGGCGAAACATGTGGAATCAACAAAAGCATGTGGTCCATCCAGGGACTCTGAATGAAGCGTCGCAAAGCATTTCTACCTGATGTTTCTCTAGTCGCTCGAAGAAGGCAACCTTCTGCTTGGAAGGAAGCGGTTTTCAAGTCAGTCTATAAATCTGGCAGCTACGTGCCTGTAAGTCTCGCTAGCAAACCGCTCAAGGTAAGGAACGCATTCTGAGGCGGGTCATCTTAAATCACCTCAATGGTAGCAACTAGATATCCCCTGTGCAACATGGATTCCTCCGAAACCAATCTTGCGTGACGAACATGCTCGTACTTATGGACATTTTAGCCCAAGCTAAAGAAGAAGGACTCGTAGCGCATGTCATGGTTTTCGACTTCCCAAAAGCATTCGGTCGAGTTCCACGCTTTCTGTTGCCCACAAGCTCGAGTCCTATGGGATTTAAGGAGGAATGCTATGCCGGATCATGACTTTTCCATCAGATAAAACATTCCGAGTGAAAGTCGGCCAAACCCACTCCTCCCCTGCACCGATCTCCATTGAAGTTCTCCTCTAGGCTCCATCTTAGGATCACTCATCTTTCTGATCTTTGTTAACGACCTTCCAGATGCGCCTTCAAGTCCATGTCCTCTTTTTGCGGACAACCAAAAATTCTGGAGCTCCAACGCCAGCGCCCTTCAAATGGTACCTTATTCTGAATGACGAAAAGTGCGTTCATATATCGTTTGGAGGAGGATCAGCCGACGTCTTTTTCGCGCATGGTGAGAATGGAACAGCAGGGATCACGAAGCTAGGTACGAAAACGGCTTTGAGAATCTAGCTCTCTTCAAACATGTGCTTCTCACTGCACCATGAAAAAAACGGCTCAAAAGTCATTCGCCGTTCTATGGATGATTCGGCGCACCCTCTCCCGTATTACTCGCATGGACTTCCAAATACTGTGTGGGGCCCACGCCAGGCCGCTTATTGAATACGCCAACCAAGTTGTCTACTCGGGACGCGAGAAGTACGTAACCCTCATTGAGCATGTCCGACGAGCTACTACAAAAATGGTCGCCAGCCTTAAATCCATGGACTGTGAAACGCGTCTCACGGTGCTTGACCTTTTCCCCCTGGACCATCTTCGTCTCCGACGGGATGGTTTGGCCGACAAGTTTTTCACCGTTGACCCAACAAACACTCGGAGTGGACATAGCAGGAAGAGTTGCATGATCCGAGCGCACACGTCCATTATCTAGCAAATTTTCTCATTTCGGGCAGTTGGCGTGTGCTATAACCTTCCTCTGACAATTATTCTCGATGCATTTAGAGCCCAGTTCAAAGGACATTCAGACGGTCGTTTTGTGGGTCCTCGCTCTGGCAACCTTACTGGCTCGCGCTGAGAACTTAAAGAGCAGTGCTACACTCCTTTTCTGCTTGTGCCTTTGAGTGAACGAAGGCCGCTGATCTACAAGAACAAACCCGAACCGCGGAACTTGGTCGAACACCTCGATCCTTTGCATCAGCCCGTGAATACGTGAGGAATTAACCCTCACTGAGCGTGTTCAACGAGGCGCTACCAGTATTGTTGCTCCGATTAGTGGACCTTGAGCAAAGACCCTGACCTCATGTATCAATGCGTTACTGCGCGATCAACACAGCTTGGCTGTTTTAATGAATCAAATTCGTCCATTTATTGTGATCACCAATAAAAATTGCACGATAACGTGTAAACTTAGATTCACTTTCTTCGTGTACACACGTAGCTTTCTTTTCGAGTTCTCTGAGATAAAGTGAATGAGGTCACCGTTCTGTGAGCTTCTTCCTAGTTTTAACGAAAATAACACTCCTTAAGACTTGGACTAGGGTCTAATTGTGTGGAAAACCACCTAGTAGCTTTAGCCAAATCAGCAAATGATCAATTTGACCGTATTTGTTTGAAGTAAACACCGCACAAAATGGTTCCTAGCTATGGTTTGAAGGAAATACTTCTTTGCAGTATAGAACCGTGGTAAGTGATACGAATTAATTGTCGACTGGGAAATCACGCAACATTCTGTACGTAGTTCTGTTTACTTGGTGTCATCCTGCGCCTCATTTGGGCCACTGACCAGCTCACGATGCCTTCTTCATGATACTCATCTGCACTGGATTAGGGATGAAGGTCATCTGCGAATGCCTGAGAGCAAGATGTATTCACATTTGCATTAGTTTAGCGTAACCAAGGTTTTGTAGGCTTGCAAATCCGGCGGTGTAATTGGGATAAGATATTTCACGAAGGAGATTTATGTATTTAAGAATGCGCTTTTAAGTGACAATACTTTTTCTGAATACGTTTTGTTTCTCAACTTTGTGTCCATCCGGATGTCGGAAATATAAGAACTCAGTTCGGCCTACCAAAAGATGCAACCCTGGCTAGCGGAATTGAAGAAGAAGGACTTTTCAGGAGCAACCTGAGTCAGTCAACCATGATATACATACCTATGCAAACCATAGTGCAGGCGGCAGCGGTACTACTGGGGGCGAAGTGAACTAATGCCACTGAAAACGACGTCGTTAAACGTCGATGTGAATGAATATCTAGGTAGGCAACAGGGGTACTTAGAAAACAGGTGAAAAATGGGAACAAATGTACTGGTATTCACCACATACATTATTATGATTTACGCCTCACCTATTCCCTGGAGGTATGCTTTTTTGTTCCATGATCATAAGTGTGAATTTTTCCTTACAAACAACTCAGTAGTGTGCAAAAATTCATTTTATTGCTGCAGAAAATATGCCAGCGTACAATGGAGCACACGCATGTTCACTGGTTTTCGTGCAACAGGGTGACGTCTGAAGGAGGAATGCAGCATATATATTGAACTATTTTTGTCTTTGTTTCCAATCACTGTCTTCGACAGCACCCAAATCTTGTTATCTTGCTGGCATTGTGGACAGCAGTATTCACTGGTCAAGTACAGTCTACCCATTCAAACGATAAAAGTTCACTTGCGAAGATCATCAGTACAAAACTGGTGGAAGTTAGTTGTTTTCCTTATTTTTGGCTACTCCCTCCAAATATTGTATCATTAACCACAAACACTCTTCCAAGATCACCAACCTCCGGCTTGCCATCGCATCTAACACTTGGATTTAGCTTATAAGCTCTACATTTTCTGGAGACCGAAAATACTGCATCTGGAATCAACGCATACTTGGCACGTGCTTTGTAGGTAACAAACCAAACTGAAGTGAGGCACAGTGCTGGGGCGGCTGTGGTTGCTCATTTGGACCGGGACAACTTGGTGCAACCCTGGCCTGTGGGAACAGGGAAGAAATCCTGCCCAGCAGTCACATTAGTGTCTATATTGTGGACAACCGAAACCAACGCTTGATGCAGTTGGTGCAGCTCGACCATAAAGATGGGAGCAAACCTGCACAGAGTAGACTAAGCGGCACATACCGTTGATGCGCATGCAACATCTCACAAAACTTGAAGGGCAGTTTAATAGCAGACAAGATATCAGGTTGTCCTTAGAATCACTCCGACCTTCTGCAAACTAATAACCTAGTGGGCTTACCCATGCTTCTAATGAATCCTCAATACAGTTCAGTTCGTTTTTTTTTAACTGAAACCGTGCACCGAATTTCGGTGGTTTTGGTCGCTAGGGCTTCATTCATAGAGGATAAGGATGATTAGCGAATAAAAGCTATACGTTGGAAGCAATGAGTCAGGGTGTGCATTCACGACAAATGGATATTTTTGTCAAGGAGGTGATAGCGACTTTTATTACAAAACATACATTTTTGCTAAATGTAAACAGTTTTCAACTCCATATAAAAGGGACTGTTTATCAAGATGTAAATCTTTCGTTAAGGTTAGTTTTAGTTCGACGGCGAGGCAATAAAAATAAAGCGTTTGATGGGCTGCAGAATTATTCACAGACCTAGAAGCAAGAGCTGTAACCAGAAGGGACCTACCTTGGACATCATTTGAACTTCAATAACTAGATAATATCCGGTCCGGCGTATTTGTTCTGCAGTTAGAAGGGGTCTGCAATTGACGTGTTAAGCATTACGCTTTTCAAATGCCTTAAAACACAACACAGGTCTTCCTTTTACTTCAACCATACAAAAGCAGTACCATCCTATGGTGTGTGGTCTGGCACAGCGTACCCTGTGACACTGATTTGCATTTGGTAGCAGACTTTTCTCCACCGACAAGTTGTGGGCCAACGAGAGACTAGTGTGCAGAGCCGCTTTGCCGTCGCGGTATTTCCCGTTCTTCTAAAGCTTAGTGTCATCAAAGGATGACATACAAGCGCTCGGCCGTAGTTAATACACGTCAAGTAGAGCAGATTTTCAAAGAATGGGCCTTGCAACACACTCAGTAGATTTGGTAAGAGTTGGTCTTAATTTCGTTAATGTGATTAGTATTTAAGATAGAAGTGGTTCCATATCAGCATATAACCAATAATTTCGTAGGTGAATAGCTTTTTCACCGGAATAATATGATGCACTCCAGATTTTGATAATGTTTGCTGCGGCATCATTGTCTGTGTTTCTTATCCGACTACCCTTCTTAAGCGGAAGGATGGGTGGGCACGATTCCCTCCATATTTGCCCAATTTATCCCTCTGAGAGAATACTTTTGAGATATTGAGAGTGCGCATAGTATGTCAGCCACAAAAGAATCGGCAGCTTTGAAGAGGACGAGAAAGAAAGCGATTGGCTAGCGGTTTCTCGAATTGGATAGCTACAAACTTTATAGACGGGAGTATCGATGCAGTTCTTCAAGTGCCGTGGGGCGCTTGATTTGTTAGATAGCTTTCCTAAAATATCTGCAGTAAGCAACAAAGTTTTATTCAGGGACTAGTGTTGTGGATGCCTGCAGCTGCAAGCTGCATCAGGGTTTCTGATTTGTTTTTAAGGGCTACAATGCTGAAAAGGAGTTGGTGGAGCCGCATTGACCACATGGAGCCCTGACGGCGGGGTGAACTTCGACTGTGATAGTTTTTGGAAGCAAATATATTGGCTAAGACAGCTGTTACTTTGTTGTTAGTGTGTTCTGGTTTTTTTGTCTGCTTGTTTGGTATTCCCTGCCATGCTCTTCCAAGGTGCTTCGAATGAAGCTTTGAACTGTCGGTTGGCTGAGTACTGGAGTTTTCTGCAAGTGTTTCTTATTATGTCGAACTAGGCGGCTGCGTAGATGTTATAGTCTTGCATATTTACAACCGTCCGTTGTTTACGGCTTGGTCTCATATATTTGGCATTCTAGTTTGACATCCAATAGATTTTTGGCGGGCGTGTATT
Organism: Opisthorchis felineus; assembly: GCA_004794785.1. Lineage (NCBI taxonomy): Eukaryota > Metazoa > Platyhelminthes > Trematoda > Opisthorchiida > Opisthorchiidae > Opisthorchis > Opisthorchis felineus. The sequence continues at coordinate 172,980 of SJOL01005599.1, forward strand.
ATAAGTTCAGTGTTTACTGTAGTGTAGACCTACAACCCTTCTATCTGTAAAAGTTATTACAATCCACCGTTCGCTGGGTTCGTGAAAAAATCACTTCAAACCTTTTCGCTTTGTCATACGGGTTAGTTTCTACTGGGACTGTAACACATCACTTAAGACAAATTCGAGGTCCTGGCACCGCAAGAAGAGCTGAGGGCGAGCACCCTTCGTTCAGTGATGATGATATCATTTTGTTCCGTTTTTCTGCCATTAATCCACAATCTGTACTACCCGTTCATAGTTATCGCACTTTTTTAACGCAAAAGGGATTTTGGGTTGCTAAACCAAAATAACCGGGAAGACAGCCTAGTGTGAAAATTTCATTGACAATTGTAACAAGCATCTCAATCCTCTGCAGCGCGCTTTTATGGTTATGGAAGGAACGGTGCCTAAAACATCCGCATGTGCACAAATAAGACCGCGCTTTGAAGATGCGGTTTGTGCTTATTACCCTTAGTCAGAAAGGGCCTGTGAATTGTTGAAGATACCAGGAAGACAAGCTTGTTGTGTGACGTATAACCTACGGTAAACTTAACAAGCGAAGTTGTTTGTTTTGTATACGAGGCGGCGGTCTCATTCTCATAATCTTCCGCCAATAACGAGCTACTTTCTGTGAAAATATACAGCTTTCCTTAGGATGCGCGGGCCATTCAGCACAGATGAGTTAGAACTATTCCAGAATAGCTCTCTTCCCAATTTGCACTTATGTTTTTCAATCCCTACCATTGTTACCAGGCAGATTTATTTTTGAGCCCTCTTAAATCAATATTGTGATTGGGTCCGTTTGCTGTATGGCCCTGAATGAACCAACATGCTCCAGGAAGAAAGCATACTATCATGTGTCATTACACGATTTCGTGGTTAGAGTCAAGTTAGTTACTCTATGAATCTTAAACGGAAGCTATTATCCGGTGCCTTCGACTAGTTTGCTCGTGTTAGTAGCCTCTATTGGCCAGAAACGAAATACTTTTGGCGCATAACTTGTGACATTACTTACCTGTGCCATGGACATCGCCTTTGAACTAATTGATTAGGTGGGCTTCATCCGGATTTTAATGTCTTAACTGAACAGTCGTATCCAGAACTACAATATTGGTGCATGATTCTGAAAAACAAACCGCGATAGAACTTCAAAAATTTATTTATCAGATTTTGAGCTGTTGTACACCGCAAAGCATGTTAATACAGTAGGCGAACACCATTCATTGAATCAAAATTATGTCAATAAGAGACGAGTGTGCTCTAAAGCCCAGTTAGGTAATGGGCTGTCAGCATTAGGCTGAGCGCAATATCTACGCTGTATCCATCATGGGGCATTGCGTAGAAGTACCAGACAGTCATAGAATAAAGCTTGAGATGTGTGTTACGAAAAACGAGGTCTTGTATGTGCTTCAGTGAGACATGACATATATCGACCGAACTTGAAAGCAAACCCTGCTGGACAGCTACCCGGTCTAACACAAAGTGAAGACACTGAGTGCCGCAATGTGAATAAGATCCTCTAAATCTTTAGAAGCTCATTCTGGTTTATTGTACTGGGGAGAAGTGTAACTAGTGGGTGTGTGACTAGAAACTAAATAGGTCAGGAGAACGTAGTTCGAGGAGGCGTGGAAGGGATTCAGTTACTGAAGAGCTGCGAAAACTATTATTACGTCCTTATTAAACATACCAAAAGGGTGTTATTGTACCTCACATTCGCCCCTTCACTCAAGGATCACATCCAAATAGCAGTGATAAGATGCAAAATCTAGTTCCAAAACTGTTTCTTAAGCTCTGTCTGCGAATTTTGATTGTTATAGCTTGCTTGATAGCTTGCTTGATTAGTGTGGCCGAGGGAGGCTTGTCTGGTCTAAGGCCTAAAGCGTATAACAAAGATACTTGATGGTTGATGCAGCTACACAAGGAAGATATATCTGGAGCCGCATGACAAGGCAATACTCATAGAATACTTGCTTGTTTGGTGACCTTGGTGGATAATTTGCTGACGGCTAAGGTTAACTGTTTGGGAAAATCGTATCACAATTTTAAGGACCAACTTTTCATAATGTATCTTTCCTATGGAGCCGTCATGGAACATGGAAATGTTTGTTGTGCAGAGGGAGCGCATCGGTTGCAGAGCTTATTATGCCCTTTCCTTCACACTGCCTTGTATGACTTCTTACGAACTCAGGGACTCGGGAACATATTGTTCTTCGTTAATTTACTGTGCTTTTGGTAAGCCTCGCGTAAATTCATCACAGGCATTGTGGCCTGCCGAATAATTGAGACACTAAAGTCTGACAAGCGTTACAAGGTGACAGCTTTAGACTACGGAGGGCATGTCAGCTTAGGGTGCAGGTCAGCAATGTAAAGACAATAGTTCAGATTTTAGGTGAAAAAGTACAATTCTAGGCAAATTTAGGTAACCTGTTTTCCCCAGGCGTTAACGGTGCCTACGGAGGTTTTTAAGAATGATGTGCATCTATAAAATTTCATAGGTTCTCAAGGTCAACGCGTTGTCCTACCGTGGTAAACGTGCACAGCGACAACTTATCAGCAAAACAGTGATTGTTCAAAACTGGAGAGGGGACCAGTAGATTCGGAGATACCCCGACTAGTTTTAGCTCTGATCATTACTCGACTTGGCGTGAACTTTGAGGTAGGTTTTATCGTACTGGCTGGTTTGTACTAATTAAGCCTGTCCTTATATCCTAGCTGACTTTATCGTTGACATGTATTCTGGTTGAAAATCACGACGCAATTTATAGGCAACACAACGGTATTGAGAAATTGACAATCATTTTGGTTGATTGAGTTGGATTGTCAACATCTGTTGTCGGTAGGGATGCCGCGCCAGGCAATATCCTTTGGAAATGGCATTTTTTGGCCATATTAAAAGTGTTTCAGGCGGATCCATCTGAACTCGGGCACTAATAGTGACATATTTGGAGACTGGGGATCAAAACAACTGTGGATCATAATCCAAGAGGCTCACCAGTCTAAATGCGCTTACACACCATACCCCCCATATATTGTATTAAAAGGCGGTGATATGTAATCAAAAGGGTCTCAGCAGGCATGTCATCGGTGTATTTTCGCTACAACTGGGTAAACTTACCACAGACGGCCGTTTTGGAAGCCCTCTTCACAAAAATCATCAGCTAGTTTCACTTATTCTGAGTGATTACTTGTCGATTATTTGATGGCCATTTATTGATTTCATCAAACAGGTTCCGTTACCTTCTAGTTGATACCTCTTTAATATAGAGTTTTAATCTTTTCTATTCAGTGGAACGCTGAGGATTAAGTGAATTTTCAGTGAATGAGTGCTGTGTTATTGCGATAGAAATATTCACTAGGGTATTCATTCTATCTAGCCGTGGTTCATTAAGTCAACCGCGTTGCTTAGATTTGCTATCAAAATGTTTGCCTGTCTAATATTTTCAGGTCTTTCTGAAACAGTGACTGCTTAACTGATACCAAGCGACTTTCAGTTGGCTAAAAGCCTACTACACTTCTAAATATAACACATCTGTTTCTACGTCGAAGATCACACCAGACAGCGTATGCAAATTCATGCAAACTTTTTCTCTGTCTCCCTTAGTTGATCAAGTTAAACAATTCATTAGTTACCACCGCAACATACAAACACGGGTTGAAAACATACTTCCGCTGAAATCAATGGTTTTCGTTGCGTTCACTTAAGCGCACTGAAGAGGAGTTAGTTACATCTCAAAGGGGAAGCATCTAGTCGGTAACCACCGTGTTGGCCTTAAGTCCAGTGATTCGGTTACACAAATAGCAAGGCTCACCAACCTGGGCGCGAACTCACCTCTTAAGGCTGACTCTGAGTACGTATGCACAGCTAGCCTCGAAGGAAATGCAATTTGTGGACTGATTAGCTCCTGGATTAAGGTCCCAGCAGTGGAAGTGTCACTATAACCTCCATCGATTTCGAAAGCATTTGGTTTTTAATAGTGATAAATAATGCACTTCAAGCGTATCCACTAATTTTCTCAACGCCCTGCTAAAAGTTAGGAGAATACTGCGACTACACTTTTGCCCTACGCTAGTTAATGTGCCTGTAAAACTGTTAGCTGGAAGAATGAGATTTATGATTTTTCAAATTAACTAATCCGAACCCATTTCCTCTGAGGAAGCTGTGTTTTCTGTAGCCTCCATTTTTTCTAGTGAAATTGCAGTAAAAGGTTTTCCAATTATGAGTTTGCTCCACTCTGGACACAACAAAAGTTAACCCCATGTGAGGATGACAAGTCGTTTGCAGATTAAGATGGCATCAACCGGAGCACCAAATTAAGCTCAGCTAAATTTATCGTCTGCAATATTTGAAAAATAGTCTGTGAGTGACCGCTTGTTTCCAGTACGTCTAAATTGGTGTTTACTTGTGAAACAGGGCTGATAAGAAATCAGTAATTAAATCTGCCTGATGCAACGCAAAAAGAGCAAAAGCAGTGGTGGTTAGTCTATCAGTTTTCGTCGAAAATGTGGGCAATGTCACGTGAAAAAGTGCTATGGCCGGTTTTGAATTACGCAAGTGATTGAGATGGTAGGGTTATTTTGTTCGATGGGCAAACAGGAATGAACACTTATGAAGTTATATCTGCCAAATTGAATTTTCATGTAAAGCGTTCATGATAGAGAGTCGGTAAAATTATTTTACAATCAAAGCAAAGAAAATTTCAATATATTTAGTGTTCTTGGGACGTGGCCATGAAAGCAATATTCTTGGGTAGTGAAGAAGAAACTGATGGCATTTTTCAGTCCCTGCGATTATTTTAGCATCAGATCTGAAGACGACGCATACTAATAACGTCAGATAGTTTATATTCATCAAATCTTGCATCTACTTAACCTGGCTTCACGCAACACAACACACAGGCAACGCCACATCTGTTAGAAATTCATATTTCCATGTAACACATCGTAACCCAGTAAAGTTGACCCGTGAGAATAGAATCGTACACATTCAATAACGTCCCAAAAGCATAAGATCTGATGTCCATAAAGCTCCACGTGGTCCGTTGAGTCACCGAGTCTGATGCAAGGTGAAAATAAATTTTCTCCTTATTTATCTAGTAACAAAAGAACAGCGGTACATCCTGAGATCACTAAATTGTTTACAAGAGGGCGGAAAATGAATTAAGCTGTTTTCAGTGCGAAGCATACAGTGGTTCGTATCACTCCTCATTATGATGTACAAAGCGGATCACAGAGAAGTGGGACCTCATGATCAGAGACCCTTTGTAGCAATACGCGTACAAGGAGCTCATGAAAACATCCCTCCCATGGTAGTAAGTTCAGGAAGTGCAAAATAACCTAGCGTTCAGTGATCTGATGTTGGTGAAAGTTTGAAGTCACGGAAATTTCCAGGAAACAGACTGTCCTACTGGAGAAGGGAGAGACAGAGACCTTTGTTCTGTGATGGTTAGAAACTGGACAGATAACCGGATGTGTATGGTCGTGTTGTACCGTTGAAGATGTGGGGATAAAAGGGTTGATTGCAACTTCCCGAGAGTAAAAATAAATTAAAGCAAGAGAAGCCACATTCCAACGGTAGGCGAGTTGTGCGAGCTGCTGGTCAGCATATGTTTGGTTGTGTGATATTCTACGTTATTCTGAATAGAGTCAAGTAGGCCTAGCGAAGATAAGGGAGCTTCACCCCAAACTTATCAGCACTCAGTTTTTAGTTGGTCACTCCTGAGGAGCGTAACGGTGTGTAAAGTTTGCTGTTAGTTTGTCATAACTTCCCCCCTTTCATTTTAGCTTTACAGCACAATGGCTGCCAACGAATTTGGCCGTGAACTGCCTGGGAACAATCAGGTTGCTGAGGATCAGATATGGTATGTATGTCCATCTGTTCGTTTTGAAACCACACAGGCGAACTCACTGCATAGCAGAAGAAAGGAGTAAAAAAGTTTTCCAATCAAAGTGGGGATTCCTTCAAGGTCCATTGAGTAAATTCGTGGAAGATGAGTTGCACAAGCTGGTGGATCCTAACCGTCCGGACTGGAGGACAATGGTGCAAAAACCTGTAGAAGATCCGGTACCCCTGAGCAAATATATTCACGTTCAGCCATCCCCTCAACCAATTCCAAAAACAACCGCTGGCATGATTGGATGGCGTGCTGCTGATCCCAAAAACTGGCTTGATAGATATAGACGACATTATCCTGGAAGAGATGATATAGTCAAATAGTTGAACTGGCCCAGAGATGTCCCGATGTGAGTATGTTCCTTGAAGGGCTGTTGCAAAAGAATGCTTACCGCACAACATCCATACAACTTCGGATAAAACCAATCTATTTATTTTGGTGCGATTTTTGAATTCAATGTACTACATGTTTACACTTGACGTCGTTTGAAAGACTTTTTCCGTAAGGGCCATTAGAGTGATTGCCACCGTTCTCGACACGGATACTTTAACCTTTCTTAGGTGAATACATGTGGACGTGAACTATCCTACCAGCTTATATGCTGACTTTGCTCCTATTTTCCGAAATACACCCATCTGAAAACAAATTCGGCGTTAAAGGGAGACTTAGCTTGATCTTTCGTTTATGATCTTCTTTAAGTAAATGTGCTGCACAAAGACTGCCCCACATTTCAGTAGGAAAAAATATTCTAAGCGTTGCAGTACATTATCAAGATGGAAAACACTACCCATTAGATTCATCTGGGATTCAGTTAAATCTCCCGTTGAAGCCAAATCAATTTACCATTAAGTGAAATTGGCAAACTGCGTTCAAGTTGGGTTCAAGTAGAGCATAAAATTGGCGTTAAATGGGAAACTGAGCCTGACTGACAGGCCCCAAGAAGGACGAAACCGGGAATGAGCTGTTGAGGAGTTTTCAGCAACCGTATGAGTAGTGTGTTCCGGATTACCGATGGCTAATCATTTTATCCTAGTGAATAGAACCTTCTATATGTATGCACTTTAGTATCAAAGCGGACAATCACCGCTGATAATTAGATGAGGTGTCGAACTGTTTCAAATGAGAAACCTAATTGAACGTTCTGATTGATAATAAACCCTCACAGATAAAGCCAGTCAACATTGGTAAACAACATCATTTGAAAACTCAATAACGAACGTTTAAAGGTGCAGCACAGTTTAAAAACATCACTTGGTCGATGAGGGGCTGGAATTTTCCCGAAATAGCCCAATATATTTTGCAGACACAGAGCCGGCTCGTGATAAGCGGGAACTTGAATGCATACTATGTGTTTCAGCGAATTACCTCGTTTATGGAGCGTCGGGAGCTCTCTCATCATTGCCGTTTATGATCCAATATGCCTCAGCTGTCTCTAAGGGATCCATGGATAAGTGACAGATTTAGATGCTCACCGCTTTGCTTCTGCAAGATTTAAGCTTTAACTTGTCGCATCTGACCGGAAACTTGTGTTTCAAATATGAAATTCAGCTTAGAAACATGGTTCCAGTTGCCCATGATCACAATATATCCCTTGTCCGGGATTTCTTATAGTTGTCCAACAGTTTGAGAATGTTAAAACGTGGAAACAAATCTTTCTAAATGACGAAGAAAAGGGTTGATACTAATCAGCCCCTTTACCCAACAATGATGAAATTTTAATTGAGCAGGAGTAAAACGATTTAAAAGTAAGCTATGGACGTGCTTTCTGAATCGCTTACTGAAACCCTAAGTTAGTCGAATAGATTGTTGTAAACCTATGAGTATTTACTACTCGGTATTTCGTACCTTCCCCCCCGAAGTGGTATCAAAACTGATATGAAGCATAGAGGGCAAACTGGCAAGTAATTATTTGAACTGTGTTAATTTTCAAGGCATTTTTCAATCGGTTTAGAGTAGCCTTGATAGAATAGGCATCAATACTGGCTATATTCTTACTAATCGCTGCGAATGGCACCTGGGAAAACGATCTGGTGATTCAACGATGGAGAATGGCTCCACGAAATACAAACTTGGTAAAATTCAGTGAGCACACTCGACACTGCTGTTTTGCAAAAGGAAGTTAAAGTTGAATAAAGATGCGGATGGAGAAAGTTAGAAAGATCCGTTTGAAGGAAATCAACCAAGGAGTGGCCAATATCTTTTTCAAAAGAACAGTCGGTGGACAATGGTTGGAAGGCTGAAAAACGTCATGTGCTTCTATCAATGGCGGACGCGAAGTAGAAACTTAGAAGATGAGTTTACAACAAAAAATAGGGTAAACTGCACATTGTTGTACAACTGTGAGGAATCGGGTGAGTTTCAAGGTACAAACTGGTTTCTGAATATTACCTTCGGTGGACCGTTTATTGTAGAGCGGTCGCATTTACGTTGGTGTTACTAACTACTTAATTGACACGTGAAAAAGCTTTCTGTTTGTGTTGTTCTTTGGCGCGAGCAGTACCTCGGGGTTCGGTTACAGAATATTGGCTGAAGAGCATTGACGTCTTTAAATTCACTTGAATCTCGTCTAAAGCTCATCTTCTACTTAGTGTTATAGTGTTCTATTCCATAACCGCCATTTCCTCCTAAGAAATGAGGTAAAATAATAATGGAACTACTAGCAAGTTTCAGCTAATGTAAACCTAAACAATATGCTAGCTCTTCGTTTAGCCAATAAGTGTAAAAAGATGTGAGTTACGACAGCTCCTTGAAATGTGGAGCATGTGTGAAAGCCTGGCCGAAATGGTTCATTGCGGTAGAGGTGCCGATCCGAGGAGAACATATGGCGGGGGACAACTGGAACCGCTTGGTCTTTTATGAATTATCTTGGATGAACAGTCTGATGAGGAAGATTTGAGGCATCAAATTCATGGTCAGAGGAATAGTTCCGTTACTATCAAGTACACTGTGATCATGTTGACAAAGCGTCCTTCCTCAGAAAGTAACAAAGGGTGGAAGGGATATGGTGATCTTCGGAATCATGATAATTAACTATCCAAGCCTTTCGGACGAACAAAGACAGTATTTTCAATATAATTTGGATTTCCTGAGTCAACTTGCATTGCATTCAAATTAAAAAGCACCAGCTTCCGGACACTCGTTTGTTTTCTTGCTGAAAACATGCGGTTTCAATCGCAAAATAAAATGCCACCCAAGGAGGTTGGGTGCGAGTTGAATCTATATGCAAAATAAATTACGCCTAATTCTTGGCTTGGATCTTAGTTGCCTCTTATCCGTTTCTGAGTAATTGATTGTACACTTGACTAAATAAGCATTTAATGCGCCGGACATAGAAGTAGACTTCTAGTTTGAAATTCTGACATCATACAAAACCAGTTTTTCAGTAAGCCGCTAAAACCAGCGTATTTCAGAAAACTCAAGACATACACAAGCAGGCTTTGCATATCGCCATATATATATATATATTTATGGTATGTATAAACAAAACTGAGGCCACTCATTTTTTCAGGGGCCAGTCTGTGGTTTGGGTAGAGCCGTTTACCGTATGGTTCTCCTGAGAAACATTCTTATTAGGTAACTCATAGTGCCTTGGAAATTAGTTAATGAACGAAACCGGTGAAGCTTCAACATATCCTGTCGGAGAACTGCCAGTGTTTGTAGTTTATGGCAGACAGCAGTTAAAGGCTGATGTTTTCCGATTTCTAAACCAAATTTGCCTGCGTCCCTTGAAATTCCGGATCGATTTGTTCTCCATATGATAATGAGCTTCAAGAGAGCAATTCTTTTCGTAGATCGTGTTTCCTGTCTGCTACGCTAGTGTTTCCCCCCGGCAGAATCCAAGTTTGCTGTGGCTGAAACGGGGAAACAAAAATCGTTGCTGGCCAATGCAATCAGAGTAAAAATTGGAAACGATTCAGAGTTAAATCATGCCCTTGGTTCTTAATCAATTTTCTTTTACTGTTCCATTTCAAGCGATGTCCTTCCAGTATCGGCCTATGTCAGGGTGTATTGGTAACCGTTGAAGATGCTCACTGGACATAATGAGCGGGATATGGTCTTATGTAAATATATTGAGGAGCCCATTTCCATTAGATACACGATCTATTTAGTGTCCTATCTTATAAGTACGGCAACTATACGATAACCTGCAGTTTTACTGCACGTAATAAGATTTACACAAACAGGAACTGCAAGATTTGCGATTATGTTCATTGCGAAATGTCCTCTAGAGCCAGGGTAAACGTAATCTGTGAAACAGGGAAAGCCTAAAGGCAGACCACAGTGTACTGGAATAAGATGTTATAATCCTACGTTTTGGATGCTGTGAGCAACCTTTTTGATGATATCGAATGTAGCCTGGATGAGCTCGTCTTTATAATATCTCGGCAGTTAAGCGAATTAACAATCAAGCTGTAAACATAACGTGACAAATGGACATAACATACCGAAAAATTTCTGCTAGCTTAAAGTAAGTTGAAAGGTAACAGTTGAATATGAGGGGGCAATATGTGGAAACTCCCCAGTAAATGAAATCACGTGTAGACAGTTAGTATCCGTAACAGAGTATAACCCAAGTAACAAACTTTACACAATACTCTCCATAGCCCTTCAATGAATTCGGCCGAAACAGTTTAGCAGACATTAATGTGAAAAATTCCTTCTTCACATGTGCATTGAGTTCGTCGGTTTTTCTTGCGCAGTCCCGGTTGATTTCACGCTTACGGAAGAAACTTAATATGAGCAAACAATTAAACAGTGTGGTAATTGGGGAGAAAGTAAATCAAGACAATTATACATACGCTGTCAATTCGAATAATATATCCGTTTGGCTACTAAATCATATCGTAGAGATAGGAAAGAAACAGTGTATTGAGGCTGACCTGTTTGGGATTGACGGCTTTGAATACGCATTCCTGCCTGTGCTGAAAGCAAAAGTAGGGGAAGGAACATACAGTAATGAATCCGTTGTGACCGAAAGCAATACTGAAACAAGCAAATCAGCGGACATCATTATGTGAAATTTTCCTAAGAAGCTATGTTCATCAAAGACAGTCAACTGCGCATTACCATCAGGAGAGTACAAGCTGCCTCCAGATATCTGCAACTTACAGGGACCAGAGATTTTCCAGACCTTATTTGCTGTCTGAGTTTTGTCATGGGTACATATAGTCAGGCAAACACATCTGTGTACCATATAAATCCGGATTTTTGGTGGGAGATTTTTCTTGACCTCAGTGCGTCATTATCTGCTTGGTAGTACCTCACCACGTTCACGGACAGTGACAGTGTTGGTGAGTAGAGGTTTGTTAGGCTTCAGTCAGCTGAGATCAGCTAATTTCTGTTGTTCCTTTTCACACTCCACATCCAGCTAATGTCTTTAACTGGTTGCAGACTGACCGGACATGGCCAACTTCGCTGACAACTTACGGCACATAGTTATCTATTGACTTAGCCAAACCCTACTGATTTGACTTTACTTCTTCTAATCAAACCACTGACATGTCGTATGTTTTCCAAGCCCTCAAGCTCTGCGCGGATACGAACTCAGTTAGGTGTGAATAGTTTAAAAAGGTGCCGAGCTTAGTGAAGAGTCATCAACAGTGCATATTCCAAGTTGGAGTGGTTCAATATTAACTCCCAAGTTCATTGAGTACACTGAAAAACAAGCCAAATAATTGTTGAATTTGTCGCTGGTGCCTAGCTCATGAGTGCCATAAAGCATGACGCAATGCACTCATTTGCAACTTAAGTTTGTGCCGATGGGAAAGTGAACTGAACCTGACTGAAAATTTCGTTTATACTATTCTCCAGCTGAATGTGTCGTACAAAGGCCTCACGTTTCAGTTGGTACGGGGAACGCGCCTACCTGATTGACCCGCGAACCCGGTCGCGGACGACGAACAGCTTTTAGCTTTTAGGAGTAGTGTGTTCCATCAGTGAGAAAGTACCATATGACAATTTATTCATCCTTAAGGATCAACAACAGTGTTTTTTACGATGTTAAGCCATGAAAGAATGTGAACCGTGTGCAGTTTAGGTGTTACGGGATTGACTAACTCCGCAAACTTTAGGTCCAAGTTATCAATTTCAAGGTAGAAGTGAAGATTAAAAATTTCTTTGATTTTTTGCTAGCCACCTGAAAATACCATGAAAGTGTTTGAGCTTTCTTCAGGACAAGGGTCTTTTAGTGGAAGCAAGATAATCGGAACTCTGCTTCTACTACTAGGGGTACTTGCGTACTTAAAAGACAAGTAAAGTTTGATAGAGTTATGGGTGTAAATGACATATAGGCTACCTTTCAAAACAGGCTCAGGAACGCGAGGGGGACTGGAGCTCACCACTTACAAGCATCATATATTTGCACAAGGCTTTCTGATCACCCGAACGAATCTCGACTGGATCTCTCACTTATGATTTTCATCAAGTGAACGGGAAAAAACTACTTCAATATCTTGAATATCGTTCCAACAGAAGCATTAGGCGGCTTTTGTGTACCACATTTGAGCGAAAAATATCGTTTGGGTCGCCCGCACGTTCATCCGATTCAATGATAAACTACGAACTGAGACTGTTGGGAATTCGCGGTGGAGACCCACCCAAAATGAGTAAAACAGGAGCATTCATCAGCAATATAGGTATCGCTCTCTCAAGTAAAAGACACAAATATCCCGTAGTTCGTTCCAAGTGAGACATGCGGTGGCCTTCGCGTAACACACAAGTGCGAGACTTGGCTGAGATTAGGTTGAATCACCCACTTATCTGGGAGTGACGGAGAGCTCTATTTTAATACGGCAGCGGAAAATGATATCGCAAGCCCGCATTTCACCCTGATTTTATCTTTTCCAAGCTCCCTTATTAGGTGGGCTAGTGAAGAATGAATAGTGACCATTCAGAATTCGGCGTAGTAAAGACCTTGACATGGGATAGTTTACTCGTAACACACATCTGTGCATAAGGCGAGGATATAGCCCACTGCTGACACAAACCTCCATGCAATTGGTCGGCGCAGTCGATCGATCCCAGTACAGTTTATTTAACCAACCAGAAATTAGTATTCCCTGGTCCGTCCTCTAACACTGGGGTAGAGGTTTGAATCGATATTCTGCGGAAGCAGTAAAAACCCAGTGCAACCACTCATATTTTACTGTCGTAGTAACCAAACATGCAAGGTGGCTGGAGAAAGGATGTGATTTTCGCGCCTCTACTTTTTATCTTTTGTGGAAGTATTTTAGAATCAAGTAAGGAGAATATATTTAATTTCCGAATCAGAACGCTAGCAAGAGTACCGTTCAGTCCAGCAAAGCTATTCCGTCCTTTCCTTATTTCAGCCACCTCTCTTGAATGCGTTGTCTGCGATTCTTACACAAGTGGGAAATTATGCTCGGAATGGGACCAGTTCAGTCTGATAAAGGATTGCTCCCAGGAACCTCATATAAATTCAAGCAAACCAATGTCTTGTCGCAAAATTGACCAAACTGGTAAGACCGCATGCTTGATAACTAAAGCACAAGACTATATGTCTTCATTGACGATGATGACTTTGACCCGAGTTTAATATGTTTTCACTTTATTCCTCTCGTTTTGTGGTTTATTCAGCAAACGCACTAAATGCTTAAAAGAACATTGTCCTCCAGCTGCATCAGAAATTCAAGAACAGCAACGGGTCACTTTCTTTCTTTTATTTGTTCACATGACGTCTCAGGTAAATATGAGTGGGTGCAACACAAGAGGTATTATCCTCTTCGACGACCAGCGAATTTCGAATGAAACACTAAAACAGATAAATGAGTTATAAAAAGACAGATATTTGGAACAACAGGTTGACGAAGGGTTCGCTCTCTATAATTAGTTATGACAAAAGAGAAGAGGAAAATAAAGAATGGCACTGTTTCTAAGAGTTAGAGTGTAGGTGATCGGAAGGAGTAAATGACCTCAGAAAAGACACCATATCATAGCACATTATGATTTAGAATTATTCGAGATAAGAAAACTGACCACAATGTCTCTGATGGATCCACAACGTTAAGATAAGAAATTTAAGTGCCTAATGGGTGCATTCAAAAGTTAAACAAGAGTTAGCAGTGGAGAAGCGCAGGCTTTCAGAACGAGTGTTGTTTCCACTGATGAGGATGATGAAATCAGGGAAACAGTCAACGCCAGCAGCGGTTATCAGTTTGAAGGGCTTTGGGTACGAAATAAATATTTATAACTTTGATGACATAAAAAGCATGCCCAGTGCATTCGTAGTTTCAGTGAGTTGGGGACTAAAAGCCCAAATGATGAATGGAATGCACATTAACGTTGTTCCTTCCACAAGGACGATGTGGCCTGATTGGACGTTTTGGTCTGTTTGTATTTGTAGGTTCAGTTTACTCCGTCGAGCTTTTCTAGCATTTTACTATTTTCTCCTCTGTTGGCTGTGTACAGTGATGTCACTATTGTAGTAAAATTTGCAAAAATGTCTTATCTCAAAAAATCTTGACGTAAGCCGAGAAAATTACGCAAGCATTCCATTCTGCTTATTGGAACAACACTGCCGAATTTTTGATAGGTCGTGACATATGTAGTAATAACAAATTAGGGCATAAAAGTCCGCTCCAGATGGAGACTTCAAAGGTTAGAGGAGTTTTCAAACACTCTCCTGCCTTTCCACACCGTTAAGAGCAACAGTCAGGACAGCACAAATGACAGCCTACAGGACTGTGACAATTGGCGTATGGAGCAGTAGGAACCACGGGTATGGTTCCAAAAAGGCTAGTTCGTGTACAGCACAAATACGAATATAGGATCATATATAGCAATCGGTCTCGCTTCGGAGGGTTATAGAATAATGTTATAACAGTTAGTGTGGTGGCCTCACGAACGAGCCAAGCGATATATAGGAGGAGCAGAAGACGGCAAATATTCGTACCCAGAAGGAACGACTGAACGACTTAAGACTGCATGCCATAGTGCGTACCGTCCTTAGTGAGATATGCCCGAACTGTGCCTAAATTGGACATGAATAGATACGGGTCAACAAAGAATTGCATTGGGAATGGAACAGCTTTGAGAATGGCCTGGGTAGAACGACCTTTGACATATGCTGAGTGAAGCCTACTTGGTCATATGACTCGTAACCAAGTGAGTAGCAAGCCACTGATAAGAACTATTCCGTGTACTTTATAATCAAAGTGGTATCTTTCTCAAAAGTCTACCAACCAAGCGTTTAAACGCAAAGATAGGTTCAACTACAAATGCGCAATACGATCCCGGAGCTACTTCAAGTGAATGCCTCCCAAAGTGGTTATTGAGGTCAACTGACAGATCTAGAACATTTTCTGTCATCATGCGCACGTCTCAGACGCTAAATTACAGTCATTTCAATTGAAGGGGAGCAAAATGTGACAGAGGAAAACCTTCCCTCATCCACGGGATCTTATCTGAAGGAAAATTGTCCTATGTGATATGCGTGACACGAAGTCAAATGTGACTTGGTCAAGCAGCACAGTTCTGCGTTGATCTCTCCTGACGGCACACGTTTGATCTGCTTAAATATCTCCATGCAGGTTTGGAAATTCCCATGTACCCTATGATCGACTCCCATAGACCTCGTAACAATCGCCTGGACATGAAACGAAAACCCTCACTGTGTTCAAAGACCCGTTACCCACAGTGATGTGACAGCAGTGCGTGATCGTTGGTTTTTGTTTTACGTAGACCTATTTCTACGACACACTGGCGCGATCGATCAAACTTAGATGGCTTGTTCAAAGGCTGTGTAGTGCGTAGCCTTTTTGCACTAGGTTGCATGGGTAAGGCGGCTTGAAACGGGAAGTTTATGGTGAACCACGATAAATCGGCTGACCTACGCACTCCCTAGTTGAGATATCAGTGACTCATTGACGTGAAGTAAGTATTAGGTTTATATAAAAGTGCACCAGATGATTGACAAGTACAACGTAACGCATAAGATTAAAACACAATAGCTTACTAGCGAGTTGATTTGGAGATTGGTCGTGGTTCACTCTCCGTCGTGCTTCACTGAAGTTTTCCGCTTCAACTCTACTCTGCCCATGCAACCTACTGCTAAAAGGCTGCACACTACGCACCTATTGAACAAACAAACTGGATTTGATCGACCGCGCCATTGTGTCTTCGGAACAGGTCTACGCAGAACAAACGTCCACGATCGCACCCTACTTTTACAGCAATGTCGGAAGCAGGTGACTGAATCCGGTGAAAATTTTTGTTTCACGTCGCAGTGGTTGTTACCGGGTCTATGGGTCGTAAGGTACGCCTACACAAAGCTATAACTAGGTGCAGCAAATCTGATTGGTTTGCTAGTGATTTTGCTTGGATATTTGGGCAGTATTTAAAGGATAAGCATTTAAACAGGTGTGGAGTTACTCTGACCTTTCCGCGGTACTTTCCTAGTCCGAATACGAACTCAGGCTCACTTGCATAACGAACACACAGCGTAGATAACTGTGATCTTGTGTGCATAATCAACTTACGACATACGTTAGGTTATTTTTTCGAGAATCCAGATTTTGCTGGATGTCGTTGTCGTAAAATGCTTGAGGAATTTTCGTGGGTAATATACTACTGACACATTACCTCCAAGTTGAAATCTAATTAGGTGTGTCCAGTTGGGTTGCCTTTTTCCTACGTCCCAATTATGGTTAACTAAAGTGAATTTTAATGGTTTTCACATATGGCCATATTTATTTACTATGTCATTCAGCTATTATCCAAGTTCCTCACATGCTTTTCGATCATCTCAAACTCTGGTGCGATTCGTCACATCTGCTGGTTCGATACAAACAGGAATTCCTATAATGGGATATTCACTGAAGTCATTTGGTGAGGCGCCATCCCACCATGAGGTCCCTTCAGTCCTTACGAAACTCGGGTGAAACGAATACAATGTGTTCATGATTTCACTTTGCACGCCGACGCTGAGATAAATTTTCTCTGGCTAACACATTCTGAGGCCTTTTGAAGGTTTAGGTGGCCCAAATTTTTGTGGTTGCTCAGCTGCGACACAGTTGTCGCCGCCAAAGTTGCTTCATGTTAGAAGCAAAAGCAAACGAGATCGTTTGTCTCCAGCCCATTGTTCAGGTGAGTGATGATCAGCAGACGGTTTCACACAGTTATGTACAACTGTATGCACGTGACCGCATTTGTTCTGTTGGAAGAGGATTTCAGAGAAAATGTAAAAAATCATATTGGTACTGAGTTTTGCACTGGAACTTGGTTTTCCGATTTAGTGTCCCTTACAAGAGGTTGGATCTCGGTGGTTCGAAACCAAAGTTTTATTACATATTGGATTAACCCAACCATCTGCTTACTCTTGGAGCACCCAAGTGTGCTCCACCAGAGAGAGGCCATTTCCTTCTTCTAGTTCAGTGCGACTTGTCCACTTTTTTACCCTTTGAGGAAGCATGCAATGACCAGTACTGCAACTCTTGAAGTGCCAAGTGGTAGCAGGATACAAATTGTATGAACAGTCCTTTTTTTTGTCCCGACAGCGAGAGTAGGCACATCGTTGGTTCATTCTTAAAATGCCGGCAAACACTCAGCGTTGTATCAAGCAATCAAAATTTGTTCCCACTATCCAGCATGTCTGCTGGTCTCAACAATTATCTTAGTAGAAGCTTCTGCAGCCCTTTCATCCGGTTTTGTGGAGCGGTGGGTTTCGAATGGAATGTTCGATATCGTAGCTCAGTTACTTTAAGGAGCCATCGAATGGCGGACATGAAAAGAGAGAGGCGTAACTTATGTCACTGGATCCAGTGGTTCACTGGAGTTTTACTAGAAAGCAAAATAGATGAATTGGTGACTGCCGACAACAAACGTAAAGATGGTCAACCCACAGGAGGACCACTTCAACTGAAGGATGAATGGGTCGACCCCTATGGGCCGTGTTTGTTCAACAAACCCCGCAGAAGCCGACGATGATAGTTGCTTTGTTACTCCTTTTCACATTTTCGGATATTTCCCTTAATCTCACACATTCCACTCTTTTTTTGCAGTTGACAACGAAGACTCTGTGATCAGGCAGTGTAGCAACGTCGTGAATCAGGATGGCTGTATCGATCGTATTGGTGTAAAAGGAGTTAGAATGCGGTATTGTCACTGCAAAACCGATCTCTGCAACGGAGCAGTGCTACCAAAAACAGGACCGTTGATGCACGTATTCGGATCAAGCATGACACTCCTTACAGTTTTGTACTTAGTCAGGGCTTAATAGGCAATATTGAAAGCTTTACCGGAGAAAACATAAGTAGCTTGAGATTTTTTCACCGAAACTGTCTTCATTAGTCGGAGTAAAAACAAAACTAGCTAATATTTGGCTGTTCTATTCCTGCGAACAAGTATATTGTCCCTTATGTGCAATTTTGACAAAATCAACTGAACTATTCACGCCGACGATTTACTGTCATCATATTTCACACGGTTTGCACACGCCAAACCGCGAAGACACTTTCATGTTATGAAAAAAACGACTGTTTCATTTTTCTAAAGAGTATAATGTCAATGACCCAATGTAGATTTTACCTATACACTCTTTCTAATCAGCATTTTACTTTGCAATCAAAATCGACATGTCAATATACGAGATGAAAGCAGGGGGCAATCACCTTATCCTTCAGCAACATTCAGACCTAATCTACAGACGTAAATGTTCTCCAGGGACTCCTGATTGTGAATTGCACAGGAACTATAAGAAACTGAATGGACACGCAGTTTTCCTTCTTAGACTTGTAAATATCATGCCAAATATCGTTGCAACGAACTTCAACTCAGATTGGTCACTTAACTTTTTTTAAATAATAAAAACAATAATCAATAAGTTCTGGCACTTTTTCAGTGCGCAGCTATCATGCCACCGGAAAGAAGCACTTGGGCTGAAATACTACCATGTTGCCCAAGCCTAGACAGGAGCAGTCGAGATTCCGGGGTTTGGTTTCGAACTATGGACCCTTGGGACAGGTAGTTCGCGCTTCAACTTCTAACAGTCATGGCGAGTGAATGCCGTCTCGCAAACGATCTTCATACCGATGCTTTACAAGTGTGTAAGATAAAAATAAAAAAAACACGAGGCCGTATCACCCCGGCTGTGTATTATTGCCATGCAACCCAAAGTCCATAAGAACTGTCCGTCTTTTCCAAGAGATATATTTTACGGGAAACTACATACAAATGCAAATGAGAGGTATTCGGTCTTGGAAAAGCAGTCTTTGTTGAAAAGTACCAAGTGGATGCACAGAATCAAATTTCCCACTTCTGACAGACACCAGGCGGTCGCTTACCTCAGTTTTGCGTCGGTTTATTTGCCTCACTTAACGCGTGCATTGAAATGTACCAGTAATCTGATTGCTATTTGGTGGACATAACGGTTTCGAGCTCTTTAATAGGATGTAGTAATTGCCAGGCTGCTGGCTTAGACTTATTAAAACGAATGATCGAGCAGTCTATCCTAAAACAGTAGTCCGTACTGTGTTTTCGTCCTGATTAAGACTGTTTTAGTAGACGTAGAAAGATCCGGTCAGATGACGCTTATGTTGAAATTCCACATTCTCAACCCTGACACCAGGCTGTCGCCGACTCAACTTTGGCGGACGGAGTACGTGACTTCAAGTGGTTTAGTAATCTGGTTGTACAATCATTCCTAATTTTCTCGTACTGCTCAAGGAGTACCTGATAATTTCTAAGTTTCGGGCTTGGAGCATTTGCAGACAGCAGTTATAAATAATGAGCTTTCAGTCATGAAAAAGCAGTCCACAATGCATTTAGCCCTTTTTGGCACTCATTAGGTAACCCGTCACTATAGGTAGTCCAGAAATGACGTTAGAGGATGTAGGAGAGCTTGCTCGCCTTTATTTTGAATCATTTTGTGAATCATTGTCGGGGCGCTCCATTCTTTTGGAATTTGTCCTCATTCTAGATATTTTGGAGTGGCCGTTAGGTTAGCTACGACGAACTCACCGCCTGCTTTGAAGAACGCAGGAAGCCATTTGGACCAGGTGCTTTGCTGTGCTGAAGCAATGAATTTGGGTGTCGGTCTTCCGTAGCCGATGGTGGAATGAAGTTGAAGTTCCACTCGGGTTCATTTGGTCCTTCCAGAGTTTGAGTTGATGGGGTCCAGCTGAAGTGTTCTTCAAAGTGTACAGCCAACCGTTCAAGAGGACTTTTCTGTGATTGGATTAAGGTCTTATCATTTTATGAGATTGTCTCATTAACACCAAACCTCCTAGGACCAGTTGGTCGGATTAGCTTGAACTAAATGCGATTGTTCTTGCAAAAGACTTCTCAATTTCCCGGGTTCCGTTATCTGTCAGTCAATCCTTAGTCCCCTCGTTATTCGGAGCTTTAGGGATCTGCGCACGCCATCACAGTCATTTGTTGCTGGTATTGCTTTTTTGGCTTCAATCGGAGCTGCTGATCATGGAGAGACTCAGTGTTCATTTGAGGTGTGCGAACCGTCTCGGGTAGACAGCTTCAAAAACTTTGAGGACAGCTTATTTAACCTTTTTTCAATATGTTTTCAGATCACCATTACAGCGATCATGCACGTTGAGCGCTGAAAGCTTTTTAGCCAACCCAGCTCGAGAGCTTTGAGCTACAGAGACGCATTGTAAGTGATGAACTAAGTGACTTTGTATCAACTGGTGTGTTTCAAAGAGAAAGCGAATTGGTACTCGGGCCCTCACAAAATTTGACTGGAATCCAGTGATGTATTCAAAATGAACGACAATCTTTTATTGAAGCTATCCACCGACAAATGATTGACATATAGTCAACTGAGTACACGGTTGGTTTGCAGTTGGTGGCCTCCAAGCACACCATGTGAGCACTTGTGCTAATCGTGGCAGCTAGAAACAAAGGATGTTCAGCGAATAGCAGAAGAAGTCATTCTTCATTATCCGTAGAATGTTCGTCAACTCCGAATGGGCCGCCAAGATGGGCTTCATCAGGACTAGTCGGCCAGCCTTGCCAGTCATATCACCTGACAGAACCACTTCCTCTCTCACCGGAGTAACTGTGACAAATCAAGATAGAGGCCGACTTTCTCAGCCTCAGAGGTGTTCTCGGTTAGGGCATATGCTGACACAATAAACAAATTCCGTTTTGCACGTCAGGATGTGTTGATTCTGATTGAAGTGGGCAAACTAAGAGCGAAGCGATGACAGTTTACAGGAATCCAATCCAATAAGGTTCATTCAGCCCTGAGGCTAAGCACAACTCCCACAACATATACCCCAAGATCCATTGCACCAACATCACCTAGACACCCGAAGAGAAATGTATAAGGAATCGGAGTTCGCCCGGAGCGCTGGGAGATGAATGACCGGATTGAGATCTTGTATGCTTGTGTTGGAGGCACAACATACGTCGATCGAAAGTGAGAACAAAATCTGAGCAATAGCTACTTGTTGCCCGGTTCAACAAAGAGTACGAACGTTGATAGCAGAACTGCTGAACAGATCCATCAAAATTAATAAGAGTTTATTCTTGTTTATTTTATAGGATAGAGGCTTAGATACGAAGCACCTGTTAATTGAATGACAGCTGAATGAGTCACAAGGACTTGGGCGATTTGTGGAGAGGTGTCGGTAAACAAAACCTGCAAGCGTGAATAATACTTCACTGTTTTTCAGGCCAAAGAAGGGGGTTGGCTGAAGTACCCCACCTTGAGCCTTCGACCCAAAAGTCTGACCTACAGGGCAGTGAGAGAAGTAAGATTTCGCTTGGGGACTCCGCTCCTAGTCTCTGACTCAAACGTTTGAACAGCTAGGCAGCGGTTGTTAGAGTTTTTTGAGGGGCTCTTCATCGAGCCAATGACTGACTTGCTTGGCTGCAAGGGACTTGCTTTGCCTGAGGACGCAGGGAGTAAAAAATGGCTGGCTGTCTTCTAAGCAGTACCATTCTATCTTGTTTTAAGGGTATTTCGACCGTTTTGAATAATGCGCCGGCGGTAACGGCCAGCTGTTGGGAGATAGAAGTGTGCGGTTTTTAGGGCTGACGATTTCTAATCCATCCTTCCTCGGAGAATGGGAGCATTGCTGTCTACATAAATATGGACAAGCTAGTAGCCTAAAAGATACACCCCACTGCGTTCACACTCATATCAAAGAAGGCAGAACGACTTTACCCCCAGACCGCCTCGTAATATGATCTTCCGCAGTACGGGGACTGTGTTCTTCGTCGGGCTATCCCGGGTTGATTTTCTTGTATGACTGAACCTTTAGAAACTGCGTTCCAGCCAGTATAGCCAGCAGAAGCACTTAAGCGCATAAGCCTGACCACAAAGACAAAGTGACAGCTTCAGCCCAGGAGTGTTGGATAGAAGATGAAGGGCGTACGTCCTCATCTTCAGAAAAGCCCATTGATTATTCCGCACCAGATAGTGGGTTGCGAATGGAGTTTGAGAAGGTGAGTTCATCGTACTCGTATTCTTACTCACCTGATACTCTCCATTAAAGATCGGTCGTAACTTCCTATCGGCAGCCACTGTACGCTCTTAAGTATGACCTTTAGAACGCACACAAACTAATATATTATATACCTCTGTTGATCCACCTAATCCCGAGATCTATACACTTCTACCGGTTGCGAAAAAACACAATTTATTGGTGCTGGATCCTCAAGAACTTAAGATACACCTTTCAAGTTGAAAACTTACATGGACGGCTCACTCCCCACGTAGGATTTAACTGCTTTTCATAATCACATAGTCTTTAGAAGTAACAAACAACGGAAGATATTCTTCCAAAAGACCGCCCTACGTTGCGACTTAGAACTATCTTATTTCGCTGACGGATTTGATCGTCTCGAACAATCGTTCTTTGTAGCCCAGTTCCTTGACTAGTAGCTCAGTACTACAACAGACAAGCTCACAATAACCTGGGTAGAAACGATTGATTAAAGCCACATATTGTGCCCTTAGGACCGTAAGCTAAAAGTTCACCTCGCTTCGCTTGGCGGGAATGCAGCTTCTTAAGGACAAGGTTGTGTAAACTATTTAGACTAATGCCGTTTCAAATAATCGTGCAAACCTGCTGTCAACTTAAATACGGATGCGGGTGTTGTGTGATCCAGTTGAGTGCTTTATGCTAGAAAGCCACATCACGAACGATAGTTTGGATGAGAAAGCAAACCTGTGGCTACGCTGAAGCTTAAGCGGAACCCCTCCAGCAGCCTAAGTCCCTTCCAGTTACTTAGGTGACATCAACAAATGGAGGACGCTATTCTATGGTCAAAGTAAATTAGTCAGTCAGCAAGTGCTGACGTTAGCTAGGTCCCAGTGCCGTTACAGTAGTAAAAACCTCCATTGCACAATATTTAATATCCGCAACCACGCTGTGATCCAAGAGCCAGTCAAGTCCTCCCAACACAACATCAGACTGTAGCCTTGTCTGCAACAATAGCAATGAGACAGAATAACTCGGTACCATGTCTGCCAAAGTACATTATGTAGGGGTTGGGTCTGCTGCAGTCCACACTATCTCCTGATACACACCTCTTTACTACCGTAAAACACGGCACCTGGATTAAAATAATGATCAAAAACCTGCATAAACCTTCAACTACCAATATGCTTACTGGAGCGCGAGCACCGACATTTGAAGTGCTAGTCAGCTGTGTAGTTTACGCGAACGCTTCAGTGAAGGGCCTTGTTATCTTGTCAAGCCTAACAAAAGCTACTTTTAAATTGGCCACTGA
This sequence comes from Opisthorchis felineus, assembly GCA_004794785.1. NCBI lineage: Eukaryota > Metazoa > Platyhelminthes > Trematoda > Opisthorchiida > Opisthorchiidae > Opisthorchis > Opisthorchis felineus. The sequence goes on from SJOL01005599.1 coordinate 196,604, forward strand.
TAAGCTCTTTCTGGTCACACCGTGAACGTAGCGGACTTTTCAGTTTACACAAGAAAGACAACTTGCAAACCATCTCCTGTCAACCGAAATTCCTGTGTGTGTGTGTGTGTGTGTGTGTGTGTGTGTGTGTGTGTGTGTGAAGGGCATTCATTGATCCAAGAGCAACAGTAAGAACAGAGTAGATATCTGTTGACACCCTGATTAGCTCCACTGTAGCAGTGAGCCGTTTGGCCTGGAATTATTCCATTTCAATGTACTGTGCAGCTGACCAAACTTACATGCGCTTATGACATTCGAACGGACACATACCATTGGTTCGGCGTGACGACATAGAACTGGAGTGAAAAATAGTAGACAGCGGGAAGTTTCTCATCTCCGCTGTGCCCACAAAAGCTACCATGATGAGTCAGTGACACTTGAAAGATTCCTGGTTGCGAAATGCTGGCGTTGATAGAAAAAATGGAAAAGACGACACAATCAAACACGCGTATTCAAATCGATTCACTTGTTCAACTACTGAAATAATGGTAAGTAGGTTATAACCAATTCAATGATATTCCGAAGTCAGCACAGACTTCAAAGCGGCTTCAAAACGCTGTAATTCATCTTTAGGTGGTGTCAGTCGGGAAAGTCTGCCTTATGGTTTAAAACTTACTCCAAACACCATACTCTGAGTGCCTCTGAATAACCTGATCGTCAACACAGCGTGGTAGCACTGCCCTTCGATGTGGAAATTGCACGGCGGTGTTGTGCACACATCCTTACGAGTCCAGGAGCGAAGATAATTAACTGACTGCGACAAACCCACAGTGTCAAGGCCTGTTGAAACCCGATAGAGCCATGGCAAGTCTTCTCTTGATTGAACGGTGGCCGAGCACCTGAACAGTGCTCGACGCTGTTGTCCATTGTGCTGGCTGAGCAGGTGACAGGACGCAAGTGGCACGATCGTTGCGTTTGTTAGAGCCTCAAACCAATAGATGCGTTTGCAGTCGTAACTCACACTCTATAAAACTTGCTACAGCGTCACGCACATAAGATGGAGCATTTTGTCGTGGTACCAGACTACCAAGTGCAGATAGTGTTGTGTCGTAGTAGAGTTACATTATTAATGAGTGTGCGGGTTGGCTCAATGAAACTACGAACGAGGTGGAAACAGTGATAGAAGGGCAATTTACTGGAATTACGATAAACTACTGGGAGACTAGCAAGGCAGGTGGCATCAACAACGTATTTCTGCAGACGAACGTTTTTTCATGTGAAGTTCCCTAGGAGGCAGGTTAGAAGCTCGAAATGATATCACGGGAAACTGTCCGGGGTAGTAACACCCAGCAACGTGCACTACATTATCATGCAGAAAAGCTGACCTTGAACATTCCATAGTATGTATCATTTGTGACAATGTTAATGGGAAAATTTGCAAACTTGACATATTTCCTGTTCTAGTTTGCACCATGTGGTCGCATTTTTAACCCCGTTAAATATTAATTTTCATCAGAATAATTGATTTCGCAAGACTGGGTTTAAGGCCAGATTGAAGACATTACGCGTCTTCTTGCGTCAAACCTAAGGCTGGGTTGATTGTTTGAGCAGGTATTCTGTTACCAGGGATATGGAATCACTTTTTTGACTAAATTGTCTGATAGGTACCATCATTAATGACTGAAGACTATTGCTAACAGACAGACACCTGCTGTACTACCAGGTAACTCCATAGCTGGCAAAGATCAGTCCAGATAATGCCGTTTAACTTCACGCCTAAAAGCTACACATGTCTGAAAGAGACATTCAAAAGTCGGTGGACCCGGATGACAGAACGTTTTCCCGACCAAAATTGAACCTCATGGATTATTTCCACAGAAAATTAAGGAGTCTTCAATTATCTTCAAAGATGTATACTTGTTTGCGAAACAAGGGGTTCCTGACTTGCCTAAAGGCGTATTTGAACATGCAGTAAAGACACGCAATCGAGGGGTGAATTAAATGGCTCCATTCCCAAAACGATCATCCATATATTCTACTTTCGAATCCCTTTTTTGATAGTTTGGTCTTGCTGACTTTTGCTGGAGACTCCGTCTATCAAGCAGATCGAGGATAGCTGAATAAAGGGCAAAAACCTAAAATATTATTTTCAACCCTCACTTTGAACTGTGGTGATGTCATGCACTTGGGTTGCAACGCCGCTGCAGATGCTTTGAAGACACCTGCTGTTGAATATATTTTCCTGAAGTTTCTCGTCGCAGAATCAATCTTGCAAATACTCACCAAGAATCCTTTGGCCAATAAGCTTTGGCCTCTTTAGAGAATCAAAATCCGCAAGATAGCTGGTGGGTAGCACATCAGGATTTGTTCTTTTAAAAATGAACTATCCAATACCACTGGACCTAAAAATTACCCATCAGCAGATCGAAAAATCAACAACCTGGTATCTTCAACGTCAGCATTTCTTCGTGAATAGTAATGGTTTCGTTACACTGATATCTAGGGGCCAATAGAAGTTTGTCCATCTGGAAATCAATCCGCGTCATTAAGAGTATAAATTGATATGGTTGTTTTTAATGCAGTAATCAGGCGATATCAAGCAGCTAATTGTTCATCAGTGTCCTCCATGAATCCACCTGGGGGGATTAGAGGTCCTATGTGTGAATGATCATCGTAACAGATTCAATGTGTGAAACAAATTGAGGGGTCTACACGTGTACATCGGAATTTAGTTCGCCACCGATTCCGCGGTTGACGATTTTTTGAACTTCACAGTAAACCAAAAAGTACTAAGTGTATTAAAACAAAGGATATGACAAACTATTGCCATGAAAAACCGACATTTCGTAGTCTCAATAATGGTCCTGTTTTTTTCCAATAAATCCTCTGTTAAGGCATGGTTAAATCACCATTCATTTATGAATTAACATGTAGTACAAATAAAAATTCTATTCCAAAAATTCCCAATTGAATAAGTTGGCTATCCAATAAGCCACCTCGATATGCCAGGTGGTCTAGTTTTCTATTGCGTTCGTACTGCATTTCAGATGACAGTGTTCGTTGAGATTTTGTTTTAAAAGTGTATAACCGCGAATTCCTATTCGATACGTGGCACGTACTGCTTCGTCATGCTGTCAGCTAAGGAATGCAGGTATATTTAATTTGTGCCAAACTCAACCGATACCCGTTTTCCAGACACATTCCGTTACCTGCCGAAAGTACTGACTGTCTTTTGTGTCGTTGTCTCAGTACACAGATTCTTTACATTGTCAGACAGTATCCAAAGTTCTGCTGACTCAATGCCATTTTTCTGCTCATACGGATGGCGCTAATGTAGATATTACGTCCTGAGTAACTTATGATGTGTGTTAGCCCATTTTTCATAGAGCCAGTTCTCAATAAAGCATCTGCTGCCTTCATCTGTCTGTTCCTACTCCCTACTGAATGCGAACTGCGTACAGTGTGATAGCTCCAGTCGTCCCGTTGCATCCTTAGCAGCCCGGATCTTACAAAGCGCTTCCGTGGCTCAGAGCGAAACGAACTTGGATTTGGTTAAGTGGTATGGTTCGCGACCGTGGGATTGTGGAATGATTGGAACCTTCCTGGGTATATGTTGAGACCACTGATTTTTCAGCGCATTTCTGCAGTTAACACCGCTTTATATCAATATGCTGTTAGGAGCACTTGACAGGAATCTAAATTTCAGTGCTTAAGAAACCGGGCCATTTGGATGTCAAAATAAGGGTTGTTGTTGCTGTGAACTATTGACATGAACCAATTTTCAATGAACTTATCACAGCACGACACGACCTAAAATGAAATTTCACATTCAACAGGTTCATCCGATATAGCTTTCTCTTCTGACAGGAGGGGATAACCGTCAAAGCCTAGAAAAGGCTACTATAGATAACAAAAGAGGTCAAATCTAACGCAGCGGTTCAGGTCATGCACACGTTTGCCACAGGCCAATCAATCAAGCAGTAAATAATTTGAAACTCACAAGGTTAAAAGAGTGAACATTATTTGTTTTTGGACCTGGGTGATGCATACAATGGCTATTTCCACGTGTATATGACTATGTGCCAAGCTTATAGTTTGATCCATGGTGATAAAATCTGTCGTACCTATGCTGGCTTAGTTTGGTTCATGTCAACGGAATCATTGTATCATCTGATTAGGAAGTCAAGGGAGCTTCCATAAAAGGTAGCTAACCCCGCTTCTACAGAAATTTTCGGTCCACACTTCCTCAAAATTAACTTTCAGGCTAAGTTTTGTTGATGATATTCCGATTAAACCACATTTTTGCCGTCCGTGTGGGGCGAACAATCAGCGTTTGACAGTTACTCAGTTTAACTTCTTACATGATAACCCCTCAATATTACTTCGTTGTAGAGTACCACAACTGTATTAGTTACTTGCTAAGAATTTTAGGTGAAATTCATCAAGAAGGAGATTCGAAAGATAAAACTGTACCATATCAAAGCAGATGCCGAAAGACAATTTTGAGACAGAGTGAGGGAAACAATGAGTGTTTGAACGGTTTTGTCCAAAAGTGACAGTGATCCCAGAAGTAATCGTCACATTTGATGCACAAGCACTGCGACCAGTGAAACCTACGTTTCATTTGTTCACGTTGACTTGTCATGTCACTCCGAAGTGGTGCTCCACCATACTGAAACCAGCTCATCGAGAACTCCCAAGGTAACGTCTCTAGGATACTTTGTTTTACGGACGCAATGAACCATCTGGTCAAAAGACGAAAGCCAGCGATTCTTCGCGAATGAGGTGTTCTTGATAGTAATGAGCACATTTGGGCCGATCAAAATCATTCCTTTGATGACGATTACAGCGTAACTAGATGACAAAGTCGTTTAGTTATATACTACCCTCCTGATGAGGGAGTTGATGACTTGACAGTCGAAAAACCAATAAAGACTGCCTTTATCGATAGAGAATTTTCAGTTTTCGGTGTTTTTACTAGATTTGACAGATAACGTTGATAGCTCTGCCTCTTCAGCATTCATCACACAAAGCTCTTTGGGAGGATCAGAGCCCAAGTAAGTAGACGTACGGACTGGGAAAAAGGATTTCAAGGTGAAACCTCAGGTCTCTGATGGTTCCTTTGCCCGGAGCCGTTCACTAGGTTCCTAGCAAAGTCCGTCTGAACATTTAGCACCTACAACTTTAGGCCGTCTGTGGGAATGCGGACCCAATGTAATCTTTAGAGTATGTCCTTAATAATAGCACAATCCATCTACTCATTCGTCTGCTTCAGTCTTCATTAGGATTTCTACTGCCAAATGAGTGTTCACATGATGAGTCCAACGGAATTCCAAAACCCATTTTGAATGCTGCGTCAATAATTCCGGAATCACAGAATTAGGAAATCAGATGGCGAAATGAACTGACCATAAGCCAGAGGAGATGAATTACACAGGCTTGCATTTCATCGTTGCGCCTGGATGCTAGATGTAGCAACTTCTGATGGACGGGGCATTTGCAAATATCCCATATGAATTGTTAACCGATAGCAGCCGGAGTCTACAGGCCAGATGGTCAAGTGGGTTGGAAAGACTTTTATACTAGTCTTTTTTGTGAATTCTGTAAACGGGGTTAGGAGACGTCTAATAGGTAAACACAACTAAAAATTAATGATGTGGTCTTCTGCCGCCGTTTTTTTTTATCTAAGGTGGTGTGTTTTAATTTCTGGTTTTTAAAGAAATAGGCCAAAGTTTTCCGAGCACCTAACGAAGTTATGTAACTTTCAAATTTTATTTTGCTGACAGTGTTATATTCTGATTGGTCTATATAATTCTGCAATGGTTCACAATTGCCAGTTAGTTAGCAATGTGCGGAACTTGACTAATTGATATTTGTTAGTGAATGAGACTGGTTTTCAGCGAATGAGGAACAAACGATCATAAGTATTGAATTTTAAGCAATGCAATGTAGCATATAACATATTACACATGTGACATAGTTTCAAGACCATTAGCAGTAGACCTTTTGGAGTACATCTGTGTGTGCATTGAATCTCAATTTTGCCAAACATCTCTAATGGTATAATAGCCGCTTGCTTGAATATAGTTTACCTCAACGAAAAGGATTGGGGATTTCTTAAATGTTTTTCTATTAGGAACAAAACAACTTACACAAACTATCATGAAAGTTTCCTTCAACCCGAAGGCTTTAATCACTTCACAATCAATGTGAAAATTCCACAGCATCCTTAGGAATAGATTCATTGGTCAGCGGGTGAGCTGACTTCACAGCATTTACCCACCCACAATCAGGTGGTATAGCGTGCCGAATGATTTTCCAGAATCTTCTGTCGCCATCAGCTTCACAGAGCACATATCGATTCCCCTGACTGACCAATTGTCTCAACAGAAATTCGCTCAGAGACGGGTCTTAATAGTCTCTGGAGGTTGATGTAGGTGCATTCTGGATTTGGGAGGGGGGCATACCGTGATACTTTGCGCTACCGATTAAACTGACGAGGGTTGTAAGCGTTGAAACCAATCCAGGAACGTCCTTGTTCTGGATACCTAATCGGTGCTGCTACTGAGAAGGATCGGGTGACAGATGAGAAGGGCCATCGGGTCGAGGACAGGCTCGATTCTGTTCTGTCTGTAAACCGAAAGATGACGATGAATCGTTCACGATCGGCTTAGGTGACCATAACTGGCGATCACGTTTCTGTCTATCAACAGAACCATGAGGAGAAGGAGGGTTCCGACCATCTTTTGGATAGAGCAGTTCACGGTGCCGGGGTAGGCTGAACGGGACCCATAATTTACGCCAGCGGTACCGGGAGATTCGCGCTCTGTCGCCCTTGTGGGAGAGTTCGGTGAGTGACTTAATAAGCCTCCGAGAGAGGCCCGAATAGCATCAACCAGGTGCTGCAAGGATCCAGCGGGAGGTTCCTCCGAGTGTGTAGAGTTACTGCTGTAGACTTCCAAGTCTCTTATTTACAAAGGATCATACACAGTCCTTGAAGCATGACTGCGTCCATAGTCTACTCTACTGCATTTCGAGAAATGCGGAGACTGGTTGTTTAGTGCGGAGGGCAAGGAACCACTGCAGCCGGACTTGGGCGAGCTGTTTGGAAAAACGTCCATGTCACCAGTTGAATGTAATCGAACTGGGCCATTAGACGAAGCGTGTCTCCGATTAGGGAGTGTAAGATACACTCTGCGGTCATGGTTTCTTCTTGTGCTTAAGCATGGTTTCAAGGGGTTCGTTAGCTATCGGCTCTATCCGTTATATCTGATGTGCAATGTGTTGCGTCCGGCAACGAATTAGGGGACACTTTCCTGGCAACAGTCTGGCTTTCGGGACGGACATCAGTCAAAAATTTGCTTCTTTTACGGGATACTCGCACATCATATCCCTCCTCCTTACTGTTCTTGCTGGAAGAAGCCGAGATGCGCGGTCGTTTCAAATTTTTCCCATCACCCTGCTCCCTGGATCCGAGAAGCCTCAAAAGTTCATCGTGGTCCATATCCAACAGCTTCCATTCTGAAGGTTTTTGCCACTTTGATACTTATGTGATACAGTTATAGAAGTAAATTTTGCCCTTTGAACTAAGCTGCTCCGACCAATCTCCGCAAAAACGGATAGCAATCTTCTGAGTTCTGTGCTGGTTGGCCGAAGGAAAACCAGATTCCGAACGTACCATGGCAGCACTCATTCTTTTGGCGCGATGGTTAGCTGAATCCGATGAATGACCTGAATAACCTGTGTAAACTTCCATACACAGCACTAAAACACCATGATTGCGGCTGAGGGAAATCAGGCGACAAGTTCGCCTTGATTCTGAAAGAACGTGGTGAATATATAAGCTAGCGGACTAAACAGGGACTAGTCGGAGCAACCGGCTACGTGACGCGCCAGGACAATTTTCGGCGCTTCCTTAAAAAATCTTCGTATATTTGATCCAAAAGATTCCAAATTCAACTCCGTAAACGCCACCCCGGTGCTTTCCTGTTCAGAAACTTCAGCGGTCGGGCGGAAAAATTAGGTAGCCGCAAGTCTATAAGGGGATTTGGTTTTCGTGTTTGTTTTAGTTGTTTCATATGTCCGGCTAGTACTGCAGTGATATCCAATTATCACGTTATCATAGAGAATGGCATGCATAAATCTGTAAAAGGACTCAGCGAGGTGTCAAATGTGAGCGTTCGAATCTTTACAGGCTGTCTGACAAGAATGCAATTGGCTAAAGTTGGATCAAACCAGCACAAGAAATTCGGCACTGAGATAAAGACATTTTCAATCTCAGCCAGTTAAGAAATCTTTGGACCCGGCTCTCCGTTATTATCGAGAAGCCGGTGGATGGCGACAAACACTTGGGTTAAGTGCACTTCTACAAAGAGGAGGCGCTCGGCTAGGGGCGCCTTTCTGACAGCAGGTAATGTAGATGATCCTGTGAGCAAAACTAAGTAGATTTCCGCCGTCTGGCAATCTGGTTGTCTTAAGTTTGTTTCGCGTGGCATGTGTTTCCTTATTCTACCTTCTAGATAACTCCACGATGATTTCTTACAGATATCAAATAGCACCTTTCGGGTTATTCAGGGTAGGATTCAAGTTGCCTTACAAAGTGTGCATACCGACCACTCAATCGTGATCGAGCGCAGGGTTCCATGGAAAGGAAAAAACGAACGATAGACTCAAAAGTTCAGATGAAGGGCGGCACAAGTGAAGAAGTCGCACGGAGGCTGAGTAAATAGAGCAAGCATCACTGGATGCTTTAGATTTTCTGCATGAAATTACACGATATTGAGAGTGTCCGTTAGAACTGAGGACATAATAGATACGTGAATAAGTGGAATTTACCTACATGAGTAACAAAATGTTTAAAGCAGTTTCATTGAAAATGGCTTTGGACGCTGATCAGTACCGGTCACACAAACTATTCTGGAGCATCCTTTTGGCCCACTAAACCTAGAAGGATCATTGTCAGAGGCAGTTAGACGATGTTACAGCCCTTGTATGAGTGGATTTATTGACCAACCACCAATCAGTGTAAGACTTCGGCGTCAATCGGCTAGAGAAGAAAAACACCGATTTCTTGTATCACTACGGCGTTCTGCCGTCTTTGGACGTTATGTCCACGTATTATGATTTAACACCAATGGTTGTCGCTGCTAATGTCCCGCGTCAATTTTCCAATGAACGCCAGGACCGGTCCTTCATGGATTGTGCATGCTGTCATTCCCAAAGGCATGGAAAGCCAGAAGGCCTGTGTTGCATTTTCGAGTTTGAAAATTCTACATGGTGATGCGCGGACGTTTGTTTCTACCGTACACTAGCCGCTATAAGCAGACTATACCAAAATGCACACCTGCCTACATTGAAAACCGACCTCAGCCGTACACCACCTTGCTGATCGGCTTTTTCAAGGTTAATTATGCATAAATTGAAACATGTACCCATGTCAGGATATTTTGCAAACTTAAAGCATGGAAGCCTAGCTACCAGTTGGATGATGATATAATGGATTCACCAGCTACAGTTGGTAGTGAAGTACCACCTGCCCACGACTTTTCTATGATTTTTAGCAAGCTGTGATGAACTATTCAAGAGGATCCCATTTTGCACATAATTGTTACTTAGCTACGAAGAGGCTGGTCCAAGAGCTCAGAGCTAGGCGCAAACCACTTTTCCTAAGACGAGAAGCATTAGAGATAGCAGACAGTAGTGTGATGCCGGCTACTCATGTGCCTATTCCTTGGTGGAGGTAGTCCAGAGGTGGGCGGCCGCTGCCTTGCCCTCATCCTGGAATAACCTAATTAACTCCTGAATACTGGGGGGGGGTAGAGTACTGATGAACACATGGTGAGGAGGTGTGAATAATGAAAAAGAGGAGCGAAGGAACCGGTGTTGCAGAGTTGCAGTCGTGGCCTACAACTGATGGTTTCGGGAAGGGAAATCGTGTTGACAAATATACACATTTGCATATCAATTCGGTTTTTAGGAGAGACTCTAATGAATCTCTCGTTTGTGATATTCTTCAACCGAATGTACTGAACAAAGGCCGCATCATGTTTCAGTTGGCACGATATTTGAGATATCGCAGTATATTTTCATAGAGGAAACTAGTCATAAACGAGGGGTTAATTAGTCTCTCGTGAAAACCAAATTATTATGCAAATTAGTGCATTTGTCAAAATCTGTCCAATTTGGGTTCAAGTAGAATATAAGGTTGACGGAACCTCGGGGACTGCGCCTATCTGATGAGCCCTAAGAAGGGTGAAACTGGTCGTGGGCTGTCGAATAGTTTTCAGCAACCTCGTGAGTAGTTTCCTTTAGGAATTCATGTGGAATTTACCTCCCGATCGCCGTCAAATCTTCCACATATTTTGGCACTAGCCAACGAACGTATGGTTAGACTAATGATTACGTGTGTCCATAGCTGTCTAGAGAAGTGCCAGAGAACGGTTGCCAAAAAAGACGTTTGCTTAAGAAGAGTACCACCAGGACTTCTAGAGGAACGAAACATATCAATAGAATGAAAAGTTAGGAGGAAAATCGAAAATAAAACAGCGAGTATTTTGAATGAACTCTCAAGTTATACTAAGGGCCACGAAAATCAAAACAGCTTAGACAAAACATGTACGAAGAACATGTCCAGTGGGCAACTCACACAGGCGGAGTCGGATGTTCTTATCAGAAGGCTTAAATTCAATTCCAAAAAGCCACCAACCAGGAATGCTTGGTCAGCCAGGAAGCAACCATGAGAAATACTAGGGAGTGAGCGCACGAACAGACCACTCCTTGCTTCTAAGGGCTCCTGAAGATATACAAAGAAACAATACCACTATAGCCCTGGAGCGTAACCTACAACCTTTTCAGAAAGCTAGGTAAAAAGGTGAAACATTTTATCAATGGATCTCAATATCCCGTCAACTATGCCAACCAATTTCTGGAAAAACCGAATGACATGAATCAGAGAAAACGAAAACATTGTATCATCTGATGTGAACTTATTGGTCCTATCCGTGGATCTCATACATTGAACTCAAAGGGGAAGGTTACGGAAAAGCAGAGGAGCACCACTCGGATCACCTTTATTAAGATTCATCATAAAAATCAAAATGCGAAGTCTGGGACGGGTTGTGCTTCACCATATTTATCGAAAAATAAGCTTTCCACCTGCGAATTAAACTTGTCACTCTCAGGAAGAGTGGATCGCAGACTCGTCCATCGATTCGCTGGGATAACAGATAAGATACTGGACTGATATATATTTGTTCGTGCATGCCGTTGGTATAGTCGCAACAAACAAGCAGGTAGCCGAAATATACAGCTGCAAGCTACCTGGAATGAAACTTTTAGCCAATGCTGATTATCCACTTTGGGCCCATCTAAACTATGAAACATGTGGTTGGACGGTCTTGGAACAGGTAACAATATCTGGCATTTTTTGCTAATACACCTAACGGAAAACTAATATCCAATCTTGCATTAGATGTGAACATGCTTGCTCTCAGCGATTGGTATATCAGTCTATGAAGCATGCAAATGCATGTAGAACCATCATTCATTGACGCATGATGATTATTATTATTATAAATGATGGCAAGTTAGATTGTACTTGGGAAGATGCGTCTGACGACTGACTCCCCCTCAACTTCTTACTATTCCAGTGGCAGACTTTGTTAGCACTGAAAGCTCCAGAAGAATAGTTGAGCAGTGCACGTGTTTGTTTACGTTACCCAATATGGGTAACTTCACTGTAACTGTCAGCATTAAGCACGCCTTTATGAGCAATCTGACCACTAGGTTTGCGTGCGCCTGTCGATCACTCGAACATGTACGCTTCGACACTGTTTACTGGATTTTGTGCGATGTTTTGTTAGATTCTTGACCTGACACACAGAACTTGGAGGAACTACTATTCGAAGGATAATCTCAGGCAAATTAGCTTTACAGGTATGTAAATTCACAATGCAATGACACCTAAAACGGAAGACCGGACTGTTTTGGAGTAACCACGAAGACAGCAGGCTTGTAATGAGGAAATAATCGGTTACACGAAGGGTTATGACGCATACTTTCAAACAAAAGCTGAGTGAAATCACTGATTAAAACCCATTGGCCAGATGGTTCGACCTTGCAGATTTTGTTACGTCCAAGGCAGCGGATGTGGCAAAACAAGCTGGTTTCACACGTCATCATCATCATCATCAACAGCATAACATGAGTGCTCGAAAATGATGCTTTGTTATCGTACAACTATGATTTATTTTAAGACCTTATAGTGAAGAAAAGAATAGAAGTGGACGGGGAAGGGACTTAGTGCTAGCCTACCACAGTCAATCCAAGGTGCTTCCACCACCAGACTCTCATTAAGGCGATCTGGTTGGAATATAAAAACAAGAAAGCCATTGACATAGATTAGCAGTCATATCTTGCACCGTCTCCAACCAGGCACAGTAAGGATTACGCGGATCACGTCCTTGAAGGCCAGTCGCAAAGACAAAACCCACTTTTTTCGCAATCTTTGTCATGCCGCACTGCCAGGTCAAAGGTTGGCTATCTCTGCTTCCGCCACTCCGATTTGTGTACGGAAAACGGCACTCTCTTCGGTAAACGATAGTTCAACGTGTAACCGGCACAGCCTCTGGTGCTGGATGTATACTTCACTGGAAGTCCCCGTTGCACAACTGAACACTGGCTCTCTTGTTGTCTCGTTACGGAGTCGCCAACACCAGCATACATGAGCCATGTCTCTGGAACAAACGGTTATCGGACACTTGAAGACGTCTCAGTTCCGCTGCTCTATTAAGCTATATCTCGCAGCCATATAACAAAACAGCTAGTACTGTAACTTGATACACACGTCCCTTGAGATCCAGGGATATACCGCTTTGATGCCATAGGTGTATCAAATGCGCAACCACGACCCAAGCCTTGCAGATTCGTGCATTGAACTCATGTCACACCACAATCAGAACTACTACAACTTCCAAGGTAAGTAAAAAGCTTCACAAATTTAAGTGTCTTTCCCTGGATTGTAAGTGACGTGTTCAGTGACTAAACGTCCAGAAGCACGTCATTACACTTTGTGAGTGTAAAGCGTATGCTAAAGGACTGGATGGCTTTGGTCACTTCATCGAAAATCACCTATGCCATCTTCACTTCTTTGAAGGCGAGAGCGATGTTGTCTGCATATACAGGTCGATGAGGTTTGCATCAGCAGCTATTTGAATACCAGGGTTTTGAAAACCTCCCAGCGTTCTTCTAACTCTCTGGTTGATCAAGAAATAAAATAGGAATGGAGAGACTTGGTATCCCTGATGGACACCACTTTGCGTACGAAAGCCTTTGGAGAGATCTCTGTATACTCTCACAAGCTCGAAAGTCTGAGAATACAGAGGATTTATTATGTTCACAGGCTTCTGGGGATGGGACAAGTGCGTCCACGTAAACAGACAGGTAAACCGATTCAAATGCGTGTGGAAAATCCAGGAATACTAAGATTTTGAGTTGCTTACATATATGGCATTTTTCTAGCGCCTGAGCGAGTGTGAAGATTTGGTAAACGCAACTCCTACCAGCTTGTTGCCCTCGAGTCAGTGCTTCACGAGTCTCCATTGGGCGACGAAAGACAAGGGACGCCAAGTTACTAGTGGGGTCAAGCTGATCACCCTGTGATTACCGCACTCACTACAGGTCTCGTCTTTGAAAATGAGCACAATAATCGAAATCCTTTAGTTGTTTGGGCCAGTCTACTGTTCTCAAATGCAGGCAAACAGATCAGACAAGCGCTGACTGGGGATTTAACCCTCATCTTTGAACAATGCGGGTGTGAGGTCATCCGGATCATGAGATGAATGACCCTTAATAGAACGTATGTAGTCACAAACCTCCGAGGTCGTAGAGAATTCCAGACCAACCGCCAGTTGTAGGATCCCTATGAGTGTTAGCTGGCGGCAATGAGAATTTTTGTTCGGAATATTCAGCCCATCGGTCAAGGCCTTCTCCTTTATTCAAAATGGTGGGGTCTTCCTGATTCTCGATGGCCTTACTCATAGGCGGTTTCCGGTGAAAGATCATACGAATCAGTTGAAGCAATCTCGCTGGGCATTCCCGGCTTTCTGAGCCTGTTCCATGTGTGTTAAGTGTCCACCAGGCTTCATGACAGGTGCACATACTCACTTGCACTTGACGCCTGATAATTCATTGGGCCAAATTACGCTCGAGACCAGCGGGCACGTCTCTCCACGATTCAGAAAGTGCTTAAGTGGACCTGGTATTGCATTGCCACAGGAAAAACTCCCAGTATTTTGCAAGAATGTGGCGACCTCGTTCCAGCACGGATTCACGTCCGACGATAGAGCAGTTTTGAAGGGACTCTAGAAGACAATCCTGATGGATTTATCTTACTTTCGTATCTGCCAGTCTCTCAGATGCTAAGCGAGTTTCCTGCATCCTAAGTGGCCCTGAAAAAAGAAGGGAGAAGTGACTCTGGACGAGTGCGTGGTTGGAGTCCACAAATTAGTCCCAACATGAGCGGCAGTCAATTATTGATCCGGATCATCGGTGACTGATATCAATGCGCTCAATTTTGTTTATAGCTGGCACGCTGTTGTAGAACACCACCTAGTCAGATGACTTCGGCTATTTCGGAAATTATCACTGCATAACAACAGCCTGCAGTCATTACATAGCTAAACCGCTCGTTTGATATTGTCTGTACGTACCGATTCCAATCCATGTCGACTGCCTAACTGAGTCTCAGATGCACTAAGCCTGCCCACTTGTGCATTCAGATCTCCGGCACCTACCACGATATCTGAGCTCATCACCACAGGGCAGTCAATACGTCATAGAACTTGTCTTTGATGGCATCAGAGGTACAGTAGGATGGAGCGTAAGCAGATATCAAAGACTGTCAGCGATCAACTTCCCGCTTATGGCACTCTTTCACGGACTTTGCCAGACAAACCGCACCGAGACAAATATCAACAGGTAACCAGTGAAGCAACGATCCTTTCGCCAGAGGTGCGCAACCGGAAGAGATTAGAGAGCGATGAGACGGTAAGCACGACCACTGTGCTTGCATCTTGAATTCTTGTTTCTGGTACACGGCAGAAATCAAGGGGGTCCAGTATGAGAGCAAAAGAATCTCGTTGTCATGCTTGCTTCAGAGTGCAAATATTGAAAACAGCCGGATGGACAGGGTTTCAAGGCTTGAACATTGATTTCGAGATGCCTGGGAACGTTGGTGGCGGCTGACCCGCATGTGTTGCTGTCAAAACCGGTGCAAGACGAACGCGTATTCAGTCCTAAAGGATGGGCCTAGAAAAATGGAGGTATTATTGGAGTGGATGGAAAGGGAAGGAAATTACGTGAAAGTGAACGAAAGAGAGCGTTATTGTGGTCTGTCCTCGCCTACCCAACCTGCTCTATAAGGCAATTAAGTCAACCAGATTGATGGCACCGTAAGACGGCCTATGTAGCACGATATTATTTGTAAGTGTGCAATTTATGGTTGTATGTGGACTGGGATACTTCCAGGACGCCCACAACTAAACAGGAGGACGAGTAGTGTCCTCGACTAAAGGTCTTATCTCAAAAGCCTGACCGCAAAGCAGCGGTGCTTGTCTGGAGATGTAGGTATATTTCCGTTTTTTCAAAGAAGTAGTAGTCATGCATGTTCCAACCCCCAACACTGAAGGCCAGGAGATTGTTGTTTAGACGTCCTATTTTTACCCAACCTGGTATGACAGACTCTGAACGTTGCACAGACACCCCCAGTATAGATCAATGGGTCGGTGAAGCACATATACCGTCACACCACTGTAAGGCGGTCTCCTCGAGACGTTTCACATGTGAAACTGGTTTCTAAACTCTGATTGAAATTGAGTCGGTCATAGGTAAACTTTTCCTGCGAATTCCTCTTAGGTAACGCATGCTGACCAGGCGGAAAGCTCTCAGCACATCCAAGCAGTGAACTGAATGGTCACTGAATAACAAACACTTGCGAATTGAAGTTTTGATCGTTTTCCTGATTCATTTACATGGTAATACTGAGAAGAAACGCAATTTGTGATAACGTGTTTATCCACTGCCTTTTTTTAAGTGCGTCGTGCTATTTTCGGGATCTTCGGATAACAAGTAGTTCACGTACCATTGGCGCTGGACTTTCCACCATTTGCAATGACTGCCAAAGGATTAATTCTCCGCGAGCTGAGCTGAGAAATTCGGTGGAATTCAGTTAGACTTTGGGCGGACAGTCGGCAACAACATTAACAGCAACACAGAATCAACAATAAATTCAGACTGTTCTGCACTCATTATTAAGTCTTTTATTTTCCTTATTCTGAGGTACGGATATTCCCTATCTAGGACGGGCGTAATGACGAGGAAAACTGTGACGAGAGGGACAGTGGGTAGTTGCTTACAGGTATACAGTGAACTACTGTCTACACCTAGTTTCACTTTTGAGTGTGTGCTACACTTCAACACTACTTTTGGGATTTAATCATGAATCCAACTCGCTATACCTCAAAATACCAAACGCTACTGTAACCAACACCTATGACTGATATGTTTTGGCTTCACTGCTTCATTACTTTCTGGCTTCAATTACATTGGTAGAAAAGTCACTTAGATTGATGTAGTGAGTCAAGTTATATGGACTTCCCGCTTTGAGTTCTTAGGTTTTTGGATCTCCTCAAGGTGCCTCACAACCAATGCATTTAACGCAGCATTTCGGTGATAGGATGTACTATTTTTAAGTCATCAACAGTCAACTAGAAATCGCATGGAAATCACAGTAATCACGAACAAGGTTCAGTGCATCTTTTGCTTCCCACTGGTATTGTAGTCATTCTAGGCAAATGGTTACTGACGTACAAATATAAAAGTTTCCCCGTGCCAAATGGATGTTTCATACAATCATTGTGCTGAATATTATGTTTCAGTTCCCTTGTCAGCTACTTGAAGCAAGGTGACAGCCTAAACAAGTATTCATAGTAGAATCATGATTTAATCCTGCCGGGTAAGAGCTGATGCTTCTCGGGTGGTACCAACAAAGGGACCAGAATGCTGAGATGCATTTTATTTATTCGGTATACCATTTTTAGCGAACTTTTCTTCACGGGTGGTAACATTAATATCAATATTATTATGTAATGAAGAAGAAATCACGGAGGCTATGGCAGAGATAAATAAGTAATTTTGTGTTCAAATTATACCAACTCGGATTTTCCAAACAGTGTAACTGTGGAGAATCAATAAGATTGCGAAGACTAGCTCTTAGATTGAAGCACCAAAATTTACTCTGTGAAACCATCAGATAAACTGTTCTTCCTCTAGCCGAATTTGGATTCTTCAGTTGGATCGCCAGCAGTTTTTTGCGGTTGTAACTTTTATCCGTTTGGAACTAACCGCTGTGTCCTATCTAGATTCCAAAAACTGAGAGGGGGCGTTCTGTAAATTTGCAAGATGATCTTCTCTTGCATACTTAGAATAGAAGCACTTTAGTACCTTAGGTTCTGGACATCCCTCAGTCACTGATTATCACTTGCCATTAACGGAGTCCAAGGTTTATTTACTCAAAAAGCCACATAACCGTCACTAAGTCGTCAGAAGCAGCTGATCTACAGCAGGCCCTCAAAGGCAAAACCAGCTGGTTATTCGCGGATTCTGTGGTTACATTTTACTGGATGGAGTTTTCAAACCAATCAAGTGCAAAAATCTTGTCGGAATATTGCAATATAAGTCTCAGTCAGCTTGTCAGAAGTCATGATCATTTCTTAGTGATGGAAAGATTCTTGGCAGTTCTTGTCGTCGCTCTTTGTGTTTTTCACTGCTATGGAGGTAAGTTGATGTAGTGTCATTATCAGTGTGATTGAGAAAATATTGGAGCTTAGTCCAACTACTACGATTTGGGTTGGTCCAACGCCCCCGATTTTGACAGTTACCGTAACCCCATTCCACAGATATGGTAAAGACTGTCGAGCATCAGGAATGATAAGGAACCATGCTATTGAGTGAGAAATGCTTTAATACAAACGTTTGCATGACTGAATATTGGGTTGATTCGGTTTATGCGCAATACTTCTTGGTCTCCTACTTTCCAGTTGAGGATTCCACACACCAAGACGTTGTTCGCCATTCCCCAGGCCCTTTGGCATGAGCACAACTTTAACGATAAGGATGAATCTCAACGGTTGTTATGGAAACAATTTTACACTACCAGCATGAAAATACGAACACTTGTACTGTTTGATCCTGAATTCTGGTGGTCGTCACCCTAGGCAAACAAAAAACAGCTAAGTTCTCTGAAAATGGGGTTTTGCTCGACGAATGGATTAGTAAGCATTTGACAGGTGGCAGTTTCTATGCCAGTGGGTTGTCATTAAGAATAATCCAAGGGGTATCTTAAAGTTTTTCGTCTGAAGAGATGAATAGACTATTTTGGTCAATCTGTGTAGTTTATGTGGTCTAGTGTGCGACGCGGTTGAAGCTGTCGAACTCTCTCCTTCCAGGATATCTGAGATGGACACTTTAAACCTGTCTAGACCATTTTGTCTCTCTTGATAAGCCGTGGAATTTGTCAGGTTAATGTACGAGGGCGCACGTTGTCACAGTTTCAAGTACGTGTCACAGGTACATTCTACATTCACACACTTCTTGCACAAAGAACCATAAAGCTTGACAGAAAGTGTTTTGAAATCATTTGTTTACCGTGGTAGTTTAAGGAAACTAATCTGCTGAAACAACTTATTTCATTTTCAAAGGACTTTTCACAAGTAAGTTATTGTTTGCCGTGGCATCATTTTTTCTACGTAGCCTGTTGACGAGAAATCCTTGCTTTGTTTTGTCTTGCATCGAAACTTTTTGTATCTTAATAGAATTTGTGATGCTGGATTAACTGCTGTTATAGATTATATACACGTCTGGAATGATTTCTGAACGGGTACTTCTCGCCTAGTAAACAACATGCATTCAGTATGTAGAAAGAGATCGTTGTGAAAAATATGATCGTGTTGGTCTAAAGAGCACGATGATTTTTATTCTTTAAGCAATCCTCTAGCAAACTCTTGTAGAAAGTGGCAGTTTCTAAATCGTTACTCACCACTATAAGTTAGCTCTTTAGGATTAATGACGTTCACTGAGAAAATTCCAGCTCAATACAAGTACCCAAGTAGGTGCCCCTAGTTAGTTCATGTTATTAAATGGCTTTCAGTCCATAGTGTGAAATCTAACCAAGCGCAAAACATCCACTGGGCTAAGAAAAGTCCTCCTGTTCGTCCTAATTTCATGCACTCATCAAGACCTATTAAATTCATTCTCCGGACTTGAAAACAATAATGTTTATGGTAAACACTTGTCTAACGTAATTCGGATAGATTTGCAACTGCCAGTTTGAATGTGTTAGCCTGTGATTCCGTCGCATTTTCTTCTCCTGGACACTTCGAACAACAACCCTCAGGGTTGAGCACCCACACTTCACAACATAGGCTGTCACTATTTCGAATAATGAAAATGCGTATTGTTCACAGATATTCCGATATGTGACCTCTTTCTACCTTTAGGGGAGGCTTACTCTTTTTGGCGATCAGATGATAAGGTGTGCTGCTGTGATGCTTCTTGATGACGACCAAGCATGTCTTCCCAAGGCTTTCTCTTACCGATGGATTCACATTTCTTTAGTGAAGAACAATGTTTATCAGTTAATCACACAAACTCTACCTTTGTTCCTTTTAGGTAAAAATAAAAGTAAGAAGGATTTCACTTACAAGCATCCTACAGTAAACTGACGTTCAGCATGCATAAGTAGATGGTTTTTTGTTTCTACCTCAGATTTTCGAAAATCCGCTTAGTAACATATAGACGAACACATACGTTATCGAGTTTACTTAAACATGCAGACGTCCTGCAGTTTTAGCTTTCAAGTTATTTCCCCATACGAGTTTTATGCACCACGAAGCCTTCTAAAGTACAATGAAGCCTCCATCGTTATATTCCTGTACCAAACTCCTGCATATTTGCTCCATCAATTCAGATGATTTACATGAGCTCAGCTGTACGGCTGTCCATACAGGTGCACTGATAATTATGTCCTGGTTGTACGTGAATCTGTTGAATCCAGTTTACAAATCCAGGCAAAATCGACTTCACACTCTCCCAGAAACAGCGAAACCATTTTTTTATGTGAGGGCTCGAAATGGTGCACCTAGCATTATAAGCTGGCTTTCTAAACTTGAAAGATCTATCAGTTGTCTTCGAGTAGTCCAGATTTATTTATGTCACTCGTGCCCACTTAAGTGTCTTTTATAATTTATCGAATATTCTTACTCTGCTCGTTGAAACTGAAGATCGTAGAGTACCCAGAACTGTACACTGAATTTTCGAGTAAATACCGAAACAAAGTAAACGAATGACTTGCCAGTATAACGTGCAATGCTCTCCTATATCCGGTCCATGCACGTTCATGACGCGTCATTTTCAAGTTCGATTACTCTGTTGTCAACGTGTAAAAATTTTGTGCTCGGGATTCATTCAAACACAAATATGTCATGCTGGAACAGGACAGCATTGAATTTAGTAGACATAGAAACTGTTACTCATATTGTAACCTTCCGATGACACAGTTGATCGAAATAGCCTCAGCTGTTGCAACAACTAAAACAGAAAAAAATTGAAACACATTTTGATATATTGTCATCAAAATGAGTTCCAATAAGTTAAGTGGGCTTCAGCAGTGAAAGGTTGTTGCTGCTCTTTGCCAAGATCAACCACTGTAGTGGACATTCTGAGCTGTTCTAATTAGTGGGATTTGTTGTGTAATTCCACTGCTTTCAGAATTAATTGATCGCACTGTAGCGAAGACATGAGGGCAGAACTTACAAAGTCTAGTAGAGTGTAGGTATACGAGAACACCACTTCTGTGTAATAAGTCAGACACCTTGTTAGTGTAAATTTCTCAGCTGGTTGTGTCGAGAAAATTAACAAGGATCATCGATGATAAACCCTTACTTTTGGCAATGAAATACGCTGCGAGGTAATGCCGGTCGTCAGTTACTGATGGTAGAAAAACATAGTCACATGTAGACTGATTCAGATTCTTGCTTTGGTTCATACACACCTGTGTGGCCACGGTGTTGACGGGATATAGTTGAACCAAGATTACTGATTGTTCGGAATATTGCGCATACCAATACCATACCATACCCATACCATTTGTGCTCAATCCTACTACAGTATTGCAAAAAGGTGATTACTTGACTCCATGGGCCAATATCGATCCTCATTTGTACCCTGCATCATCCGTGTTCGACGACTTGAAGATTGTTCACTGTTTGGCTGTTCCGCTTGTTTGCCTGCATCTCATTCTGGTTTTCATAAGTATGCCTGTTGATAGAACTGAAAAAGTGCATATGATTTACACCCTTTCATAGCCCAGTTGTTACTGATTGTTCGGAATATTGCGCATACCAATAATTTTCTGCATTTGTGCTCAATCCTACTACAGTAATGCAACAAGGTGAGTAATTGACTCCATGGGCCAATATCGATCCTCATCTGTACCCTGCATCATCCGTGTTCTTAGGCTTGAAAATGTTTCACTGTTTGGCTGTTCCGCTTGTTTGCCTGCATCTCATTCTGGTTTTCATAAGTATGTCTGTTGATAGAACTGAAAAAGTGCATATGATTTACGCCCTTTCATAGCCCAGTTGTTAGCAGCTGGTCCTTGATCTGTCGGTGTGTAGGATCACGGGCAGTTAAATTCCGGAAACTCACGGACTGCATCTAACTAATGAATCTCAAGAAGAACGAAACTGGCCGTCAACTGTCAAATAGTTTTTAACAAACTTATAAGTAGTGAGTTCGGTCTAGGAAATTATGGTTTTTGGTCATATGTCGAAATATTGATAGCTTGTGTGCTTTTATTAGTGGTTGATCAGATGGCTGTTAATCTGTCTACTGAGCTTGGCAATTAGCTTGCAAACATCTCGTCATCAGACGATGAGACATGATAGTGCGCATTTAGATGGTTAGCTCCTCCCTACCTGCTTGCGGTTTTATAGCATTTGAAGATTATGTTATCTCCTAACGTGATGAGCCACACAGAAGGCAGCATTCTCGGAGTTCATTGGTCCGTCTGTGATTAAGGTACAGCTGAGGAATTTACAGAGGAAGTAGAAGGACCTGATCCAAACGGAAAATCAATCTGAGTGGAGGTGGCGCATCGCCAATAAATTAAAGGACCAAAGTGACCGCCGGACGCAAGGATAGCAGACAGAACAGTGGAGGAAATTGGGCAATCTTGAGAAGATCAGAGCACAATGTAATGCAAATTGGGATCGGCCGATCGATTAAGAAAAGTTGGCTACTAATGATAGAATGTATTGAGATCAATCAAATCAAAGGGAGACAACAACAGCGCAACACGGATTAAAAATGGACCAGCAAGTTTGCGAGAGAGCTCTCTCCAGACATATTAAAATATTACAAATAGTCTCCAAATTCTGTATAAAAAAACACAGAAGTATCTACCCAAGTGCGCACTATGATGTCTCCCTGCTTTGTGACGAAACGTTCTCATGGTAACTGCCAAGCTCGGCGAACGGACCTACGGCCTCGTGATCAACAACCATCAGGTCGGCTCGTTTAAGAACTCGCATTATAATGTTTTGCTGGTATGAATACTTTGGTGTTTATCTTAATTATAAAAACTGTGAAATGTGACTGGTAGCATTTGAGGAGATTCCATCCTATGAGTGGGGCTAAACTGTGCTAAAAAAACAGAAGTGCTCTACAAGTGTTTCATTCTTAATGTGACACATCAACAGTGCGCAGCTCATGAAACTCAGAGTCTCAAACCCGCTACCTTCTAGATAGTAGTTCGAACACCCGAACGTTCACCATAGATTGACTTCGCTTACAGGATGAAATACTCCTTGAAAAACTCAGAAATCTGCTCGCACTACCAAACATCTCCAAGGAACTTAGAGGAACAATAAATCTACACGATGAATGGAGCTTTCACTGAGAAGTCGTCACTCGAGAAGCTAGTTACCACGTGACCGCATGAGGTTGAGTATGGAACAATTGGCACTATATCCTGTCCGAATGCGAGTTAATGACACTGTTGATCAGCCGCATAAGACCGAAATGCTGAATGTTGTAACTACTAGCCTGGAGGTCATGGGTTCGAAACTCTCTGGAGCGCGCATTCTGGAATTTTTCGGAATCTTGTGGGACAGACCAATCACCTTTGACCCAAATGGTATTTGTGAGTACGACATGGGTTCACACAACAAAGCGGAAGGAAAAATGTTTATCATTCCCGACATAAATGTCTCAGACACAGCTATTTAAAGCACATCAATGGACGCAGTTGCTACGTAAGCATGTTGCTCGCATGTTATTAGAACTCCAACTATGCCGCTGAACGATTACATGGAGGCCTGCACTGTTTCAAAATATTTGTTTGGACTGAACGGTGAACAGCCTTCGGCAGAGGACAGGTAGCTGTCGTTATTGCTCTTGTGTAAAAAGCTGGCTATTTTACTTGCCATCTCGTAGCCAGGCGCAAAACTATCCACGTCTGTGATGGAAGAGTTTCTAAAAAAATTTTCTGTTCCAGTAAAATAACGTGGTAGTCCGAAAAGTTCCAGAGCTTCTCTGACACAATCGATGGTCCCAGCTTGTCTATCACAGTATCATTGAGAAGTGGGTGTTTTCTCACATTTCAATCGTTACCGCAGTTTTCTTTGCAGTATGTAGTCAAAAAGGGGGAAAACAGAGGTGCATTTTTGCTCACCAAGGCCTAAATCTGACACCTTGCTGTGGTGCTCGGGCTTCATTACCGTACTGATCCTGTGGGCTACACTGGCTATAACTCGGTTCCCCAAGTTTCAGCCATGTCAGGAGGGCCGACATTGTGCAGCCCGACGAGAAGCTGCGAGTCCCCGTATTACGAGTAAGCTTATTACGAAGTGGTTTGGATGTAGGGTCTTACTGTCCTCTGCAATAGGAGTGTGAATGCCGTAAGGCGTTTACCCCATGTGACCAGCATCTCCATATTTATCGAGGCGTCGATGTTGCCTTCCGCGAAGAAGAACGGATTAGAAAAAGTCAGCCCTAAAAACCGCACACCCCGGGTCGCCCAACGGCTGGCCTTGACCACCAATTTATTATTCAGCATGGTCAAAATACTTTTAAAACCAAAGATTCTGGTTCTGCTCAAAAGGCACCTGGTGTGCGCAGCCGCATTACGGATGAGACAGTATTGTCATGATCCCTACGTCCCCGGGCAAAGCCAGTTCACTGCAACCAATTAGACCAGACTCTTGCCGCGTTAGCTCCGGGAATGGTTTCCAAAGAAAACCCACTGCTCGCTGCCTCGCAGGTCAGACTATTGAGTCAGAGGCTGGTGGTAGGGCTCCCGAACAAAACCCGGCATCCCCTTACTGCCTTGTTGGAAAAACATTTGAGTCGAAGGCACAAGGAGAGTATCACAACCAAACCCCCTTCTTCGGCTTTGGAAACCCTGAAGTGTCATTTGCCCTTGTAGCTCTTTGGTCACTAGCCCTTCCCCACATCCCTTTCCCACCCATCGAATGATGCAGTCCGACCGAACCATCTGCCGATACCCTGGTCATTAGTCAGTGTCTAAACCATCGCCCAAAACACGTATGCAAGTTCCTACTTCGGTCATGCACCTCAAGCCACTTTGGATGAGCTCACATGTTCCGCGTTCCACGTTCCACTCTTCGGGTATTCGGTGATCCTGATGCAATTGCTCGTGGTATCCACGGTGTGGGAGTTTCACTCAGCCCCAAGACTGAAAGCGCCTTAATGGACTGCATCCCAGTAAACAGTTATCTTTCCGCTATGCGGTTGTCTGGCTTAACTAAGATCATCACACGTCGATGCGGTAAACGTTTATCTTTGGCGCATCAGCATACGCGCCGACAGACTGCATTTCTGAGACTGACAAGGACGAGTTTTGGCAAGATCTGTCACGACTCTTTTGGCCAGGAAGAAGAACGGATATCGTAATTCTGTCGGGTGATATGAATGCTCAAGTTGAATGACTAAGTGCGGGAGAAACACAGTCAGGTGGTAGATTTGGAGTCGGTGCTCAGCTTATGGATAATGGGATGTGACTGTTTCAGTTGTGTGCCGATAATTGTCTATTCCTGGCGAGTATGAACTTCTAGCACGAAGTCTCATGTCAAGTTACTTGTCGCCTACCAGCCGCAAGACAGCAGTGGACTCGTTTGGATCATCTGTCTATCATTTACCGACTAAGAGCAGCAATTGAACATTGCCGTTCCTTCTGGGGTACGCACCTTGACCCCAAACGTGCCACCTTGCGGGCTCGGTTATCACTTCGCTTTATTTCAGCTTTATGCGTTCAGAAGCAGAGCAACTACTTTCATCGAATTTGACAAGTTTCATTAGCTCAAAAGTATTGGGCTGACCTGGGTAAGAAGTTACTGTAAATTCACAGTCATGCGGATGAAGAAGTCTGCTTGGAGGTTGAATGGAGGCGAGTTGAAGAAGCTTTGTTCTCAGCTTTTGGAAGTGTTTGTCTTATCAATCTGATTTGACCAAATGAACACTGGATATCGTCAAGATCAGCATATACAGAAAGGCCATTTCAGCAACTATGGACAATGATGGTGCTCAAAGATCCCTCGAGCACCAGGTAATTAGAATATTGAAGAAGGAAGGAGTACCCTGGTGGGTTGTGGAAGTCCAGCAGATGGAGAAGGCTTTCTTCAAGAAGCAGTGCCCATTTTTAACGAATGTGGTCATCTGGGCAGAAGAAATCACATGTCACTGAAGCAACATGTGAAGAAGGTGGAATGGTAACTCACTTTCAAAGTCGTCATCATGTGCACAGTCTGAACAATTTAAAGAGTAGTTCAGTTGGCCTCCTTCAACACAACCTCTGGGAGAACCCAGCAAGCCTCAATCGAACGTCGATATCTTCCCCCCAATGACGAACTTCTTCATAAAATGTCACTTCTTCAACGCAAAAAGGCACCTGTTCCGGATGGTCTGCAAGGCGCACACTTCATAATAGGTGGTGAGGTCCTGGTGACTAGCTTGATGACCACACTGCAGAAGATTTGAAGCGAAAGCAGAATGCCACTGGGATGGAGCGCCTCGACCGTCAACCCAGTCTTCACAACCCAGTCTTCAGTCATCTTGACAGCCTAATAGCCGTGGCGTTCAAGGTTCTCTCTGGCATTAATCTTCGCAGGTTGATCGATTATCGGGAGAGGCAGATTCGTGAGAATCAAGCTGAGATTTGCTGTGGTCAATGACGCATCGACCACATATTTACCTCGAGAAAACTTCTCGAACAGCGCCACTCTTTCAATCGCTCCACGTTGGTCGTTTTTCTTGATATGAAAGCGACTTTTGACTCTGTCAATCGCCAGAAACTTTGGCGTTGTCTCGTGACCAGGGGTGCCCCTTCCAAATTTATACTCCCTGTGAGGTCACTGTGGGAACCCCGCGGACGGGTACGAGTATGCAGAAAGGTTTCACTTGATTTCACCACTTCCAGTGGTGTAACATCAGGCTGCCCTTCACTGCCTTTCCTCTTCCACTTTGTTATTGGTGTGATGCCTGAAATCTCAGCCTGCCTATGCAACCTCCGTGTTCGAAATGCTTCCGTAACTTTCGCTCACAGAAAATGACTATTTGACGATATTGCTCTCTTTCGTTCAGATGCTCCATAAACTTAAATCATTTTGATAAACTTAATAACTCTGCCGCACCATTTGGTATTTACTTCACGCCTGTAAACTGTAAAGTGCTGCTACAAGACTGGGTGGGGTCAAACCTAAACGTCATGTTTGCAAACGAGCCAAACTATGTGGCTGATAAATTTGCTTACCTGGACAGTTGCATAGCATTCGGTGGACTGGCTGAAAACGAGATTACTTCTCGAATCGGGAATGCCACGGCAGCTTTTGCCATCATCCGGCAACTATCGCGCCGACATGACGTCAATTGGTCTAGCAAGGGCAGGGTTTACACTACGGTAGTGCCATCCATATTGTCTTGTGGATCAGAAGCGTGGTCTGTACACACAGATAATATACGGAGAACGTCAGTGTTTTACCACCGGTGTTTCCGGAGCATTGTTCGGGTCTTATGGGAAGAATAAACCCTACCGCGATAGATGAATTACTCACGCTTCATAGGTTACGCTGTTTAGGACATGTACTTCACATGCAAGAGGACCATCTGCCTCGCAGAGCTATGTTTGCCCAGCCCTGTGCTGAGTGGAAGCGACAACGAGGTGGGCAGTGGAGGACCTGGCACTTTTAATCCCCAATGACCACAATTTAGAAACGTAAACCTGACAATTTTACTTCGGTAGCAGTATAAGAACGTAAGTAAAACCAGTGTCATCTATGCTACGATTGCTGCTGGTCCTTAATCCTTTGAGGACGATGATACTGGTATTGAATATGCTAATGATGAGGTTCAAAAAGACCTTACCTTTATGCTGTGCTATCGCTACTGGGGAAGAATTGGGTTTAAAATTAACTGAAGCCCACCATTTTCTACCAGTGTAATGAAGCACATAAGGGAGTTGTGGTGCTCGATGATTAGTGAAAGACATGTTGATATACCCTTTGCCAACCATTTTCAAATTTGATTTCTGGTGGGTGAGCTGCGATCCTCATGGGGTTAGACTTTTTTTGGAAGAAGCATACCATGAAATTTGCATTGCGGCACGCCATTTTGTTTTGCGATACTGTATGTGATCTTGTTGCAAATCTAATTTTGCTTTGAAATTACTTTGAGACAAAGATGTATATGGGAGGTGTTTTAAAGTGTGCTGAGATGATATGGCTTCATCGAGTCTCTGGAAGCAATAAAATCCCACTCTAGTTTGCATTCTATTCGCGGTTTAAATTTATTAAGTATAACAAAGCCGAATACGTTTGTCGGTTTAGTAAGCTCGCTTGAGCATCGAAGCGAGTCTGTTCCCTTCATGCATGTGATGATCATAAAGGAACTCGAAGGAGAACCTGGTATCATTAATGGCAAACAATCAGAGGAACTCACATTCACACTCACACCAGATTTCCTACGTTCTGCAATTGATTGGTCGTCAACCGTCCTGAAAGACATTCAGTGGCATGAGATCACGTGCGTATTTAGTTAGTGAAAAATTCAGTCAAATAGCTCACTTGCGTTTGTCGGTTTTCATATTATGTCTGGTAAGTTTTGTTCCAGTCATATAATGATCAAACTCGGAAAGGAAAAGCTTGCTACAGCAAGTTCGAAAGCTTTTCAAAAGAGGAAAAAGTTGACTGGTCCTTTAATTTGGATGTTGCTGAATAAGACGATTCTTCGTGGTAAAGGCAGTTACATAGTCACCACCTTGAAAGTGCACATGAAGGCAGTTACATTTAGTGGCGTGTTTTGCAAGGTGGTCGCTTGAGGTTGGTCACTGTGAAAGAGTCCCACAGGTCATTTGCAAATTTTTATATCATAAGAAGGTTTCTTCTGTAAGTAATCTCGTTGGGGCATGAGAACTTACAATCATCTTTGAGTACAGCTTTACAGCCGGCTATTCGCTGACCAAGTGATTTACATTGAGATACATTGGCCCAAAACCTCAATGTCATCAGAAATTTCATTTTTGTTCACTAATTTGTTGCTTCCATGCTGGCTGAAATTTAAACTCGGACGTACCCCTTAGTGAGAACTTCCATTTTCTGTAATGAACCGTGTGCATATTTTATTGTTTTCTGTCTATTTGCAGTTGAGAGTTACAGTGAGTAAACTATATTCACCATGGTGTGTTTTGGATGTTTTTTCAGTCATCCATAAAATTTAGCGGGAGTCACTACTTACAGTAGTGGTATACTCGAGGGCACAATTTGATGGTGGCCTGATTTAGGATCAGTTACCCAACACGATCCTGCTCCATAGTTTCAAATTGTTGAAATACGGGCAAATAACTCCAAATTATATTTAATCTCAAATACCGGCTGACTACTCGTCAAGCCCGGGTCCACCCGCAGTCATGATACAATGAAAAAGCGTCCCGACAGGAGTGTAAAGTATCCAGCTAAAGGCCTAAAGATGACCTGATATGTGGTTAGGATGGTCTGGAACACTGGATGCAAGATATCGGAGTGGACACATCATAAGCATTATTATTGTAATATCAAAGCATCACAGGAATATTGAGGTGACTGCTTCCTTAGGCCATCTTGGGAAGTATGTGGGGGATACTCAGGAAATGTTGACATATCTCAGCTGGGAAATATGTGTAGTTAGCACTTCTGCAACGTCCAAAACATCCTACGCTGATATCATCAATACAAACACAGCACTTGTACGTGAATCCCTGCTGACAAGTTTTCAGTGGTTGAATACAGCTAATCCAGTTTCTAAGCTAGCCTCCCAAAATGAGGAATCTCGTGTCAATTTCGGTGTCTCTAGGATGTCATGAAATATGCGACTTATCATCCCGATTTGTGGCTCATTTTCGGGCAACTGAGTCCTCTCCGGAGAAAGTGCTCTGGGTACTGTAAGCTGAAATATTTTATGGGGAGTATGAGGTTTGTGTTCTAGATTTCTTGCACGTATGCTGACAAAGTACACGCATCAAGTTGCAGTTTCATCAGCAGTATGAAACTAAAATTGCAAAGGAAGTGTTAAATTAGCACAACAATGTGTTACTCAACTATCTACTCATACGAGTTGAAACTGCGTACTTGATGGATATTAACTGCTATCTTCTATCTGAATGTAATTCAAATGTTAGGCATCCAGTCGTGACTCTCTGGGCGTGTTTCTAGGAATCTGGAACACTGTGGGTTCTACGCTATTTCGATGTCCCGCTAGTGGGCGGTAGTAAACATAAAAGCGCCTTAAAATGGCTAAATTACGAAATAATCTTAAGTTGAAATTTCAAAATGCCTGGAAAACACCATTTTAAGGAATTCCCTACAGAATTGTTCCCTGTTATTCCAAGTGAAAAGCCGCCCGAAAGAGAGTAATTCTCAAGGGAGTATGCATCCACGAAAAGAGGAAAATGACCGGAATCTACATTTTTTCATTGAAAAAGATAACCTTCTAGGATAAGTGCTTTAAACAAGAAGCAGCCACGGTCGTTCAGTTTAAACAGAATCCTTCGTACAAGTGCTACTTCAAACACAAACAAATAATTAGCCACCAGTGCAAAATGACAACAACAAATACATATTGAAAAAAGTGGGAATGTTTTTGCCAGTGATGGGAACAAATAGCTACAGTGACGGACGGAAGTAAAAGGGCTCCACAGTGCATATAGTTGTGACAGCAACAGTCAGTTTCATCGATTTGGCATTGTGGGATTTTTGTACATGTATAGAGGCTTGTCAAATAATGGTCAAATTTATTTCGTTTTATGTAAGATCGTCACTTAAACACGTCTCACTGTCGAAACTCAAACATAACCATATTGGACACACCTGCATGACTCACTGGCTTTGAAACCGCATTTAAAGCTCCACATTTGAGACTGCTTTGAAAAGAAATTTACTTGACGTTTTGGGCGAACACCAAGATCACACCGAAATTAGACGCTGATGGGAAGGTGCATTGTCTTGTTGTATTGAACATAAACGTTGAATCCTGAACAGGTTTTATTGTATGTCCTCACACCTTTTGTAGCCCCGGCAACGGGGCGAGTTGTCTAGAAATCAAAGAAATGGCTATTCTACTGCAGTGAAAACAAAGAAAGCGTGATGCAACTTTCTAGACTGTGCGGGTGATATTAGCGATTATTATAAATTTTGTACCGCTTGCAATTTGCTAGAATCATTTTGGATAATTTGTGCGCCTGCCAGAAAGTTGTGACTCTTCTGATTTGATTTGGTTTGATTTTGAGCCTCAGTCATAGGCAATTTGCGCTACCTCGGAATAGTTGTAGCAGAACCACAGGTTAAATTACCATGAAATATGCATAATGTGGATCACTTATTGCAGAGTAAGCACACGTTCTAATTACGCTTCGACCTTCAATAGCGAGGCAGAATAAGTAACGAAATTAATAGGAATGGGTGTTGAGCTGCTCAGACTTAAGATGAGCAGGACCGACAACCCATACTTATCCGTTTTAGGATCAGAGACCTGGTTTTGATAGATCCATTTAATAGGGCCTCACCTAAAAAGAAATCCGGAATATTCAGACCGTGGAATCACACCGAAAGATTAGCGATTACCAAGGCTGATATATAACCTTTAAGAGGTTCATCTACCAATATTCCAGTAGAAACTAAACTTCAGGGACCATGTCCTATTTATGCCTGGAAATCGAATAAAAGGCATTCCATTTCAACGTAACAATGGAACAATGCATTCAACACACCTGGCGAAGTAGTTGCTTTGATTTAAGACTATGCAAGCATTTGGGTTTTACAGCTAAAAAACTCTCAATTCAAGCATCCTTGGATTTATCGGGCCGTGTTGCTGCGGAGGTTATGTTATTTTGTTTGTATTCAGTATTCCTGACTAACGCAATGTACTCATAAGTAAGGCCTTGATGGATTTCAGAGGCCATCTATCATGTATATGAGAGAAATGGTTATTAGCTGACAGCCTACATCTTGCCCGAATTAGGCGTACCATTCCTATTAGGCTGATACCTAATTAATGTCAGTGCTTCTCGAATCTCGCCTCTTTTTCAAAGTTGGTCACACCAGTGAACCTTAATTCTATTTTTCAAGTGCCATAGTCTGGAACATTGAGTCATAGATTAGAGTATAGGATTATCACAATATACCAGCTTCATCGTTTTCAAGAGATCAAACTTTGAACCAATTTATTAGAGAAGTACTTGTGTACAGGTGCGCCTTGAATATCGATTAGAGCAAACGTAGGCTAGCTATCACGCAAAATATGTGGCAACTTGTAAACGCTCTTAAGATAATGTGTAAACGCGAGCGCGGGGAAAATGCGCTTCTTAGGTTGACCCGTTCGATGTCACTTCCAAAGAAAATTGGGATGTGAATATCACAGAGACAATCAAAGAAACACAGGTCGCTTTCGACATTGCGTCTCCCGATGAATTGTGTTGAAATACACAATCGCTTGCGCTGGGACGCAGGCACATTCAACTGAACGACTTCTGCCCAGTGTAAACCTAAAAGAATAAGACCACAAAGCTCACCGGATGAGAATTTCAATGTCGTCCTCATGCCGACGTGGCAGGTGCAAATACAAGTGGGTGCTAGAAAACGGTCGATGTCTACAGTTAAACCTTACATGCACATATGCATGGTACACATGTTTGACCCAACGAATTAACTGAAATTACATCTCATTGTGTGACATGGTTGAGCTTTTCGATGTGATAGTCGTGGTTCAAACAAACGCTAGGTTCTATGGTTCAGGCATACAAATTACTTTACAAAAAAGTTAACTTGGATTCCAGCGCAAAGCAGTACATTATTTTAGGAAGGAGTATAAAGGCACATCTGAAACTACAAAGTATCCTTCCCGCAAAGCTAATGTGATCTATATATATATATATATGTATTCTAGGATGCATTTTGGAGAATTACCGTATACAGCCTATGATTAGAATAATCGAATTTCATTACGACCTTGAGCAGAAAACCTCAAAATGTGCGGAACTTGTGTGGAATGACGTGAACATCCAAGTATTTGTGGGAATTTCAGATTGCAGTTTGTCTTGTTAAAAGTCCAGTTAGAATAATTTGCAAACATCTCTCCCATTTAAGCAAAAATTCGAGGTGAGACAGTTGACTGTGTGTGGAAAGCAAAAATACATGAGAATCATCCAACTTAAGAGCACGTGTTATGCAGGAATTTTAATCCGATATTCTCCAGATGGTTTGGTATGGTTAACAAAATGAAAGAATATCTGTTTACTAGTACATAATACGCATATTTAATTTAAGACGAAATATTTTTTTCGACTTTTGCCGATCTGACTAAGTTAAATGCTCTACAGTTCCAACTAACTTTTCACAATTCTCAGTTGATGCAGCAAGAAGACTAAAGAGCTCATGTTATAGTTACGTTTGGCTTCGAGCTTTTGCGCACGTCATTTCCAAGCCACTGTATCCTTTGCTTCGTCCACATCTGAATCGCTCATATAACAAGGGTTATTGTGCACAAATTGTATGCTGACCAGTGAATGAAACTAAAAAATCATTCGTGATTCCCATAAATTGCCAGAAAATTGTTTTTAAACTGTTTTTTTTATATTTTAGTGGACTCAGGGATTTATTTTCCTCTCCAGAAGGGCCTTACGTGTACACTTTGGCAATAAAATAGACAAGCAACATCAACCCTTATTTGAACAATGGCCTCGTTTATTCTGGCTCCATTTGCATCTAAGACGGCGTACACTGAACCCATTAGGTGACCCTGATGCGGCAAGCTCTCACCATACACTCACAAGCTTCTTCAACGGGTATCCACACATATGGCAGTATTAAGTTAACGGCCAACCTGGTTATGCTCGATGCAATATTGTATTTCTTTCCTTGGGTCTGAGACGACTGCTCCACTTGGTTAACTGAATTTTGAAAATCATAATCCCTCCAGGCAACAGTTGGTGCCTCACAACTCAACTCTTTTAGAATCAACATGTAGACACCAAAACGTGCCGGCACTTGCGTTATATTATTTGAGTAATCAAGCGCATAGGTTCCGTTTGGTATCAACTCACTTCACGGTACACTTCACAGACCCACTAGAAATAGAGAAGCAGACCTCTACAGAGGTGGGTCCATTGATTGTCATGTTGAATGTTTTCTATGTAGCCTCCGGTGGGGCGTCAAATACTCGGATATGTCTTTAGTCGTGGAGTTACTATACACAGGAAGATTCCTCCAGATATGTGAGCAGCCCTTTGTCTGAAGTAGTTAGGGCTTTATGTCCAAACAGAAATGCAAAATATATTGATTTTCAGTATGTTGACAGATTTAAAACGGTCGCGCTTCCCTTTTATATGAAGCCTCTTGTTTAAAACCGTTTCGTTCACTTTGCGATTAGTAAGGGTTGACTGATCCAGGCAAACCACGAGGACTGGTCACAAGTTAGGATCCCGTCGGACAGACGAGGGATTCATTTGATCTGCAGTTCATACCAGTTTCACACAGAAGTCTTTTCCAAACTAAATAAGGTACAAGTTGTGTTTAAGCAAGAGAGAAATGCTGTTGAACTTTGGTCACTCTACTAGTGTAACGGTGGATACTACTGATTAGGCATGCGAGCAGTATGTGTTTTCTCGTAAGTCCGCAGCGAAGGGCTTTCCTCCTTACATTTGGTGCCGTGACCAGGATAGGGATGAAGATCCCGTGGCCACAACCTTTTGAGCAGGGGGATGTGCGAACATTCCTGGAGGAATTTGAGGATGTCGCGAAGGCGGCTGGACTGGGAACCGACAGGGGTAAGTTGGCGGCACTGAAGACCCTCCTCAGGGTATGGGCGAAGGCTGCCTTGGATGCGGCCAGAAGAGGCCCTCGGAAGATGGACTGGGCCGCCGCGAAGGTAGCTCTTGCAGCGGAGTTCGACACACCGACCGACCGCCAGGAGGCTATGAGGCGGTTCAAGACGGCCAGGATGGAACCTGGATGTGGCCCAAAAGTGTTCCTCGCCAGCCTGCAGCAGTCGTTGGATCGGGCCTTGTCGGGACTGGACGGAGTGTCGCGCCAGCAGTTGCAGTCCGACCACTTCGCCGAAGGTGGTCAGCCTACGGTTCCTGTCCAGTTGCGGTTGGAAAAGGCAACTGGTCAGTTGAGTGTGAAGCACCAGGTGCATCGGGCACGGGAACTGACCGAGGCGCCGCTGGCCACGTTGCAGTCGCAGAACAACGGGGATGAGCCAACAGTGGAGGACCTGAAGAACAAAGTGGACCAACTCACCGAACAGCTTGCAGCCATCTAGACGGAATCGCGGAGGCACTCTCGAACGAGCCGATGCTACAAGTGTGGCATGCCTGACCATTGGAAGAATCAATGCCCTCGTACCCGACCACTTGTACATAATAAAACTTTGGATTACTCCTCTTTTCCCGGGTGGGTTGCGATTAGTGCAGTCACACAGGCTACTATACAGGCCGTTGTCGAGATAGACGGGAAGAAGGAGCTGTGTCTGATTGATACGGGAGCAGGGGTATCGCTGAGACGGAGAGGGAACGAAGCTGTATGCAAACCGTGCGCGCTAGCCGTAAGAGCAGTGGGTGGATACCAACTGAAAATTGACGGATTGTCAATGCACTCAATGCGCCTAGGCGACAGGTCCGTGCAGCACGAGTTCCTTATCAGCCCAGACATTGAGCAGACAATTTTGGGAGCAGATTTTCTCAGGGGCACAGAATCCGTGGTTGATCTCAAGCGGGGAAAACTGGTGACCAAGTATGGCGCAGTCAAGCTTGAAGGTTACCCAAGCATTGCCGTGAACGAGCTGCATGTCCGAAAGCTTCCGTCCTGTAACATGCCGTCAGTACAATCCGTGGTCGAGGAATACTCCGAATTGTTCACAGGCGAAGAGGATCCGTTTGGCTTCTGCTCGTGGATTGAACACGAAATTCCGCTCTCGTCTGAATGCTTTCGACCTTACGGACCCCGTCCGCTGCCGCTCCATCTACGGGAGGAGGTCCATAAGCAAGTGCAGGAGATGTTGAAAAATGGCATAATTGAGGAGGCCAACAGTGCATACAACTCCCCGGTTGTGCCTGTAAAGAAGGCAAATGGAAAGTATCGGTTCTGCGTGGATTTTCGGCGTTTGAACGAACTGACCGTAAATCGGGTTGTAGCTGTCCCTTCGGTTGCAGAGATTTTCGATTCTCTCCAGCATTCCCGATATTTCACGGTGTTCGACTTGCGTTCCGGATATTGGCAACTATCTATCAAGGCGGAGGACCGGGAGAAAACGGCGTTCACCGTTGGGGACACCCAATATCAATTTAGACGGATGCCGTTTGGTTTGTCGGGAGCACCATTCACATTCCGGCGCTTGATGCTTCGTTTAACGAAGGGTCTACAGAATGTTGCCGTGTACGGGGATGATATCGTTGTGTACAGCAATTCGGAACCAGAGCACGCAGTTCATTTGAAGGCCGTATTGAAGCGTATCCGGGAGGCGGGCCTGCGGATAAATGAAGCCAAGACACAGCTCGCTCGGAGTTCAGTGACACTGCTGGGGCATAAAGTGGGTCACGGAGAGGTTAGCCCACTGCCAGAAAAACTGGCAAAGATCGAGGACTGTGCTGTTCCCAATTCCAAGCGATCCCTACGGCAGTTTCTTGGGCGAGCAGCATACTACAGCCGGTTTGTCCAAGATTTCAACACGATTGCTGCTCCACTGTACGACTTGCTTGGGCAAAATCGGAAGTTCGAATGGACCAGGGAAGCACACGAGGCTTTCGAACGTGTCAAAGCGCGCATGCTGGATCAGCAACTGACCCTCAAACTGCCCAGGGTCGGAGAGATGTTTACTGTTGCAACGGACGCTAGCGACCGCGGTATCGGCGCTGTCCTGAAGCAGAGGCATGGAGTTATCGAATATGCCAGTCGCGTCCTGACTAACGCTGAGCAGAAGTACTCGACTATTGAGAAAGAATGTTTAGCGATCGTCTGGGCCCTGGATAAGTGGAGGCCATACCTGCTTGGACAAAGATTTCATGTCGAGACTGATCACAAACCCCTGGAGTGGATCAGGACCACCAGAGATCCTCGCGGAAAGCTCGCGCGCTGGGCACTCCGGTTGCAAGAGTACGACTTTACGATCCGGCACGTGCCAGGGAAGGAGAATCACCTGGCTGATTGGCTGTCAAGACCAGAGGCTGAAGATGAGGCCCCCAGGATCATGATCGGTGCCAATAGCCTCGTCGTCGAACTGGATCCCGGGAGGTTGGTGCAACTCCAACGGCAGGATCCTGTGCTACGGAAGGTTGCAGCCTCCTTGTTGGATGGACGGAATATTGAGAACGGAGACGGAGACAAGGAATTGCAAATGTTCCAGAGTCACTTTGATAGATTGAGTCTGAGTGAGGCTGGCATAATTTCTTGGAACGACACTGATTCTGATGTTGTGCTGCCCGTAATACCTCGCGTCTTGAGAAGGAAGCTGATCGTCGAATGCCATGAAATGGCACACACAGGGTGCACCAAGACATACGACTTACTTCGGCAGAGGGCCTACTGGCCCGGAATGAGAAGTGAGGTGATGGATTATGTGGTGTCCTGTAAGCGGTGCCAACTGATGAAAGGGGATACGACAGGGGTAACCAATCCCATGGAACCCATTCCTGTATCAGAAATCGGCGAGTTATGGTCTGTGGACGTCATGGGCCCCTTTCCGGTGACAACCAGTGGAAATCAGTATATCGTGGTGATGACAGAACACCTGTCGCGGTGGGTCGAGGCGGCAGCCGTGCCAAACCAACAGGCTACGACAATCAGCGGAGTGGTAATGCGCCACATCGTGGCCAACCGCTGGGTGCCAAAAGTGATTCTAACGGATCAAGGGTCTTGCTTCGAGAGCGAAGAGTTCAGGATCTGCTTCCAGAAGCTGGGCATCAGGCGGCTGAGGACGGCACCATACCACCCGCAAACAAATGGTCTAACCGAACGCAATAACCGAACGATCAAAGAGTGGCTGGCGGCCAAAGGAGGTGATTGGGAAGTGAACCTTCCGATGGTGTTGCTAGCTCAACGTACTTCCATACAGCCAAACACAGACAAGTCCCCGTTCATGCTGATGTACGGTCGGCATCCGCGCCTTCCGGTTGACCAGGAAAGTGGGTTGTTGCCGGCAAAACGCTTGTCTCCAGAGAAGCTAGGAGAGGAAAGTAGGAAAGTTCGAGAAAACTTGCCCGCCGTTCAGGAAAGGACTAGACAAAAAACGGCAAGTAGAAAGGCACGACCATTCACATAGCGCGAAGGTCAAGTGGAAGGATCATCAGAATCCTGAAAGAAGTGGACTGGCGTCGCGGAAGCTGGGCAGTCGATGGCAAGGTCCGTTGGTCGTTAACGACCGCCAGGGGGACGTCTATACAATTCAAGACGGTCGGGGATCGAAAGGGGTAATTGGGACTCAGCTTCGGAAGTGGCATGATATACCCGAAGAGCTGCCGAACAGACCAGCTAACGCAGCCGACCTAACGGAGGTAAATGGAAGTCGGTAGCATGCATGTGACCTTTAAAGGGAGAAGGTGTGTAACGGTGGATACTGCTGATGAGGCATGTGAGTAGTATGTGTTTTCTCGCAACTCCGCAGCGAAGGGCTTTCCTCCTTACACTAGTACTGCTCACAGTGACAAGTTCGAAACGATGGTCTTCGGTTAAGCAAAACTAGTTGGCTGTACCTCCAGTTGAAAACAAACATCGGAGAGCTGAAACTCATGAGAGGTTCACCTAAATGTTTGGTTCGCCGCGATTCGCTATGCAAATGCTTACCGGCCTGTCAGTACTGTGCAGGATATATTTCATTTGTTTTGTGAAAAGATGGGTATTATGGAAATTTGTTCCCACGCCACTTTTGATTGAGAGCTCATTCACCTCTCCTGGCATGATCACTGTTTCTCATCCACTTCAAACTTTGGTGGCCGCGGACTTGTCTATTGCTCTTATTTGAGGTGATTTGCGCAGCCTATATTTGGGCAGTGGTATTAGTTGAACCACAGACTTGTGAAATACACGGTCAGCATACTATCACTCGTCCATTAGCGCGCATTCAGTGCATCGGAATTTTCTTATATGGCCAGGCGAACACGTTTAATCTTGGGTGACTGATGTGTTTGACCAGTCATATTGAAGGCTAAGCCCGGAACTTCCCATGTTTTCACCTGAAAATGGGTAGCACGCTTTCTACTTATTACCTGGGTTTGAAGTGTAAACATGACCCAAGCCAGACTCCCCAAAAATCGTTTATTTGCAGATGAGAGAGCTACCAAGTAGTGGTGAGGCTGATCGAATTTCGCTGACAGCTCCATACCGGGTTTAACCTGTTCAAAGCTCATCAGGGAGGCGGTGTCTGTATATATCCGTAGTCCTTTCATTTTATTTGAATGCTGTTTTGTGTAGGTGTTGCTATTATACCCCAGCTTTCGTAGGCAACAGATTCAAAAGGGTCTTCCATGAGATATTAAATGATACTGTGCCTGCTGTGCATCATGCACATTCAGTTGAAGAACGTCATATACTGGGATTTCACTCAGAATTTACTGTATTTATTTATTATTGTATTGTGTTGTATTTATTGTATTTATTGAATTCAGCGCACAAATAATTTACATCTGGAGAAAATAATTAATATTTATCCTATTTCGCTTTTTCCGAGGGCATCTGCCAGGGGTTCAAACTATACTCGAATCACGGGCTAATAATTGACGTACACCCGCTTTTGAAAGTCGCATTAATTTATCCCTAACAAAATCCGTTTGTAGAAACCCCTTGTGAGTTTTACGCATTTTGAAAGGGATGTATAAAAGTCTCGAAGAAATCCTCATATGTACAGGCGAAGAAGCTTTGTTTACGCTAACACAGGTCGACAAACTATACAGTCTTGCCTGAACTATTGTTTGCGCCCTTTGGCGAGCATTGGTAAATCACATATAATTATTTCAATAGCAGTGGATACAGCAACAGCAGACAGTACAACCTCTGTTGTGATCGACAATGGAGTAATTAACCTGCATTATGCTTATTACTTCTAACCGCTGAAGTAGCGAGAGCGTACACGTGGAAGACTAAAGTCCTTAGGATATTTAGGATATCCTCGATTGTTAGGAAAGTAATGAATAAAAGTATACTAGCACTGCACAAATTCCGGACTGTAAAAGAATCTCCGAGATAATTCATGAGTACATATGTCTGCATGATCTCCAGTCCATCGGGAATATAGAGAGACACCTAGTGTATGAAAAATATCCTTACACTCTTTTCAACCAATAATCTGCAAAATTTCCACCACTTCATCAAGCTGATCAAGAGTTACTACGAAGATTTAAAGTGTTCTGGCACAAACACACAGAGAACAAATAAAAACGCCCAAAATAATATTGGATTGAGTTGGTTTCAGAAGGGCTTGGTTAAGAATCTGCAGATTTTTATTTGGACAACGTTTCGCTTTTGGCAGTTAGATCAAAATTCAGTTAGTTCAAATTTCATTACCGAAAGAGTTATTTCGGTCAGTAAATCTCAGTCAGAGCCCAAGAGCTCTGTGAGGATGAATACGATTTCTGGCTATGTGAACGATAACGTCTAAACAGTTTGCTGTTGGACTCTAAGCCAAATACTGTGGAGGTGCAGTCTACCACTTCTAGCAATGGCTTAGTCTCTAAAATGGGAGTTTGTGATGGGACCGAATATACAGATTTTAAAGCAGTGGTCACATCTGGTTACCAGATAAGTTGCCTGAGAAATTTGACTTTGATGTTGCGATTTGACTTGCAGTGATGAGTCCACTGACAAAAAATCACTCATCAGTGTCAACAGAATGGAATCCGATCCAAACCTCAACGCAGGTAAACAGGCTGGAGAAATTTTACTCACTGCATGGCATGGCCTACTGTAGTGCCATAACATTTTGCTTAAGCAAGACAGCAGCCCAAATAATAGGCCGCCTTCGAGCGCAGGATGCTTTGCGAAAAATTTAGCCACGTATATCCGGAGCACCTGGACTAGCCAGTTGCAAAGATCTCAGTACCATCGCAACTTACACAGCTCCGCGTACATTCCAACAAACAGAATGAGACCGAGAATGTCAAATTTGAAAATTTGCACTTTACGTTCAGTTGTTTTTCACTTGAAGCTTCTACAGAGAAGCTCTCAAGCAACCATTGTGTCGATTAACAAACTGCTTATCCTTTGTTAGGTTTTCGCATAATGACTACGCTGAACTCTCTAGTTTCTCCGCAGTCAATGGATGCTAACCAGCTAGGCCTTGACTTGTACGCCTAGGCTGGCAGTTAGTTTGTAAACGGTTCAT
Source organism: Opisthorchis felineus (assembly GCA_004794785.1). Lineage (NCBI taxonomy): Eukaryota > Metazoa > Platyhelminthes > Trematoda > Opisthorchiida > Opisthorchiidae > Opisthorchis > Opisthorchis felineus. The sequence continues at coordinate 237,551 of SJOL01005599.1, forward strand.
CAGCACCCAAGATGCACAATGGATATATTTGAGCTATCACTATTCCGACACAACTTCCAGAGTAGATTTAATCTACTGAACTTGACGGTGTCGCCTGCTTGTCAATTTTTTCGGAAATCGGAGTATTATCTTTTCGTCTGCTTAAAACACCGCGATTTTGTCCTGTGAATTCTCGGTATGTTTTAAAGGCTACCGTAAGTCGCAGTTTATTCAGCATTCCTTTTCTAATTTTGTCAATGTCAGTAAAACAGTGACGCGTATAGAGATTGTAAAATAAGTGATCAAAATATCGAAGATATGCACGTTTAAATACATGTTTAATTAGAAAGTGTCTGCCGCTATCACAATTTATTCCGCATAACACAGCCATTCATCTGTACTCGAACTCCTTAGAAGATCTGACAGAGTGGTTTACCCTGTCATAGAGAAAACAGGCGACCTCCTGTATTAAAATTATTCTTACACTATGTGGCTCTGCGAAAACCAGATGCACTTATAAAATTATTCCAAGTTGCACTCTCTGGAAAGAACACACTGAATAAGAGTTGGCTTTCCCCAAAACAACCCCGGGTTGTTCCTTGCATAATATTTCAGCATCAACATCTCCGCTACGAGAGGTCACTTGGAATGGGAGATTTGCTTTAATTGCTCCCTCCTGTGGTCTATTTGAAAGGGTAGTCGCATTTTCTCCACAAAATATGTCAGAGCTCTGTGCACCTTTACGATCTGCTAACAAGCAAATAAAATGAAGTTAAGTTTAAAACCAGTCTGTAAGTTTTATTGTTGCAACCAAAAGAGGCAAACCAGCAGTTTGACCCCGAACATTCAGTAGTGTGTGGCTTGCCAAATCGCGTAAGTAACTAGAAATTTTGATGATCATTTCTATTTGCCTAAAGTATCTACTCTTAAGTTCCAGTATTCAAAAATGATGCAAAAATTTGTGGATGGGACCACACTAACTTGGTTTACAATTCCCTCAAAAATTTTTAGCACGAAATTTCACTCAAAAACAACATAGTAATATGGATGGGACCACACTAACCTCAACTTGGTTTACATTTCCCTCAAACGTTTTTAGCACGAAATTTCACTCAAAGACATAATAATATCAGTCCGTCAAAATAAACAGACTTTAAAAGCCTAGACTTGGAACACACTTTCTGAAGGACAAACCTTTTAGATGAACATAGTAGCTTGTCTAATTTTTGGACCATTTGGGTGACTGGACGCTTTTGTTATGCATATTGTGGCCAGATTTAAAAACCTATCCTAGAAAAGGGTGATAAACAGGGGTTTATCGCAAGTTTCTGATTACGCCTAGGAAGATATGGAATGCATTTGGTATCGTAACTGCAAATGTGCCTCTGAGCCTTCTGACTTTTTCGGAGATAAAACAACGCAGCCGACTAGGGAACAGGTGTATGCATTTCTGACGTGAGTGACAAACGTGATCAAACTAAAAAAAATTGAATCGACCCTTTCGGTGCCTGGCTGCCATGCCACCCAAAGGGAGCACGAGGGCTGGGTAACTACCAGGATGCCCAAGCCTAGACAGATCCAAACTAAAGACAACGTTCATAAATATTACATAGTAGTACATTACATAAATATCACATAGTACACTGATGTGGGCAAGATGGTACGTCATGCGAGCATACAGACACAGAAGAAGGAATTGTGTCATGCATCATTCTAAACGTTAGCTTCACTACGCACGTATACCACTCAAAGGTGCAAAGTTCAGTGACATGTAAAATCGACGTTTGGTTTCCCGACTGAACACAGACCAAAGAAATGCAGGCGAAACTGGATTTGATAAACAATAAACGTGGACCTTTTTTATCAGTGATCAAACTCCATCCAAGAAAAACCATAAGTTTTTAAGAATATGCAAGATACAGCCTAGTAAATAGACAGTATAATATTTGGTTCAAATAATGAATGGTGTTAACCAGGTATCGCGCTGTGTTGCTGGGCGAAGCTTTTAGTCATCCTACAACCATTTCACTATATATGCGGTGCCAAAATGTATGTTTAACAAAACGCCCAGCCCCGAGTCTCTCTAGCACGTAAGGTTGTTTGCTACTAAAACCAACTAAACTAAATAAAAAGCCCTATTAATAAGACAGCAGAATGAAATTTGATAAGATCCATTAGCTGACTTCGTAATGCAATGAAGTTTTTCTGAGTGGAGGTATATCCTGCAGAGCGATAGCATACAATAAACTGAGACATTTATACCCGTTGCTTCTGAATAAGAGTAGATTTTGACTAAGTTTTTAAGCAACGCTTTCTCTGAATTCGGAACAATATTCTCGTGAAGAACAAACAAGAGTATTTGTCATTTTCAGATCGAGGGTCTAAAACGTTCCTCTCCGCCGCATATGCACCATTTTTGTGGAAACCAAACTTCTAACAAATGCATTTGCACTATCTTCTCTCCACAACTGCAAGCACATCAGTTTCAACTGACGCAGGATTTGAAGCTCAGGCGCACACTGAGTTCATCCAAGCGGTATCCTAGCCCTGTGGTTGAACTTTAAAAAACATTTTCACTTGCTTGCATAATCAGTTCGAATCAAAGTGTGCGTATTATTACGACACAGTTGTTCTCGCCTGAAGGGTCCACCCTCAAAAGAGGATATCCTTCAGAAGGTGTTGCATTTGTATTGGCTTTCTACCAGACAAATAATCATGCGTTTTGCTCCTTCAGCAGTTTGGGCTTATTCACGAAGGCAGCAAAACCGGGAATTTCGTTAGATACATGAGCGTATTTTGTACATCACTCAATATAGTATAGTTTGGATCACCCTCAAAACACAGGGAGCGTTGTGCATTACGGAAAAAAACAGTTTTTAACTCTGTATCCTCCATTAACTTCTGCAGCAATTTCACCGCTTCACTCATCACTCCTAGGGATGACGTTCATCTTGGAACACAACATTATGTTGGTCCCCCTAATACGCCCGCATTTTGCTATAATTCATTTCCAAAAGTAGACCGATTTTGGTCGGTCCATCGTGTACCCTGTCCACATGGTTAAAGCCATTCATCTAACCTTTTGAATCAAAACTTGAAAATGTGATCTGCCTGCTAAATTGATTTTTATTTCAACATAGTTTGCAGCGTTCGAGTTCAGTTTGTCATTGAATTTACGTGCAAGGGTGCGAACAAGAAAAAGGCCAAATGTTTGGAGGAATTAAACTGTCAAAATTCCCCCTTGAAGTTATTGTTCTTTGCCGCAAAAAGCCCGTAGAGATGAATACACCTTCTTGTCAGCATGGCTAATCTACCTCGTTTTAAATGTTTTAAATTTTTAAAATTCCCATTTCGGACCGAAAATAAAGTGACTTTGAACCACCTTTAAAGATAAACAATACTGCGGCATGAAACTCACTTCCTGCGATGGTCTTTGTAACATTTGGAGAGGTATTCCTCCGGATATTGGAATATCCAGTCAGATGAGTCGTTTTGCTCTTAAGGAGATTCATTTTTTGAGCTCACAAAGATTGTTTACATGATGATTTTTTGGTGACAGTAGGACTTTAACCTCGGGACCAAAGGCCCCTAATCTATCGTTACCCAAGACGTCATCGGAAGCAGGTTTGCTAGATTGCTTTGGTCAGTTTAGTACCGATTTTTGAGTGCGAATGGACCCACATTTGTGGAACTCTGATTAGATCAGTTGTTTTTGTCGTGATATTTCAACGGATGTCAACAAATTCTAATTGCGTTTTCACAACCGTCATCAGCTAAATGTAAGTTATAACTCTGTGAAAATTTATTCTGGTTGTTCTACCCTGATTTAAGCATTAACATAATACTGACATCGTCGCCGCTGAAAATAGCCTGCAGTTGCTCAGCTTTTATTACGATAGCCGCCCTACCTTCTCGCTAACAAACAAAGTCGGTCCTCCCTGGACATTGGTCCCCGTTTAGGTGAAGTGAGAAGCAAGTGTGCTTAAAACGTACGCATTTAAATAGCCCTGGAGACATGGTTTGTTTTCAAAACGTGACATTTCTCATAACTGCGGTGCACAAGTTTATCGGAAAAATTCGGTAAATATAGCAAACCAATCCCCCGCTTGTCAAGACTTCCTGGACAAGTCCATAACAGGTACGTTGAACCAGTTGGCAGGAGTTCATTATTGATAAGTAGATATGCGATTTTCGAACACTGAGCTCTATTGCTCACAGATACGTCCACTGGACTCCAAAATACTTTTACAGGTGTTTTGTCATAATGAGAAAACAGTTAAAAGTTGCGCGGTTGGTTACTGATCTCCTGTCCTACACGTGAGGCATGCATGTCGTTAAAACACTCGGATATACTCACGTAACATCTCAGCATGATACCTAGCTGAGTTTATCTAGGACCACATTACTATATCATAAGTTTTTCCGCCAGCAATGCATGCGTTTGAATGTTTATTAATTTTTAACGAAAAAAATATCACCATATTCTTCATAAGGTGTGGGTAAGCTAACTTATTGCGACGTAAACAGCACATTCTCCTCGATTTACTCATTTACGTATGAATAAACAATCTAGCTGTCTTTCAACTCCCTGAGCACAATGCTGTAGTTTTCCACAAGGCTTTGTGCGGCGTGCATCTATTTGGTCCTTAAGGGCAGTTCATAAATTGCTCAACTGAATGGCAGCTCAGACTGACAATACACAAACACCTCGTCGTCTTCAAGATGTGCGCTGCTCCTTTTGTTACTTCATGCGGATCATGCGAGGTTGTTAGCTATAAAGTTCAACGTAATTCACCGCGACGGGCTGTACATAAGTAACACGATTGTTATGCCTCAAATCTACAAATTAGCTACAGCTTAATCAAAACTATCAAGAGGGATCAAAAGCTGATGATTTCTGGAATGTTCAGAAGGTTTTCCATTTACTGTTATCAAAAGTCTTCTCAAGAGGTAGCTTTATATTATCTGCACTAAGGATTTTATTATTTAATTTCAGTAGGACGGTGCTAGCGTATACTTTGAGTCGGTTTCGTCATCGTCCTCCAAATCTCCGGCATATATATCTTCATTTTACTCTAAACACAATGCAGATGAGCATCCAGAAAGTGTGTTTTGGCCTGAATATTCTTCGTCTTGAATTTATGAGTTAAATACAAGAGGTTAAAATTCTCGGAGATTTACGTGAAGAAAAACTCAAATGCATATCCAGTTTATTTATTTACTACGAGGAACCCAGTAGAAGGGCTTGTCAAAATAAATCTGATTTGCAACCAGCATCTACATTCAAATTAACAAATAACCAGTTGTTGCAGTAAAGCACAATGGGACTCGGGAAATGTGGCAGCTGCCGTTCGGTTGAGCATAACTAAAGTACCAACATATACGTGGCAAACAAGTGTTAAAAACATACGGATAAAACACGAATCAAACTCTCCGGTGTCAGTAAAAAAAGTCAGCTTTGTCATCCTCGATTTGCAAGCATCGGTAACTAAGTGAAAACCACAGAAAAAATGATTTTAATGGAGAACGCTTCTCATTGTTCGACTTGTTTTACGTTTGTCCATATCGTAAAAAGCCCCCTTTAAAGGTTATAAGAAAACGACCAGAAAGGACAGGTATGAGCTAAATCAGCTCTACATTTCCGATCAACTAATTCACATCAATTTTTGCCCATCCAAAACACGATATAGGGCAAGGTAGGTTCTTCTGAATCGGAACTGTTTTCTTCACTCCTCCTTCCTCACCAATACGTTTCTCTCTGATTGTCTTCTCATAAAAGCGAATCGTCTCATTTAACCAACTGATAAAACTTAATTTGTAAGACGTGGAACAAAAAATAACCTGCACTTGATACAATATATTGTCAAAGCTTCAGGAAATGAAACGAGGTATAACACGGGAACAAAATTTAACCCATCATATTTGTCTGTCAGTTGCGTGGAATCAGTGAGAGATAACAGCAAACATATAGGCGTTCTCGTTTTCACATATGTATACTTCGGCCAATCATGCAACTTGGTTTAACCATCGGGTATGTCAACTTCAAAGTACTGCTCGAATGAAGGTGACTTGGGTGCATAGTTTTCATTTCACTGGCCTGAGCTTAAATGCTTTTTTTACAACAGCTGTGCGGTCCTTGTCTGGAATGTGGCCAGTCTGGGTCACACATCTCCTGATTGATTAAGCTGTCGTATACGCACTCTAATGGATTACTTTACCGGTTCGCGTTTGTGAATGAAGTCGTGTGTAAGCGCAGAACTTGTAGAACTTTTATCTTCATCGCTTATTTTGAATGATGCTGCTTTTGCTCAGACGCAATTACTCTGACGAGCATTTGTGTAGACAGAGGACATTAATCATAAGGCTGCTGGAAACTCTTCAAAAGCTCACGAATAATTTGGTTTTCTACGGAAGACAATTTACTGTGATTTCTCAAATATTGTACCGACTGAAAGATGAAGCGACATTCTGGATCACATTCAGCTGAAGAAGTGCATCAGAAACGAGAGATTTACCTAGATTGACTTGAATCTCCTGTTGTGAAGCAAATTAGTGTTTGACTCTTTGGTGACCCTTTCATATTTGTTTAAGCTTACCAATGATTCATGTGTCCGAAAGTGCCGAAATGTGATCGCCAGTTCTCTGTCATGTGCAACATATGTCCTCCCGCTCTTCCACTTATTCTTCAAATACCATCGCTGCTCTGTGGGTGTACAGCGTTTTTTAAGCCACCCTGCTGGGAAGTCCTTACAAGCAAGTCAACCGACCGACACAACCAAGGTAGGGAGTGAGTTGCCGGTTAAGGCGCCTGGCAAAGAACCATAACGACCGAATCGCGACAACATCTGAGTGCTTTACAGTCATCAAGATGATATGAGAATAATCTGATGTTCAAATAAAGGTCATCGGGTGACTGGATGGCTAGGTTTGCTAATACGCCGCATTTCGAACATCTATTGATACTGACGTACTTAACAGACTGGGCGATTGATATCACTTGCACTGATTCAACTATATCAGTGCATCTTGGTGATACCAGTGTGCACTGATCAAACTGCCCTAATAACATTAGAAAGACCAAAAAATACCTACTCGCATGCGACCATCACAACAACAAATGACCACATGCAAGAGCATTATGCAAACTTCTTCGCGTTTTTTTCACGAGTTCACTTATTTGCTTGAACTGTGTGTGGTTGACCATCTCGACGCTATCCACATCGATGCCGAAAGAGTGTTGCATTTCTTTAGTATGCCATGTTGTAAATCTAGGTTTGCCACACCCGTGCTTACCTAATGTTTTAGCATCAACTCGTTCGTGATTGTGACATTTGAACCATTTGAGTATAGCGAGAGGTGCCACAGCGCTGCTTCTCCGGGTTTTCAGCTGGCTCATGGAACCTGAGAGTTTACGCATGTGGCCGAACAGTGGAGGGGGGAGACTAATACCTAGATTTGCAGTTAAAAAAGTTTTCCAGTTTCCAGACTGCACTGGAAAGCAGATTTGGTCTTTGCGTGGATGATGGTGATAAAAATGCAGTAAAGTCAGATAACAACATGGAAATCTCTTTTCATTTACTAGTATTGACAACCCTCAAAAGTAAGTGCTCCTTAATGATCACATTATTATAGAAAATACAATGGGATTCCTATGTTTCTTACATTAAAGACGTGGAGTATTTACCGAAATCCATGGCAAAACCTTAAGATTCTTGTTCAAATCTACGAAGCCCTATTTAATTATGAGCTGAAATCTTTGAAGAATCTCTGTGCAGTGTATTGCAAGAAGGAACTCATGAACTTTTGGCCTTGAGCGGACCGCTCTCTAAGTTATACCTTGTTCCCGGACTCTTTAAACATTGACTTTTGACTTCTCCCTTGAGAGTCACGTTTAAGCCACCGTTAGTAAATGAAACAGAACTACAAACTCTTACACGTGAGACAATCCTAATTACAAGGTCAGTAAATATATATTTTGTGTTGTCACTGTCCACGAATGCCCATCAATTTTTTTCAACAAATTGGAGTAAGGAAGTATTACAGTATATCAAACGGTGGTCGAAATAGAGGAGGCATGTAACCTGTCATTATTCAGTCACTCCGTATAATGCGGCGTCATTCTGACTACTGCCAGTTCATGAATCCATCGATCTTCCAACTTTGCTATCTAATTTGATCGATCGCTCCTATGTGGATAATAGAGAATTTCACACTCCCAGGTCTAAAGTCATCTGCTGGAAAACTTGCTCGGACCTTAAGATTTGTAACTTCAAGGGTATTCTGAGGAGCACTAGGTGCACGGAAACTTCTCACAATTGTTCATCTGACATTACTTGAAAAGTGATTCATAAACGCACAGTATACCATTGGCAGAAGAGCTTGTTGTGCCGGACTGAGTTTGTCCAGTTCTCCACCGGCCACCAAAGGGACAACATCAAGCCAATGACGTGTATCGGCGGAGCACTGGTATTAGAGACTCATTTAAATGGCGTTTTTGGAAATCCTTGAACACATCTAAGGTTCATGTTTATTGTAGCGCTTGGACAGACGTTTTGGGGAAATGTGTCAGTGCTTTCAAAAGACGCAGGCCGTGTGCAGATTTAAAACGACCAAATGTGTTTTTAAAGGTAAATTTCAAATTACTACGTGTGTGTTGCGCAAACATTTTTAGTTCTTGCCTTTCGCGGCTCCACTACCAGAGCACAAACTCGACCATTTGTTTTGGTTTTGTGTTTAGGAAGCACCTCGATTAAAATAACAGCTAATCGTACATTGGGATTGTCACAGAAAAATATGGGCTTGAGCACATTACGGATAAAATTCACATAAATTTAAGAATTCAACTGCACTTGATCTGTGTGGTTTATTGGCGTAAGCAAACAGAGGTGAAAATGCCCCTCAGACGGGTAATAGGGACCTTATTTGGAGTTTCCAAATCTAAACTGACAGGCAAATCCGATTCGCATTA